>WEIT01001475.1:1291-14903 GCA_013389985.1 Dryoscopus gambensis
CACATATCAGTCTTGTTTTCTGATGGTGACTCTGCTCAGCTTGGAAGGAATGCCATGTAAAATACATTGCCTCAAGTTCTTTTGTGATCTATGAGCAGTCTTTTGATTATATGTGTTATTTTTGTGGTGTTCAGGGAAAAAAGGGGAAGACAAATGCAATCATTTAAATGGTTAATTTTGATTCTGTCCAATCTTGAGAGTGAGTTTTATTGCTCAGACACTGACATTCCACAGAGATGCCAAGAGTGTGAAGAATATGCTGCTGTGTCATATTGCTGGTATTTACCTGTATGAAATGACATCACAGGTCTTGGGACAACTGTAATTCACAGCAGAAGAGAGTTGCAAAACTTTGTCATTTATCATTGATAAATAATACAGTCTGTTGACCTAGATGTCCTCAGGTTTTTGCAACTGGTCATTGTAGGTCATATGAGGCCCTCTCCTGGTAGGCACCTAAAATGTGTCATGATAAGATATTAAAAAAAATAGAAAAGAGATTGAAAATAGATTGTAATCAGGCTGCCTTTTAAATTTTTATCTTGTGTAATTCCAGTTCTAGGGACTAAGCAGTCAGTAATCATACTTTAAATATTATATTTATGACCCAAACCACTGCACAAATGAAATATTTTTAACAGTTAAAATATGGGGTTTTTTCCAAATGCTGGATTAAGAAGTTGGGTCCTGTAAGGTTTCTGGGTTTTTCAGCTGTTCTTGTTCTTGTCATATTTTTCCCAGGTGTACATTCCAAGCAGAGTGGCTCTTGTGCTTCAGAACATGGATATCCCAAAGTGAAGTTCTCTGTAACTACTACCAAGGAAGCAAGTCACAAAGAAGTGCTGATACACTAGTACTAAGTATAACAAAACTTGCTCTAAGGAGGCTTTCTGAGACTGAGTATAGTAATATTAGGTGTTTAAAATGTAAGATTAATATTCACATGTAATTGCAGAGCTCTTGACTTGCTAGACCCTCTTTTGAGGAAGCTTTACGAAGAGGCAGAAAGGAAAACGTTGGGTTTGTAGTTCTAGTAGTACAAAATTACACTTAAGGTGTTGCAAAGCAGCAGGTATTCTCAATTAAATTGTTGTTTACAGAATTTTATCAGGAATGATAAGAGTGATCCTGCTCCAAAGTTTGTAATTTCTTATAATCCTCATTTTGATAGTGAATTCAAATATTCATTATATATTAATGCTTCTTACTAAAAGTAAGTAGTTTGCTTAAATAAAACAGAAGTTTTTGGCTAAAAGGCAGCCTTAACGGTTTGTGGGACCTAATTTGAGGCTCCTCTTCTTCAATGAAGTCTAACATGGAATCAGAAATGTTTATCCAAATTGATGAGAAGGTCCTCTGAGAGTCTTGTACATTTTTTATTTAATTAAAAATGCACAAACATGCTGGGCAGCAAAACGAGCATGCCGATTGAGTGGTGGCCTGCTGATGCTATTGTGTGTGCTGGTTATCTGCTCCCACCCAAATCACTTAGTCTGAGCACATCACTTGTTACAGCTGGACAAAAGTCACACACCTATTTTATTTAGATCACTAAAATGTTCAGTGAGAAGCATGTTTTGGTCTTAATGCAACAATACCACACTGGAAGAGGTGCTTAAAGTGCAGTTCTTCCCACTGCGTTTNTGCCTTTCAGCTTGGAACATGATGATGTTCTTGCACTTTTATAACTTTTGAAACATTGCTTCTCGTGAAGAAGCAGTCTCAAAATACAGTGATCAAACGAAGGTGGTTTTTTTGATTAAAATTAAGATAGTTAATTACTGGAGTGCTGCTAAGATAATGCAAGTGAGTTCCTTCATGAGCTACGACTTTTTTGTAAAGAGTACGATTTTGTATATTTGAAAATGTATTGCAGAGTATTCTGGAAAATTAATACCAAATTAACGAGACATGCTTTATTTTGTTCCATTTATTTAAAAACATATTTGAATTGGTTCTGAAATGAATGTCTTTTGTACAAATCTGAATTTTCTAACTTTTAAAGTAGCCAAAGAGGAAGATGTCCGTGACCATTTCCAAGTCATAATTTTACCCAGTTTCCTTTGTGAACCATTGTGTAAACTACTGAAGAGTTGGTGCCAACGCTGACAATCTATTCACAGTTCTTGGAATGCTTACTTGTGGCTTACTTCTTAAGCAAAATAAGGGATGGAATAATGCAGCATGATGGAAAAGAGTCTTTTGCAGAGTTCACACCGAAAAGACTTTGTGAACATCCCCAGTCTGATATGTTCTGTGTGACAGAGAAGGTTATATTGCAGTTGAGTACCATAGGATCATGCTTCATTTTCCTCTACACCAGTTTGATCATTGTTTGGCTGTGGGCTAATAAAAGCATTCCTGTTATGCTATGACTTTAAATAAAATATACTGAACTGTTTTAGCAACTGGAACTGATTATCTTTTTTTCTTTCCCAGATTGTTTTCCTTGTAGTGAAATAACGAGCAACTTCTAATACATGTTATATTTACACTGTATTGATCTAATATGTTTTATAGGGTGGTTGTTTTTTTTGTTTTTTTTTCTGGCACCAGTTCCAGGTTTCAAAATGTAATGCAAGGCAAGTGTCTGTGTCAAACCTTTTTTCAAGAGAAGGAATAAATGTATGATGTGAAGTATAAACTGTAAAATTACATGCAAAATAAACTCTGAGGAGGAGAAAACAAATGCATATATGGTTTCATTCCTTGCATTGTAAAATGATTTTACAGTAGTCTTAACACTGAAAGACAGATCAGATTTTGCTCCAGCTTGAAATCAGGGACTTGTCTTGGTCAGAAAAACTCATAATGAGATTGGTAGAATATTTGTCCTATGCATATGTTCTTTATCATAGTGATAGATTAATAAAAGCAAACTACATAATTTGCAAGGTGAACATGTAAATATAGAAAGCATAATAATTAGGGGTTTTTGGAGCCCACCTCTGCATTTGTGAGTGTGTTACTGCCTGTCTTGCAAGGCTGGCAAATTTTCCCTTGCAATACCCATGGAAAGCCAAATCCTTCCTCCTGCTCTTTGGATTTTAATGGATTATGAAGAGAAATTCAGCTTTCACCTTCCTTCTAGCGACACTGATTGCAACCAAGGCTCCTCCTTGCAGTCTTGTACTGAGGCTGTCACCACGTCTGGTTGAAGCCTGGCACATTCTGAGAAGCACGTGAACTCCAGAGCTCTTTTGCTTAGCCACGCCTCAAATCAGCACTCCTTAGCTCTGTCACAGAAGTAAATGAAGTGGTCTGTGGTGATCTGTGCCAGGGCATAAAGCTCTCCAGAAATACTCAGACATAGTGAAGGAACACTCTTTAAAGATAACCTCTCAGTGTAGAGCACTGATAAGGATTTCTATTTCAACATTTAGAAATGCAGACTTCCCTGTCACCTGGGAGTTCTTGGTAGCCCTGGCCACAGAAGTTGTTGCTCCACAGCTTCTCTAACACTCCATGAGAGCTCAAGCTCAGCTTCACCTGCCAGTTCATCTAACGTTTTGGGCTGATCTTCCCTCTGTCTTGCACTGTGTGTGTGAAGGGTTCTTTGTACTTAATAATTCAAGTTACTCTCCAGACTGGGTGGTTATTGTGATAACAGGCAGGCATCCACTACACTGGTGTGTTCTATGAGCAATGAGTTTCTATTTCCCCACTGTTTTCTCCTCCTCCCACAACTCAAGCTTTGCTGTCCTGAGGTTTATTTTGAAGATGAAGAATGGAGTCATTATTTAAAACTGGTGAGTACTTCTGGAAAACAAATTTTAATGGAAAAAAACTCTTTATGCTTTATAGGGTTTTTTCCTATGAAGTTTTTGTTGCTCATTATATTCAATTTAGCAAAGATTTTTTTAAACTATGTGCTCTGAAAGACAGGGATGTGGTGCTGGTAATACTCTGCCAAAGGGAGAGCAGGTGTGTGAACAGTAAGATACCAGATAAGCAATTGTGTGGTACTTGCAGATTGTGCAAGGTGATATTTTTGTATTTTAATCTGTTAGTCACAGTTCTGTTTTCAAAAGATGTTTTAAGCATCTCGAAGTAGTTTTAGCTTCCCCATTTTTTTCATGACTCCAGGTTCTTAACAGCCCATTAATGGTTAAAGGAAGAACTTCCTGTCTGTTTAAGTCTCAGATCTCAGAGCTTAATAGTAACTCAGAAGTTAAGTAGTAAAGAGTGAAGTGTTAACTGAATGGACAGCAGAAAGTGTTTCCTTTAACTTAAATAAATGTGGACATTCTCTTCAGGATATGTTAAGGTGTATGATTTGTCTGTCTTCTGCTTCCTAATTTAATTTGCTAGGAATTTAAGTATTCTGCATTTAAGTGTTTTATCACTGCCTAATGTTTCCAAAGTGGGCGTGTTGTCATTGTTGAACTACTGCTACAGAGATGAAGCAGTGTTTTACATATTTTCATATATCATACCTTAGCTGGGATCCCAGTTTGATAAGAATCAGCCTGTAAATGGCATCTTTGTAACAACTGATTGGAAGAGTTTTGCCAAGGAAGACGCTGGCCATGTGTGTGTGTTTTGACACCTCAGAGTTTATGGTGCAAGTGTTTTGAAAGGGTTGAGAGTGTAATTTGCTGTGATGAGAGCTGTCTCTTATGCCAGTCTTACTTTTTAATTCTGTTTAGGTTTCCAGATTATCTAGAGCTGGTTTCAGATTCTTGAGGAGAGAAGCAGTGTCTTTCTGACAGTTTCACAAGCATTTAAGAAAAAAAAAGGAAATCCAAAGGTTTTGGGTTTTGGTCATGTTTGCTTTTATATATAGAGAAAAGTATTTTATTCTTCATGCAATATTTCCTTTAAGTAGGCTTTTTCAGTTTTTGATTTATGTGAAAATAAGCTGCAGTAGTAGTGATGGGCTGACATATGACTGCTCTTATTAAAAATAATTATATAAGTTGTTGGGTAAAAATAACTCCAGTTGAATATGTTAAAAATATTCTGCTTATGGAAAGGTAGGAACAAAAGCTAATGATGACTCATTAGATGAGACAAATTATATTTTTCATGCCTGTGAGTACAATACGTACCCCATAAATATAAATAAGTCTTGGCTATTCATGGTATATTAAAGCCTAAAATAAATTAGGAGAAAATGTAAGAACTTGTATGTATTGATGAAATCAGTCTCAGCTTAGCTGCTGGTTTTGCATTTTTACAAAGCTAATCTGAACACTTGAAAAAAAAAACCTAAGTGTTTAATTGAACTAAGTCTGAAAACTGTCTTAGAAAGGTAAGACAGACAATACTTTCTCAATATTAGGAGAGTTTTAAAATTGATGCAGCACTAATCATCATCATCATTGTTTGACTCAATGTCAAATTAACTCCAAATTTTCACTATTGTTAAAAGCTAGGAGTGAACTTTCTCAACTTGGTTGTTTCTTCTGACTGTGCCACAGATGACAATTTAAATTTATAGAACAAGGACAGTCTGTTTCTGACTATTCGATGCTTTAAATTTACATAATTCTGTCTTTGCTGGTGGTATCAAGTTTATGACAGAATAGATACGGTGCATTTAGGAAGAGAGCTGTGTCTGCCAACACTGAAGAAACCAAGCTGCCAGTGCTGTAATGGGTGTCATGGTTTAACCCCAGGCAGCAGCCAAGCCTGAGGCAGCCACTCGCCCACTGCCCACCAGGGCGATCAGGGAGAGAATCAGAAGGGTAAAAGCTGGAAAACTCGTGGGTTGAGATAAAAACAGCTTACTAGGAAAAGCAAAAGCCAGAGCAAAACGAGCAATTCATTCCCTGCTTCCCATGGCTGGACAGGTGTTCAGCCATCTCCAGGAGGTCAAGGCCCCGTCACGCATAACAGTGACTTGGGGAGACAAACACCATCACTCCAAATGTCCCCCCCTTCCTCCTTCTTCCCCCCACTTTATACAGTGAGCATGATGTCATACAGTCTGGATACCCAAAGGGGTATCCCTTTGGTCAGTTTGGGTCACCTGTCCTGGCTGTGTCTCTTCCCAACCTCCCAGGCACCCCCAGCCTCCCTGCCAGCGTGGCAGTGTGAGAAACAGAAAAACCTTGGCTCTGTGCAAGCCCTGCTCAGCAATAACAAGAACATCTCTATTATCCTCACTGTGTTCAGCACAAATCCAAAAGCCCCATACCAGCCACCATGAACAATCTGGCTCTACCCCAGCCAAAACTAGCCCAGAGGGATCTGGGGGCAAGCACCCAGCTGTCCTGGGGTACTGGGTCTGGTGGGGCAGGTTCATGCTAAAATAGTATTTATAAATCAGTGTTTTGGCTGTTGCTGAATGGTGCTTGCACGCGTGAAGGCTTTCTATTTCCTACCCTGTCCTCACTCACCCCTTGCCAGGAAGTGCCTGGACATCTTCCTGCTCATGAGAAGTTGTGAATGAATTCCTGTTTCTGCTTTGCTTGCACATGCACCTTTTGCTCTCCCTGTTAAAGTATTATCTTCATCCACAAGTGTTCTCGCCTTCCTTCTATTCGCTCACCATCCTGGAGGAGAGGGAAGTAACCAAGCATCTTGTGAGGGTGTTTGGCTGTTTGCTGGGATCAACCCACCACCTCCAGCAAAATCTGAGTAAGCTGTCCACCTCAGAAGGAAATTGGTTGGCAGGATGAAAGCAGGTGAAGTCACTTGAAGTAATTTGAAAGTCATTTGAAGTAAAAGGTAGGAGATAAATCCTAACCTTCCTTAGTTGCCTTTCACAAAACACTGAGTGTGTATCTTGTGCTTACTTGGGTTGTGGAGTGAGGCTACTGGAGTAGGTTAATTATCCTGCTGTTAAGGTATCACCCGTGTGAAGGAACAGACAAAGTCTATGTATTCAGTCCATCTCATGCTAAAAATTCTCGGGCCTATTCTTTTTCCATAGTAGCATATGTTTATCCCTGTAGAAAAGTGTAAGAATACTTTTCTTCTTCAAAATTTCTAGTGTAAAATCCTTCATAAAAGTTTATTCGCTATTGAGGTGGAGGAGGGGAGAGACGCTTCTATCGAAAAATTACCCTTTGGTACAGTAAAGATATGGAAAACTAGTTGAAATAAAAACATGATGTTTAAAATGTATGGAATTCTAACCATTACTTTTGCACAAAGCTCCTTTCAGCTGTTGACTGCTGCTTCCATTTTTTGTTGTTTTCTTTGTTCGTAACTGTGGTTTTAGACCAAAGGCAGCGCTCTGAGTCTCTCTCTACTCTGTGACCTGCGTCACTACTACTTATGAATGTTTGAGGCAATCACAGTGTCAGTCATCAGTCACGGGGTGGGGTTAGCCTTGCTTTGGGAGTTTCTAGGGTGGGGATAAGAGGAGAGACTGAAGATGTTTCTTGGGTTTTTTAACTACCACTTAAATTCCTGCCTTTGCAACTCCACTAAGCATTTTAAATCTTTGACTGTGGTATGTTTTTGTGAGAAAACAGCTAGCCCTGTGCAGCACCAAAAAAAGCATGTCTTTAGACTGGCATGAGAATGCAAACATAAAATGTCCAAAACTGAAATGTATTTTTCTATCCAGGTTTGTTTATCTGAAGGGATCTAGTATTGATCACTTCATGAAATGGAGCAGATGGGCTGTACGGCATAGAGAACAGGTTTTTGTGAAAAAACCCTATTTTTCCCAAGGCAAAAAATATTCCAGTATTTCAAATAGGGGGGGATGTTCATGAAAAATATTGGATTATGACAAGTGAGCATTTTCATAAGAAGATATTTGTCAAAAACTGTTCCAGAACCGTTCTATAAAAATAAAAATACTATTCAAAATCAATGCTTACATTATGTGCAAAGCATGGACACTCACAGCTTTAACTCTGTTAGTGTATGCAGCCACTTAAAGTGGGTTTTCATTAAATTCATTGTGCAATTGAATTACTGAGCCATTTTTATGAAGAAAGAAAAAAAAAAGCTTTTTAATAATCATGTAAAGTGATAGGGCTATTGGGCTGGCTTTCCATAGGCCCCCTTGGGCTTCTAAAATTCCAGTCACCTGTGTAGCTTCTGCCTGGTGCCTTTTGGGAGCTTGACAGGCAGTGGTTTGGCCAAGCTGCTGCCCTCAGCATCTTCTTTCCCAGGTGGGCCAGGCTGTCCTGGTTGTGGTCCTTTTGCAAATGCTGGTGATGCCAAGTGATGAACTGGACTGGAGAACTGATTTTGTGGAAATTTACACTCTAGAATGGCATAAGCTGCCAAGATCTGCAGCTCGAGCTGGAAAACTGATTATTTACAATTGACAGACGTCTCAGTCTCCCTGCAACCTGTCAGTGGGGATGACTGTTGCATTCAATACTTGCGTTTGCTCTAGTTGTGCTGTTACACAGAACTCACTCTTCCTTCTATTTTTCAATAACCTTCTGGATCTAGCAGCCCCTGTTCCTCAGGCTTGTCAGGCAAGTGCAATGCAATACCTCATATTCATGGATTAACTCAGTGGACAGTTCTTCATGACAATTAACTCCATTTTAAAAATTCCCAAGGAATCATTCAGTAATGTGAGTAAGTATTTAGAAACAAGCTGAACATGATTTGCCTAACTGGGTAGAGCTGGTAGAAAACATGAAAGGAGAAAATATCCTGGAGTTATGCATCTGCTGCTGCTACATAAGCTCTCACCAGGAAACACTTCCCTTGCACTGCCTGCTTGTTACAGTGGCTGATTGTAATAGTCCCATTTAAGCTTGAGTGGCGATACACACCTTGTTATGTAAAACACTGTGCGAGGTTGTTTAAACATGAAAGATAATTGCCGATTTCTCGCTGGCTGTAGCTCACAGGTAGACATTCCTGTGACTGATTAAATACACTGACCTTTAGTATTAACAGCCTTGATGGGTTTCAAGCCATGTATGCTTTGATGCGAGGCATAGCTTTCAACCTGTCTTGTCTGCTTTTGCTTTTTCCTGAGCGCAGAGCTTGTGAATCTTCCTGTTTATTGCGGACAATGTAAGCAGGTGTCTGATGTGCCTGTGCTCCCTGCAGAGTCCTGCCACATCCCAGGACTATGTCATGATCAGCTGTGTGTGCCTCTAGCTGTTTTCTTTCTATAGCATCGAGGCATATGGATCTTCTGAGCAGCCCTTGTGTCCCTATCCCTTCTTATTTTTCTGTCTCCCACCTCCCAGGGAGGTGGGGATGTTGATGTGCAGGTATTTGCAAGGGTTGGGGCCCATGAAAAGATTTATTAAACACAAATCTCTCAGGAGCTTGGAGACACAGGGAATTGCAGCACAAACAAATGTGTTGGCCCATGTTTTACTTCACCCTTAAAGGTCCAGTTTCTACCTCCTAACTTCCCCCGATTTTACAGATTCTGCCACTCTGGTCTGGGGGCCC
This sequence comes from Dryoscopus gambensis, assembly GCA_013389985.1. Classification (NCBI taxonomy): domain Eukaryota; kingdom Metazoa; phylum Chordata; class Aves; order Passeriformes; family Malaconotidae; genus Dryoscopus; species Dryoscopus gambensis. The sequence goes on from WEIT01001475.1 coordinate 10,628, forward strand.
CTTTTTGGGCATGTCCCTGACCCGAAAGGATCAGTAGCAGTGTTCCAGCTGTTGCCTTCACAGCAATGACTAGAACAGCACAGATGTAAGCTGCAATCAGAGATGTGCAAATGAACCACCTTCAGCTTCTTAAATTTATTCCTCTGTGTCATCTGCTGAGCAATGCTTGTATGTTGCAGTTTGGGAATTTTCCTCATGGGGAAAAATGGTAAGTCTGAGCGTGTCTTTGCACATATCTCAAAGCCAGTTTTGTGTTCCACACATCTTTACTTTGTAAAGCTGATACGTGGCAGATGACTTGCCCAGAATTTGAGAGAATCACTCCAAAACTCACCAGGTAGAGCCTTTTGCACTGGGGGAAGCAAAGCAAAGTAGGAAGACGTGAAGGACTTGTGATGACACGTCACCTGCTGAGGTTGCTCTGACGCCCGGTGTATGAGTGAGTGAGTTCATGTGAATCCTGCTGCAACCTGCTGGATTGGTACAATCAAATTCACCCTCGTCCCATCTCTTTTAGGGGAGCCAGTCATGTCCATACCAGTATGCGGGTATTGCATATCCTCCAGGGATTACACAACTCAGGTGACAGAATGACCAAGGTAAACAAGGATATGAAACCTCAAGTGTGCAGCACATACACACAGAGTTTGGTGTTTCTAATTCCCAGTTTTTACTGGAACGAATCAGGTGCTCACCTCATCTTTCACAGTGACTGCTGCTGGCAAAAGACACAAGGAGCCAGCAGCAGGTACCTGTCTGATAATGCTCTTTCTGGGGAAGGCAGGTTTGTTTGGGGATGGAGGGCATGTGATAGGGGAATCAATGTGGAGCACAGATATCCAGATATCTCTGGTAGGTGTCTGTAGTGAAGCTGTTTCTCCTGCTTTTTAATCTTCTATTAATGTATCTCTCAGTCACAGAAACATGAGTAATTGGGCCTTATTTTTTAAGTACACATTCTGTAGTATTTTGTACCCACTTCTTTTCTGCATCTCTAAGTCGAATCATTAGCAACAGCAACCTACTGTTGCACAATAATTCCGCAAATTATGCTGCTTAATTAACCAAGTGATGTTTAATAATGCTGTGTGACATTTTTCTAGAAGTGTTACCTAAAAGGCCTGAACCTCTTAAAGTGATAACAAGAAAGTGGTAGTTAAGTTCAGAAAGATAAATGTGCTGCAAATTGCTTGGTAGCCCTGCAAGTTGTGGCTACAGCAGTGGTTCAGATCGGAGCAGTTTTGAAGTGACTCCCCTGATGGTCTCCTTTTACCATGTGCTAATTCAGTTCCCAGAGCAATTTTGGGACAGAAAAATATAGGTTCTTCAGAGGTGGAAATAAACAACAGCCTCTTCTCCAAAAGCACTCCAAATGTCCCTCGGTGTGCTTTGCTTAGACCCCCAATATTTCCATGCACGGCCTCTGTCCACTGCAAGGACTTCCCACATGCATCAAATAAATCTTCCTGTCAGGAAGCTTCAGCACAGGAGGTAAGACTGGCTCTAATCCAGAGTTTACTGCCCAAACCACATGGAATAGGAGTGTGAGGAGCTCAGCAGCCACTTTCATCTGTTCCTAAAATTTTTGCTATCACAGATGAAGCATAATGGGCCAGCACTATTATTTCTAAATTTGCAAGACTTTACTACTCTCAATCCCTACTCCTTGGCTCAAACCCTCTTCTTTATGTAACACTGCAAACCAAATGAAAGCTATAGAAATGTTTCTGGAATTGTTTACATAGAACTGATGTTGTGAATCTACAATTATTTTTCCAGTTATCTTAATGTAGCTGTTACAGCATAATAACAGCATTTAGTCATTGTTTTTCTGGCTGCTATGGCAAATAATGTGCTTGTCTAATGCAACAGAACTACTGCAGTCAGTAGCAAAATCTTTAATATCTAATTTACTAGACCTTATTTTGCACTTTTTCATCTGAAATGCAGATTTATAAATTGAAGCAGTGCATGTAATATTTCAGTGAATGAAATAATTTCCAACAGGATGTTTGGATGGCAACTGTAATTTGGCTTGGGACCTTTTTTTTAGCTAGGACTAATTTGTCTTCATGTGCCAGAAGATTTTTTAAAAGTTAACAAGTTTTATGGTGTGGTTTTTTGCTGTCGTTGTTTTTTTTATGTGAGGAGGTTTTTAATTTCTATAGCAGCACATAGTGAATCATTTAGCTCCCCTCACCCCTTGCAGCCCCCCTGCTTCATTTCCAGGCTGCTTCACCTGAAGGTTGCCATTCCCATTGGTACAGCCATAAACTCAAGATCGGGAGTTGGCTCTCAGTCTTTAAGTTTGGTGCTTCCTGGTGCCACAAACAGCACCTGAAGGGAATCCTCAAGAAAGATGGAGAGGGACTATTTGCATGAGCATGTAGTGAGAGGACAAGGGGGAGTGGCTTCAGACTGAGAGCAGGTTTAGATTAGATATTAGGAAAAAAATACTTTCCTGTGAGGGTGGTGAGGTGATGGCACAGGTTGCCCAGGGGGGTTGTGGCTGCCCCATCCCTGGAAGTATCCAAGGCCAGGCTGGATGGGGCTCTGAGCAACCTGGGATAGTGGAAGGTGTCCCCTGTTCATGACAGGGGCTTGAAATGAGATGATTTTAAAGTCCCTTCCAACCCAAACCATTCTATGATTCCATAATTATGTCCCCATAAGGGATTGTGGGGATGATTTTCATCTTCAGCAAGAGCTCAGAAGTAAAAGTGATCCAGGCCCACTTGACAGATCTGTCACAAAGAGGATGCATTTCAGGACATTCATTCACTGCTTTCAGAGTGAATGCAATGTATTTCTCTGTACTAGTTTGAAAGCAAACCAGTGAGAGTCTCCAAGTCAGAAATACAATTTAATGGGAAAAAAACCAACAAAATAAATGTAATAGTACAAAAAGCCCCCACTGACAGGGTCAGAAGACAACCTGGCCCCCNTTCTCTTACTAAATTCCTCCTTAACTGCAGTAATGAAAAAAGCCCACCTGTGTGCTGGCTGGGATGAACACTTCCCTTGATGCCCTTCACATCAGATTTGATTTTGCTCATTTTCTGCTGCATTTTGTCATTGCGCTGTAATATTGCATTCTGCAGCAGGTGGAGTAATTGTGGAGTAATTGTGGAGGGTGTCATGTTGTATGATAAAGGTACATCAACGGTATGAAAAGGAATAAATGGAAAAAGCTGTATTTCTGGAGTAGGTAAAGGAGACCTCCAGGTGCTGCCTGTCCTTGGTCACTGGAGACCTGCGTTGCCCAGGCATCTTGTGGTGGCAGGTATTATAGCAGAAGTCACAAAAAAATTACCAACTTCAAACAGATTTGTTGCTCATAGAAAAATCCCTGCTTGTGCTTTCATTCAATCATTCAATATCACAGAAAGCAGGAATTATTTATAAATACAGTTTAATTTCCACTAAAGCTTAAAAGAATAAACTTGAAGAAATTTTAAGAGGGCTAAGCAAAAGTATTAAAGCAGTCACTCTCATTCCAGTCCTCCAGGAAAATTCATTCCTCAATTTCTGTAAAAATCCAGCAATAACTTACAATTAATTTTTCCACCTAAGCAGACCTCAGTGTCTTTCTGGGTGAATAACTGAATTTATTGGGGTTTTTTCAGCACGCTCATAATATACAAATATTTAAGAATCATATAAACAGTTCTTATTTTTTGCTGCTGAGGTAAGACAATGTTCTGTAATGCTTGACACACTTGATTTGGCCCAATCATCATTTTTGGATGTCTTAGTCTTAATATGCCTGGGGAACTGAATAAGGTGGACCTGGGCTCCTTGATCCTGAAGAGGGGAAAAGCCAGACCAGATCTTTGCCATGACCTTAAGTGGAAATGGTACTAAAGCACCACTTTTTGCTTTTAGGAATACCTGGCCTTCTGTGTCTGTGTTGTCTGTCCTTTTTAAGTCTGCTGTGTCTCCATAGAAAGCACATGTGTATATTTCTGGACGTGTGTGTGCCCTGTGCATGTGCACACAGGTACCTATCTCTAATTCTTCTCTCTGAGCACAAGGCTGCATCCATACTTACAGAATCCATCCGTTTTAGGGTCAGGAACAGCTCATGTTTGTGTGCATGAACAAACATAACACAAAAGTTCTGGTTTACTTAGGAAGCTTCTAGACATTTACACATAACAAATAAATAATGGAAACTTTCTTAACACTTCATCAGACTGTTCATTTACAGTGATTTGGGGTTGGGTTGTTTTGGGTTGTTTGTTTGTTGTTGTTTTTTGGTGGATTTTTTTTGTTG
>WEIT01001475.1:14932-45322 GCA_013389985.1 Dryoscopus gambensis
TTTTTGGTTTTTTTTTTTTAGGGACAGGATGAAAAGACTGATCTTCCTTTTGTGGAATTTTGCTAACGAGCCTTTTTAAATAGGCTCTGCACTCATTAAGGAATATATACAGACAGGCAAATACCACATGCCTGTATATTTCTTTCACATTAATTATATTTATTTAAATATTAAATGAAACTGTTGCCCTGGCAACTTGCTAATGCAGCCATAGAGTAATCCTGAATGCTCTTGCTTAAGTAGTTTCAATGCCGTTTGTTTGTTCAGTAGATTCTTTTGAATCTTTCATTGAACTGGGTTCCCTTAAGGAAGTGAATTAGGAAAGTTCTGGGATCACAAATTCTAGGTTAGTGGGAACTATTATATTTCCTCCTTAAAGCTGCAATTTTGTCTTCGTAACACAGAGGTGTAATTACAAGAACTCTGATACCTTGGGACCAGAATTACATGAAGTAGAAGTTAGGATTCAAGGGCGAGTATACTGAATTTGCAGAAGTGTTTTAATATTGTAAATTAGCACAAAAATTCTGCCTACCTCATCAGGCTGCATACAAATTATGAAATGGAATTTGAGTTCCTACTGTTCCTGAGATAGAGGTATAGATATAGATGTAGATGATATAGATATAGATAGACAGATATCTCAGCCAAATAATAATCATATGATAAGAGCTGATAACGATTGGCAAAATATTACATCTTTTTGATTACTTTGCCTTCACCGTCAGTACTTTTGCCACATTCCCAATCTGGTCTGCTGTGATTTACCTCGTTATTTTATTGCAACATCTCTCAACAAGCTCCCAGAAGTCACTGAAATTGTTGTGTGAGTTATAATGTCTGATAACCTCTGCAGCCGACTTCCCGGGGTCAGAATTTGTCACTCAGGTTCTTGCTTTTGGGATTGGTTGGGATTGGATGTTCCTTTAGCACCACGGAGCCTTGGCCTAAGGACCCTTTGGTGCTTTCTCCCCCGGTAATTACTCCATGAGAGAAAAGGGATGAATAGGACTGTGCAGGAGTGAATAAACCAAATGAATGTCTACACATGGTATAAGCCACTGCAAAAGGATTCACGTGTTACACGGGTCAGGGAGGTGCTGCTGTGCCCCACCACTTCTCTTTGGCCACTCGAGACAGGAATTTAAGAACTTGCTTAATTGAGGGATGCCAGTGAGATAAAAGCCTTAGAGAGGAATATATATTTTATGCTTTTTAATTTTGTGTTCCTTTTTCCTTCAGGACTGGGGAGCTCAGTATCGTATGGAAATGACACACAGATATGCAAGGAATTACTCTGCTTGGCTCATATCAAACCACACTGGAATTCCTACATCTTGTCTTTTGAAAAAAAACCCTGGAATTACTCTGTAGGAAATGCTGCAAAATCTCATTTAAGGTCAATGAAAGCAGTCAAAGGACTGTCAGTTGCCAAATCCAACCCAGGCCATTTATTTTCTGGCTCCCTTTTGCTTACCCTTTGCCAATTATAAATGCGTTTTTCCCCTTAATTATTGAAAAGTGCAAACGCTTTTATGCTCTCATGATTCATATATATTTTTAAATTAAATTTTGAAGGACTATGGTGCTTATGATGAGAGTTAAACACATTTCATATCTTAATAAGCCTATTTTTATATTATGCTGCTTGAACTACAATCATGCTAAGGAATGGAGTGGGGGAAATAAAATTAATGGGTTATTCTTGAAGTAGAAAAAATTATTCATTTTCGATAAAACATCTTTTTGATAATTTACTCTTGACTTCACTACTTGATTTATCTCATCTTCTCACATTAATTTGTTGTTAATTTTTTTTCTCTTATGAGGTTTTCTAGCTGCAGTAACAGCTCCGATATGGTTGGATTGATGGACTACAAAATTTAACATTTTTGAACTAAAAGAAAAAATGGCTTAAACACTTGAGCTAACAAGAAATATAACTTTCATTAATGTGAACAATAAACTAGGAGTTATATGAGTAATAAACTAGGAATTCAGCTTTCCAGTGCCTTGATTTAAGATGCTGGATTTTGATTATTTAGTTCACCTACTCCATCTAAAATACATATGAACTAAAGCTTCTTGGCGTCTTCATTGAGTTACCACTTACAGGCTCAAAGCTCTATTTAATAAGGTTTTTGACTATAGCAGCCCCTATTTCCAGGCATGTTTCCCAGTGCATTTCCTGCATTTCCTTGTTTTCCCTCAGCTGTGTAGTTCTTTCCTCAGATGTTCCCAGCACATCTCCCTGAGTCCTCGTTAAAATGTTAGCATGTGTAAAATTGTCAGTGTTTTTACATCCCAACATTCTCAGTGCACATGTTTTTATCTCTTTTGCAGCCTGTTGATGTGCTCTCAGAATGAACTGAGCTGGTCAGAAAGAATTAACAATCCTTGTAGGGCAGTTATGTTATTTAATATAGATTCCAGATATTACTTTTACTACTGCAATGATTTTAAGGACCTGACCTACTACTTGCAGCACATACAAAGAGATTAGAGTGAAAGGAAAAACAAAAAATCAATTGAAATGAGAAAAAAGTAGAGTAATCGGAAACATTAAAATTGAAGACAAACTGGTTTAACCCAGGCAAGAATTTTGATGAAACTATGGACTGCACTAAGGACTGTGACTGATTCAGAAAAATAGGACACTTGCTGAGTTAGCTGACCGAATGTGACAGGTCAATAATTGAACCTGAGTCAAATGGCAAAAATCTTCCATCATATTCTTTGTCAAAATGAAAAAAAAAAAACAACCAAAAAACAAAAAACCAAAGCACCTGAGGACAGGGAGAACAGTTAAATAGACTTTGGCAGATCAGCTGGAGTTACTGAAAGACGGAAGATTTTATCTCCACACCCTGGAGAACTTCCTGCTACTTTCCCCCAGTGCCTGTTTTGTTCTTTCTTCCATTGTTATCATCCACCTTATTCCCTGACTGTACCCCAAAACAAGACGAGGTGTTTCCAAAACAGCACTTGAGAGGCATCAGAACACCTGCCCAGGCGCCGAACTGCCCAGACTGGCCAGGTGATGGTCTAGACCAGACAGCTGCAAGGAGCAGTTTTAGCTGAGATGCACAGTCTGTGCCTTTGTGGATGATGGATCACATTTTATCCAGATATATATAAAATAAGCATTTTCCCCTTTACTAATCTCCTCTGTTTGTCCGTGTGGGCAGCAACAGAGCACAAATCAATTGAGATTCAATAGGAGCACTGTTTCTTTCTTCTTTACTAAGAAATATTACTTGATGGAGAGCAATACTGAATATCCCCCCTCTAGATAGTTTTCAGTAAATTTATCTTGTGAAAGTGTTGAATATCCAAGCCTTATTGTCATACTATAATTTCATTTTTTCTGTAGTGTATTCTGATTTTTTCTCGCTGTTATATTTGAATTAGTAACTTATCAAACTGTGTATCAAAATGTGTTCAAGCTGTAACCTTTAAAAGATTCTTTTTTCCATCAACTTACAAGTTCTTGGGCAACAGCTCACATATATGACATATCTATAACTTTTCTTGGTTGAGTACCATAGATGCTGAATTTGGTTTTTGATTTATAAAATTCATAGTATTTATTATAAAGCACAGCTTAAATTTAAGTTCTTCTTTTCAGTAACCTGATACCTTAAATCTTTGGTGTTTACATACAAATATTTTTTTAAAGCTTTGCTACTCAAAAAAAGGGCAATTTTTTATTATTGTTTAATAATCATCTCTAAATTTGCATAACTTTTATTTTTATTTAAGGTAGTCTGAGAAAGGGTAACTTTTTCTCTGCCCTAGGTGCTTGCAGACTTCAAATGTTGCCTATTCCACTAATATACCCATACTTTCTTTTCCACACTTGCTTTTTCGTCAATTCTTGGCCAATTTGCATTGATTTTTGTCCTTCATTGTTAATTAGTAACTGAGCAATCACCGACAATGCTCCAGTTTTCTGACATATTTAGTGGATTGGAGTTATGTATGACATTTAAAGCACCTGCCCTAGATTCTAGGCTCTTCTAGTATATGCTGTGATTAGAATAATGAATACAAATGTGAAAGAGGAAAAAATAAAAAGCTGGCTGTTCCATATTATAGCTTTTTTTGTCTTGGCTTTTGCCTTTTAAGTCATTTTTCCACTCCCATGAGGGAAAGAGATGAGCTTTGCAGCTTGCTCTGGGAGGTCAATGGCCCGAGGCTGCTCTGAGGAATGAGGGGAATGAGCCCAGCACAGTGCCTGCCTGCATGGCAAACCCTGTTCACAGCTGTTCCTGTGCCTCTGACCACAGCTGGAGTTGAGAGGGGTTTTCAGATCACAACAAATGTCTTAGGTAGGGTAACTTTCCCTGGAAACCTCCAGGCACTGAATAAATCTCCTGGAAGAGCGGTAGTGTTTTCACAGGCGAAAAATAAAGAAGGAAAAGAAAAAAAAAGGGGGTGGGGGGAAATCCTCTGGTGAGTGCCTTTTTGCATATTTTTGTAAATCAATTCAAGCTAATGAGGTGCATTTTTCAAATTCAGCTTAATATTAGGTGTGTTACACCACCAGAAGCAATCCTTGCCACAGCACCAGCACACATCTTCCAACCAGCCTAAACCACTGCTGGTTTTGCTCCCAGCCCCATGGATATCTCTGCCTGAAAACAGGCATTCGTAGTTGTCTGTAACGATGCAGTACAGAGGACAGCCAGATGAAGTTTGAATCTGTTTGGCTGTTATTTTTCAATGGGTTTTGCCAAATGGTCAGATTTTAAATAACTGTTCAGAAGAAATGAAGGCATAGGCAAATATCAGTTTCTCTGGCTCAGGTGCTGGTTGTGACTCCTCGGACAGAGCCTTTCGAAGGCTGTCCAGGAGCTGCCCCCGTGCTGTTGGCGGGAGCACAGAAGGCTCTGGTTCCATCAGTAAAACTGTGCTAATTCAATCTACATTTCACTGGAGTTTTTGCAGAACTTTAACAACCTTCCCAACCTCATGCAGTCTGTTATGTCCACTCACTGAAATCTATTCTAATCGATGAAAGGGACATTGCATTTCTTGGGAATAGGTTTTGGCTTGCTTGCTTTGCTTCCTGCAAATCTCCATAGGCTCCTGATGGAGAGAAGCAGACCTATTGCTCCTTAAACTGCCAGGCAAGGAATCAACACTTTGTTAGGTCCAGACAATATTTACAGATTAGTAAGTAGGAGCACCTTGTAACTTGAACTGAAGAGGGGAGGCATGAAGATTTTGAATCTCTGTTTTTTAATAGCTTGACTTTGTTTTTTGCTTCTCCAGTGGTTCATTTTCCAGGTGGTGCAATTCCCACACATAAGCACAACTGAATAGTCAATAAAGCCATATTCATCTGCCATTGTTTGGCTTTTGTGAAACTTACTGTATACCCAGACTTAATGAAAGAGCATAATGCATTTCAGAATACTTTTTTCTTTTCTCACAAATTTAGACAGCCAAAGCAATTCCTGAAAATTTTCCAGCTGTACAGTGGGACAATGTTATCATGTTAGTAAGGACTGTTCTTGACCCTAATGTCAGAAGTCTAGTTGGAAAAGAGTGAAATAACGTAAGAAAAGTTTTAAGTATCAGGTGTGTCAAAAGGGTATGAACTCGTTGGATTTAGATCTTACAGTTTTACATTTGGAAATGTTGAATTTTACCAGTGTTGAATTTTGAATTGAATTGAATACATATTGAATTTTACAAATGTTTCCCTCATGCATTTTTAATGAGCACATGCAGTCAGAGTGCTTTACTTTAATAGATGTCCTGGCTTTAAAATAAGTCACATGAAAGAAATGCCCTATAAATTTATAAAAGAAATGAACATGGCCTGCACAGTGGCAGACTCAATCTTGCCCAGTGAAAACTACAGAGAGAAAATGTAACCCTCCCTCCCCCAGTTCAGCTTCACTCATCTTTTAGGAGAAGCCCAGAGAAAGTGACATCTGTTTTCAGAATAGAAAATATTTGCATTGAAAAGATTGCAGCAATTTTGTTAAGGTATTAGAATAATCTTTGTCTCTTTTTTATCCTTAATCTTCTTATTCTCTTTTACTATGATTAATTTTGTAATTTTATGAAGTTTTAATTTGAGGGAGAATTATTTAAAAAGCTATTTCTTGAGGTTTGGGTTTGGTTTTTTTTGTTTTGTTTCGGTTTGGTGGCTTTTTTTTTAATATACGTGTTTGCAGTGTTCCTTCTTTGCTTTCTGAGAGGCAGCGGTGATTAGAGTTTCTTTTTACTGAATTACCAGGGGAAAAGTGGCATCTAAAAAATCAGAAGAGTGTTTGTTTCTGTGTGATCGTCTGTTCCTGCTGTTTATGTTTCACCTGGATACCTAATCCTTTTAGTAGTGCAGAAGATTATGAAGCTACAGACAAGAGATTATGGCTCCAGGTGAGGGATAAGCAGTTGATCAAATGAATGAAGGAGAAAAAGAGATTGTTTCAATGCAAATATTCCTTACTAATTAGGCCTAGGAAGAAGAATTGAGAAGAAATGATTAGTACTCTCTCTGTCTGTCTCAATAGGATTTATTTTTTTCCCAAAGAGAACACCTTAAAATTTTCATAAGGAATTTAATCAATTCTTCAGGAGACGGATATTACCTGTACAGTTAGTACCACACTCTTGTGTCAGCTTTGTGAATGTTTTATCTGTCATTTGTGGTGTATGTTTGTTTTAAGCTTCCTTTGTAACAGAATTTTGCAGGGCCAAGAGCTAAGGATCAGGAGGAAGGATCTCCCAAGGGCGCTTGGTCAGTGTTTTCCGTGACTTTGCTTGCAGAATTACACATCACCACTTCATTTTGCAGTTTGAGTCATGTATATTTCTGAATTTTATTTATCTTGCCAAACACTGAGTGAGGTAACAACTCAGCAAAAGTCTTCCTCACCACAGGATCACTCCTCAATTTATGAAGATATTGGAGCCCACGATAGCAGCCACTGTAGTCAGGTCTTTAATATGTTTAGCACTTTCTTCTTGGTATACTCTGTGCTCTGCCTTGTCCACAGAAAATCTTCCACTTCTTGTGTACGACAAAGAGCAAACTAAGACACTAATTAGCTAAATAATGCTACAGCTACTCCCTTCCCCACATCCCCTCCCTGAGAGGAACACATCAGAACAGAGGCAGTTTTCTGCTTGTTTTACCTGGGACCTCTGGGCCCTGCTGCAATTCAAATATTTGGAATTTTTCTCAAGCATTTAGTCATCTGTCTTCACTTTCCATTATCTTTGCAGGAAGTTGTGATGACGACTGGAAATTAGTGGATTTTGCTGAAGTTAATCCAATTTGCAAATAGAAGCAAACTGGAAAATGCATGCTTAGTTTCATCTTAGCCTAAGTTGGTGTTTGGAGTTCTGCAGAGCAGTCAGAGGGTATTTTGTTCCTGTGTGCAGGTTTTGTTTCTTCAGTTCTCAGAAAACTGCAACAGAAATGGGAAATACTTGTCTCCACATCGAGGCAAATGCCAGACTGAGGGTTACATGGATTGTCCAGTCTCCTAATGTTTAACTAGTGCAGCTGAGAAGAAAGTGGAGTTCTCCTGTTCTGACCCTAAACCCTGCTCCATGCCACTTTATTGGTACCAGAGGATTGTTTCTCTGTGCTTTTCATTTTCCTTTAAAAGAAAAAAAACCCCAGAACACCAACAAACCATGGCTCAAAGACAGCATGTGAGTTAAGTGCAGAGAGAAAGAATGATTTATTGTGTGAACTATGCTGTAGACTCAGAAAACCTCATAAATTGTTTCCCAATGTGTATGTGCAAGACTCAATTAAATGCAGATAATTAAAAGCTCTTTCACAGAGCTGACAAAACAACTTCCCTACCTGTGGAGACATTCCTTCTGAAAAGAAATTACCGGTTCCCAAACATGCTTGGGATTAAAACAGAAACTTGCTAAGCATTTTCATATCTTTAAAAAGGACACTCTTGATTTGCTTGTGACAGGTGTGCTATTTTACAATCCTGTTCTTTTATTTAAGCAAAGAATAAAATTCTGTCATGTTCCATAGAAAATAACAGAGAACAGAGAGAAGAAATGCAAAATATTGTCTGTTTTTATGGCTGATTTAAAGTTTTGCCACCTAGCAGAGCTGTCTGAGTAAGTGCAATAAGATGAACTCAACATACAATACACTACACGAAAGTAGAGAAAATAATTTGCAATTAAATTAGGTGGCCCATGCAGTCTAATATATTAATCCTTGAAAAAAATATATGGATGCTAACACTTGAGTCAGTATTTAAATCTGAGAGTTGTGCTATTAATAATCAAATTCATTAAGAGAGGTATCTGCAGTATATCTAATTAATTGACTGCTGCACAGTACTAGTCTTTTTCTGCTTTTGAAGTCAGCTGGTATTTATAGCAAAAAAGTGCTGCTAGGGACTTTTAAGTTGTAATTAATAATTATTATGTCCCATCATTTAAAAGGCTTGTCCCATCAATATGTTGCTTCTGTTTATTGCTTAGGAGTCTTGTAATAATTAAAAGTAAAATGGTGGAAAATAAATTAAATTTTACATTATAGAGATATTAATGGGGAAAAAATACACCTTGTGCAATTAACAACAAAGGAGTCAAGTGTTTCTTGAAAAACTAAGAGCCATGCTTCTACTGAAATATGTGGAACACATAAAATATGGAGTTTTAAATCAAAATTGAATCTATCAAATGTAGTTATGACAGATTGCAGGTTACAAGAATAATTTTCAGGTTTTAGACAGCACTGTAGATAAAACATGACTGGATGATCTTTAAGGCCCATTCCAGCCCCAACCATTCTGTCAGAGCAGCCCCCCAGGTGCTGCACAGGTGGAAAGGCAGAGGCGCGGAGCGAGGAAGTGACGTTTTCAAGGTCAGGGCTGGTGGCAGTGCTGCAAATGGATGGCTGAAATCAGGTTCTACTCCGAACAAAAAACCCTGTGTTTTGCTCTCTCTTTCTTCCACTGGTGTTGACTTCTGGTCCTTCCCTTGTTAAGCACATGTGAGCCCAGCTGTTTCTCAAAACTTTACGTCTGGTCAGAGCCTCTGCTAGTTCAAATAAGTAAATTTTTGGGAAAAACACCTTTCCTGAGATAACTTCAGAACAATCAGTGAAGCTGCACTGATGTCTTTTTCCACCATCTGTTACTTGGGCCCTAAAGTTGTGCACTGACTGAAAGATATTTCTCCTGCTCTTAGGCGGAAGGCCAGGCTGTGGGTTCCACTGATGGCCTTCCTCCGTGCCTGGGGGTTCCTGTTCAGCTGCACCTCAGCCTGGAGATGGACAGTCCTTTCTTTGTTGGTTTCGTATGGAAAAAAGTCTCTCCAGTTAGACCAATCTAAGTTATCTTTATTCTGTTACTGTTGGGAGAAAAACAGCATGTTTCAGAGGTGGAAAATGCTTCACAGTTCCCGTGTGGTAGCTCCTTCTGGTGAGGTGGTATTTCCTCAGTGATACAGAACAGTTACCTGATAATTTTGTTTTACCTTTGTCCTTCTAAGCCTTATGTTATGAGAGTACTGATATTCTAAATGCTAATCTTTCTTCACAAGCTTCTTAATGATATTTTCATTTGCTGTACCACTGAAGCTTTTGGTCCCCCAGGCAGAGACGAGAAAAGAACCAACTCAAAGCTCTTTGAGAGAGTTTTTAAGGTTTACCTTACACTGCTTTCTGGAGGCCAGAGCACCTGCTCATCAAAGATGAGTTTCCCAGTGAGCCATTTTTGTTCCCCTCAAAATTTTCTCCTGTAACATGTTTGAATGTTTTTCAATATTTCGTTCAATTTCTCTAACCTCAGGGAAGTATCAGTGAGGTTTTAGAGCCCTTTGACATGCAGCCTGAGAAACCAACATCCAGTCCATTGGCTGGTTTTCCCATTATTTTGCTCACTTCAGAGCACGACATTTGGAGTCCACCATCTTCTGGAAAATGATGCTAGAAACATTTATTGATAATTCCTCTCCACACTTCTTTTCACTCCATCCCCTGGGTTTCTACATGAGCATGGGTAGCTTGATAATTTGGCTGAGAAAGTTACTGCCCTCAGCTGCAGAGTGTAAATTAGCAACTATTGAAGTTCTGCACTGTAAACTACGTGGTTCAAGGCCTGCTTGTGGATCAGATAAAACATCTTCCCTGCGGTGTCTGTGTGAAAAATTAACTGTGAACTGTCTAAAAATAAAGCATCTTGTTTATAATTAAGCCCCCTTTTTATATTCTTTGCTGAGTGAATCTAGATGACTTTTCTCTCCTTAGTGACACATTCATTACAGAATTACTGTGGTGATTTGAGGGGAAGCAGCTGAGATTATTATGAGTTCTTCTGGAATTGGTGGGACACAGGCGGAATATAGCATGAGTTTTCTGTCCAGCAACATTTAGTATCTGGAGGAGGCAGATTGATGCTACTTGCTGTTGCTGGCTGTCTTGTTCTGTATGTGTCTGGCACCTTAGGGCAATTGCTTTGGATTAGGGATGGCACTGAGCACGCAAAGGAAAAATGGCACTTTGTTGTGTGGTGAGAGAGCGCCTCACGACAGCCCTTTGAACCAGCTCATTTGTTCTAGTCGCTGGCTGGGAGTCCTGTGACTTTATCTGGTACATGCAGGCATGAAAAAGAAAAAGAAAAAAAAACAGAAAGAGCCTACTTATGCTCAAGGTTGTGCAGGTTTGGTCTGTGGGCCAGTTTTTCCACGTGTGAGTTGTGCTATGAGCATTTGTTTATCCAGGCAGTTATCTGCTCACCTGCGTGCTCGTGCTGGTAACCAGGAATAATGGGTGCTCTCCGTCAGAGCCCAGACACGCAGCCGCACCATTGTTCCATTCTTCTGCAGTGTGCTTTATTTTTGTTTTGTTTCTCCAAGTGGCCTACTGCACACTGAGTAGCTTAAGCTGCCATTATCTGTGACTCGCAGCAGTTATTTAGATAAATGAAATCATTGTATTTGCCTTATTGGCAGCGTTGTGGGTGGAAAATCTAATGGCCTCGTTTGCTGGAGCATCTTGGCATTCACTTTTTAGCTTCATGGGGCCTCTATCATCCATTAGCTTTTACTAGTTAATACTCTCAATATTTACTCTGGTTCTTAAATAACTCTGTTTTACATAAGAATATAAAATAAAGCCAACAGGAGCATTTCAATGTTCTGAATACGTTATTATTTAGGAGAATCAAAAACAACCCGATGGCTGAATTTTGCACCTTGCAACTTGTAGTTAATTAGCAAAATCTCCTCAGATGGTGGTTTGGGCTGATGGCAAAAAAGTTGTGATGGGTTGTTAAAGGGTGAAAAGGATGATTTGTTCCTACAGAAGAGACAAAAATTACCTGTTTATTGTGCGCCTAATTTCCTTTCTTGAATAAATAGAGGATACAACTATGATTATCCATTTTCCTGTATGGATGAACATTTTGACACTAGGAAGGAAGCTTTTTTCCACTTAGGGAATGATATATGGAGATTTAGACGTGTTTCTCCTCCATATTGACAAAACAACTCAGGTTTAAGAGTTTTCTTATGTGCACTTTACCTTTTATCTGAGAACCACTAATAATGAAATAGAAAATTTTACATGAAACGTGGGTGCCGTTCATTTTGCGCATAAA
The DNA here is from genome assembly GCA_013389985.1 of Dryoscopus gambensis. Lineage (NCBI taxonomy): Eukaryota > Metazoa > Chordata > Aves > Passeriformes > Malaconotidae > Dryoscopus > Dryoscopus gambensis. Next base: position 26,539 of record WEIT01001475.1, read on the forward strand.
AAACCTTTCCTATCTTTTAAATTTCTCTTCTGTTTGTGCTGCATTTACCTGAAGACGTTTGCATGAATCTGTAACCTCTCCCTTGCAATCCTGTTTGCTACAGGTGTGGTCACTTGTAAGCTTGTCAGGAAGGACTGGATAAGAGGTAACAGGCACTAAGTGGATATTCCCCAAACTGTTATGGGAAAAAAATTTAAAAATTGATGGATAATATGCATTTTCAGAAATTTTTCCATTTCAAGTACGTATTTAAAAAATCTTTCTTAGTGACATCTTGGCTTTTGAAATAGTCATATTGCACTGCTGCATTGTGACTCTGTTTAAGCCTGTGTTTCATTAACCATTCTCATGTCAATTTTCCACAGCTTCTTCAGCCAGATCCCTTTTGATTTGCTGTGTTCCATGGTTGGCTTCAGATGAGAAATTATATTTCAGAGAGTAAAGAAAATTTAGTTAGCTTTGGATTTCTCTGTATGTTTTGATCAGGAAAGCTGCAAATATGGAATTTAATGGATGATGCAATAATTGGATTTTAGATCCTTAGAAAAAGGAAGGCGGATTTGAACCCAGAATATGTTGTAGGGTTGCATTCTGAAGACGTTTAATTTTTACTTTTTCTATGTAATTAGTTGAAATCTGCTGTCATTTTTCATATTGTGAGATGGATCAGTAAATGGGCTGGAGAGGTGTTTCTCTCACTGGATTTTTTGACCTCTAGTCTCATTCAGACCTCTACGTTCAGCTGAGATCAGGCACACTGTGAATAAACCTCCATTTCTGTGCCATTATAAAAGTCTAGCTGACCAGCTCTCACATACCCTGTATGTTATAGATATGAATGTTTGGTAGGCAGGCAGATGACTCCTGAGCTGACTTCAGGCAAGTGAAGCACTGAAACTTCCTTTGTCTTGCCTTTTCAATGTTCATGAAGAGAAAACTTTGAATTTTAAATCATATTTAGAAAACCCTTCAGGGAATACCAATGGTGTGTGTGTATATATATATATATACATGCATGTATATGTGTGTGTGTGTATATATATATATGTATAAAAACACATATATAATAGAAGTGTGGATCTAGATTGTTTTTAAGCAAAAATTAGGGTTAGGAAGAAATTTTTTGGTTACTGTAAATATGATTATTGTGAAACAAACAGTCCATTTTTACAGTCAACATGCACACTCTGGTTTTGTTGGACATATATGGATTTGTGGTTGTGCCTTCTGAGTCCAGACTGATTCACAAGTTTGATTACGTGAAATGGGTCTCAATTTTCAGAAGCCAGCCACAAAATAATTGGGAAATGAAAAGTGTACCTGATTTTACCTCAGATTAGATATTTTACTGTTGTGAGGCAGAGGGAAGAAGCTCCCTGCAGTAACCTAGAATAGTAGAGAGAATCAGGTACTCTCAATATTATTAAGTCCCTTGGTACTAATCCTTTAAGCACCCTCCAGCAGATGGGGAAGTTGATCTAACCTTTGCTGTCAGTACCTATCAGCCAACCTTGCACTCAGTAAATGAATGAGCTGAGCAGGGACAGTGTTGCAAACTTACTGTTTATTTGAAATTCCTGCGGTAAGTGGTGTCTCATTTCAGTTTCACAGTCTTACGTTTTTTATTGCAGAATCTGGTTTTAGGTATGTTTTTGGAGGTTTTTTAAAATGCTGTATCCTTTGCTTTAAAAAAGGAAAAAAACCATCCAAATTATGTGTGGTTTCTTTCACTGTTTCAAAAATTCTCAAATCTTTTTATTTCAAACCAAGTGTTTGAACTTTTTGTATGACTTGGAGTTACCAGTACTAGAGGAACTCTGTATCTCTGTTGTTACCCCGCTGAAAATTTAAAGATCTCTTGCGTCATGATCCAGTAAATGATTTTGTACCCTACCTAAGCTGCTCTAAAATTGGTGGACAGAAAGACTGAAATACTGCAGTGAGAGTTTTGGTAATTGTCCTTGACCTTTTCTGCACAGCCAAAACATGCGCTCTCTAACCTTTTTGTGATAGAACAGGCTGCTGCCTTTTATAACACCCCAGAGTGTGTGTTAGAGGTTATCAGGAGTTTTTTAGCTTGTCCAGCTCTGATGATACTTTGAGACATATACCGTAAAACACTAAACTTGGTAAAATGAGGCACAGCACAGGAGTGCAGTGCTCATAATAACTGTCTTGATGAAAAAAGAAAAATGAATACACACCTATATTATTTTAGTGGACTATTCAAGCTGGCTAGAATTCTTTATTTTCAACAGTGTAGCCAAGATTTCCATCTTCATGAATAAGTATTTATTTCTATAGGTTTGATTTAGCTTCCATCACATGATAAAGGTATCTGGAGGAAGAGTAAGCACTGAGAAGGTTCCCCAGACCTGATACATATCCCTGTATTATGATGTGAAGGTCGAAGTCTTAATTGATCCTCTACCTGAGGAAGGCAGACCCTTGCTTGTCTTTCCCATGAAAATCTCCTAATTGTAACGCTGGAGGCTAGATTGGCCAGTCTTTTTTAAGAAAGGTGAAGGATTGTCTCCACAGCCCCGTGATAAGGGCACTCCCTGGGCAAAGAGAGGACTGAAGATTGATCCATGCTTCCCGTATCAAGTGCAAAACCCAGTGCAATCCTAATTACTGCACTGCTATGACACATTTATCATCACTCTTCCCTATCCACCGTCTCTGCTTAGTGTTTCACAAGACAAGAAGCAAGCTGAGAATGCCAGTCCTGTCACTGCATTCCTGGTCGAGGGAGGGACAAAGGCATGGAGATGCTTATTTATTTTGTCCATGAATGAAATGCTCTGCTCCTAGGTTGTTAGGAAAAGAAAAATGGCAGCACAACTTCCACTTCTATTTCTATCTGTTTTTAAAAGGAAAGTGTATGTTGCCTGCCTGTGTTAAAAAGGCTCCCAAGTCCTGCAGGGCTGTGGATCCTGACTGAATAAAAGCAGCTAACACAGAGACACATGAGAAAGATGAAATTTTAAGCACTTCTCTCTTCCGCATCTCCTTCCAGGTAGTTTAGATGATGTTTGAATTATGCAGGAACTGAGAGCTTAAAGTAGGCCTTCTGTAACTTTTGTGGAGGGATGTAGGTGTCGAAAAGCCAAGCATCATCACGTTTTAGTCCTGTGTAGAGTTGGACTGCAGTGACAATGCTGGCATTCTCAGCTTGCTTTTTGTCTTGTGAATTATTTTAGTAGAGCCAGTGGATAAGAATGAGTAATTATGGAGGTGTCATAGCAGCACCATAATTAGGATTGCATTGAGCTTTGCAGTTAAATTTTATGCCTAATGCTCCCCTGCTGGTCCCCCATCAGTGCACCACATTTGAAGTACAGCTACAATTAAACCATCATAAAACAGACTACACAACTAGACAAAATGATTAAAAGGAACCCGAATCCATGTGTTCTTAGTCTGGAATGACTTTCTCATGACATTGGTTGTTCTTGCTATAGGTTGTAGATTTCCAAGCAGTTCAATTTGGTAATTTCTCACTCTGCCCCTCTATTAATACTAGAGTATGTCACCTTGGGCCCTATTATTTGTCCTATTGCAACATCCACTGTGACAGAATAGAACTATAAATATTCTTGGCTCTGTTTATGCTTGAATAGTTCAACATGCCTCTGATGCCTAGGCACAGTTTGTGAACACAGCTATATAATAACCCATAGGATATAAAGCCAGTTCTCCTTTTGAAATATACATTGGGGTTTGTTTTCTTTAGCTTGGATATTCACATCAGTGTTTTTTTCCAGGAAGCAGGCAGAACATGAATGAAAAAGTCTCACTGTGCTGTTGAAGCCCAGAACACCTGCAAAAAACTGCTGGAGTTTGAAATAACCCCGGGGTATTTTTGGCTTGTTCTTCTTTTATATAGCATTTGTTCATTTATTTTTTCCTGTGGTATTCTGCATAAGGCAGGAGGTAGCATCCATCTGGTAGAATACAGACAAGAGGGAATATATGGCTTAATTTGGAGTTTTAAAAACAAAATGAAACACCTATGTAATTATTGAATCAAACAAACTAACTAATGATTCAGGTTTAGGTTTTCAAGTCTGCTTCAAACATCTACGTCCTCTAGCAAAGCATGTAGGGTTGCAGACGTGCCCCAGAGCAATTAGTATTAGGTAGCTCTGTGTGGGTCAGGACCTATAACCCAGTTCAATATTTGGGAGCTACCTGTGAGAGAGGTGGAAAGGCTTTCTCTGTTGTATTTTCCCCAAGCCTTTAGGACCTGGAATAGAAGATGAACGAGAAGAGGAGGAAGGGAGGAGAGTGGCAGCTGAGAGCAAGGAGCAGAAGAGGTGACTTGGGAAGTTGCCAAATGAAGGTGAGAAGGGAAGGCAAGTTGTGTGGGGATGGTCTGGGAACAGCCAGCACACCGCCGCGTGCAGCCCTCAGTCCCCCTGCACGGAACCAGGGCTGGGAAGCGGCACCAGCACCAGGAAACCAGGGCAGATCTGGCACTGCTCAGTAGGAAATCTGAGTGGGAATGACTCCATGTCTTGTACCAGCCTTGACTTTCTGTGAACCAGGAGTCCCCAGATAGCCCCTTGCCTTGGATAAAAGGGAGATGACCTTTAATCCCATTGTTTGGGCCCAGTGGTCATGTGCTGAACTGGCACGGAAGAGTCCCAGTCCATACGTGTGTGTGTATAGGTTGCGTGTGTAGGGATGCTGGAGATTGCCACCTTATTTGATGGCAGTGACAATCGGAATCTCTCTGACTTGCCCTTTTCCAGACACATTGCTTTACTGCTGGGATCTCCTTCTGCAAAGTTATTGGGCTCCATGGAGCTGTAACAGGGAGCCTGAGCTACACAGGAATTTGTGTTTGCTCATCTAATGAGACTGACATTTGTGGGCCTGCTACAAATTAGTGCAGCATTCTGATGTAAGGCTAAGCAGGGGTCCTAGCAGCAGGTTTTCCTTTTGTTTACAAGTTGTTTTGCTTGTAAAACCATTCGGAGAATCCCTACCAGAGAAACCATTTAAACTTAGTGAAGTTCTCATTTATAAAGATCTAACTTAGGGAGGAAGATGGGTTACTATAATTTTTGCAGGCTTGTGTCCTGTTCCAGAAAATATTTCATTGCTTGAAAATACTGTTGCTTTTCTTTTCTCTAGAGCCTGCAATGCACTTCAGACAGAGAAATGTATTTTATTCTAGGAACTTTCGCAATAAACGAAATGTTATTTATTCTATTTTTGTTACACTTTGCACTACAAAAGCATGCATATCTTTTAATAACTCATTAAACTGACAGTCATTACAGTAGATTAATTAAAAAACATTAGTGAAAACACTGTAAACTGCACTGAGGCCAAAATGTGTGCAATCACCAAAGTTTACTAAAGAATGCCATCTAGAGGGCTTTGACAGAGCAGAAAGAACAGTTTGATGTTTTCAGGGAAACATCACTACAGCATTTCTGTAAGTATTTTGTCTTAGCTGTACATAATCTTAGTCAAAACTCAGCTTTCTGCCTGAAGCCATGGGCAAGCGTGCGCGTTTTGACTGGTGACAGGGAATAAGCTGAGGTTATTTTCATCATTTTTCTGATTCGAGAAAGCAATTTAAAATGGAGTGCAGTTTACAGGTTAGAGTTTTTATCTGCTGTGTATGCAGCGAGACTTTCAGTTTTCATTCACTGCATCTTTTTGATGTAGAACATAAAAAAGACTTTTCAAATGGTGCTGCATAATAAATATTTGCATCATCCTTACAGTAGAGAATAATAGGTTAATGTCCTCTTGTGAATATAGATGAGTGAAACTGTCGAAAACACGAGGAATAATTTTTTCCTTCTACTGCTGCCTGTGTCTTAAGAGGCAGTAAAGCCTCTTTATACTTCTGAAAGCAAAGAAACTTTTGCTTGAAAAGAAAAAAAAAAGAAAAAAGAAAAAAATAATAGCATCAATGAAGTTCATTCAGTAGAAAGGAATTCTGTAACTATCTTACAAGATAATAAAAAACATTCACATCCATTTTTTTCTTTCTACCAATTGTTCATCAGTTAAGTATGCGGGTTTCTTGTCGGGATGGCAACGGACATTTCATTTATGTGACAAGACTGTAGTCATATCACTCCCTTAGAACCTGGGGAAATGGGCTTTGGAATGCACTTTGCATGATTAGATACAGCAGGAGTGCCAAGTAAACATTAAATTTTGAATTTGAATTGAGTTATGTTGGTGATCCAGAGCCTTCTTATTACAAAGATGATCCTGAACCTCATGGTAAGATGGAGAAAATTAATGCTGTAGTATGCAACCTACTCTGTCTTCCATAAATATCTGCTGGGTTACCTTTTAAATTGCAGTTTTCTCGTCTCAGTATTCTGGGCAAGACTTGACTTTATACCCTGTAGCTCCTGGTGGTTCATTTCTGAGGGCAAAAGGAGGAGAGAGACTGGGAAATGGAAGCAAGTGGCCTCTGGTCTTATTTTGAATGGGCTGAGAACTTAAAACTGCACAAAAGTATGTGTGTGTCAATTTCCTTTTTATGTTCAAAAGACAGGAAGGTACCAATTTGGTCCCTTTTCAACTTTATTTTTAGGGTAGAATGAAAGCAGGTAGTCCCAGCAGGAACCTCCCCATGTGAACACAGAGAGGTTATGCAGGGACACGTAGAGAGACCTGTCTCGGGCAAATCTGAGCTTTGATTCAAGTTTTAGATGTGACTAATTGTGAACTGGTTTTACCTTTTCCTGAGGAAAAAATGGAGCAAAGATTGCTCATGAAAGGATTTTCTTAATTTCCTCTTTTCCTTCTCACTTTGACTTCACTATAAATGATGTAGTTGAGTATACCCATTATTGAGACAGGACTAAATATTGCATTCTGATAATGAAGGTAGAGTCGAGCCTGTGATGGAAATCCTTGCTGATATAAAGGAAGATTTCTCAGTATGGCTTTGTAGAGGGGAAAAAAAAAAAAAAAGCTTTTGCACTTTCTGGCGACTCAGGCAGCAGGGAATAAATTGTGCTGGTTATTTAAGTCCAGATTTTTGTCAGGAGAAAAAATCAGTCTGAGACACTAAAGAATAAGGCAGAGAGAAGCTCAGGTCTCCAGCAGGCTCTGTGCATTCGCAGCATGGAAGTTGGATTTGGTCCTTCCCAACCTAAGAAAGAAAACAGTTGGTTTTATTTGTATTTTAATGCCGCATAATATTAGATGAGATTCCATGTGTGTACAGGCTTTCTTTTTTATGGATGATTCCCTAGTATTTCCCTTCAATTATTGCTTCAGCAGATCAGTATTACAAAAGCTGCTGGTCAGAGGCTCCGGAAAGCAGCTGGCACAGAGGTAATTTCGGAGAGACAGGGAGTGATGTTCAGCCTTGGGTGGAATTGTGCTCGTGGATGTGCACATAAAGAGCCTGGGAAGGAGCAGAGCTGCAATCAGCTCCACAACCTAGATAGCAATATTAACAAGTAATTAAAACTTGATTCCCTCCTCCATCTTCCCCTGCACTGTTCCTCACCTACCTTTAAAAATAACCTAAAAACTGGTTATGAATATTAACCTTTCTGCTGCTACAGAGAAACACAACATGCGGTGCTGGATTAATAATTAAAATCAGGAAACTAAGAGCACCAGCACTCGAGGGAGTCAGCAGCAATAACATTATTGAAACAGCCAATTTAAGAGTCTGAATTTCTCAAATAATTTAAATGTTAACTTTTAAGATGACCTATAAAAGATCAAACAACATATAAATCATCAGCAACTACACCAACTTTTTGCATAATTGGAAGTTTATAATTGTCCTGTTTCTCTGTCTCTCTGTGTTAGGAGAAACAGCAAAGCCTCAGAAGCCCAGACACCTTTTTAGAGGGGTGTACACAAACAAATGAGGTTTGAGGACTTCAAGTAATATAAACACTGCAGCCAGAGGAGAAGAGGCGAGGAAAAAGAGATGAGTGATTAGATGCTGAGCTCTGTGCAGCCAACATTAGGTTTTTGCCTAGGATCAGGCCTGCCCTACTACAAAGGTGGTCTGAATGTCTCTGTATTATAATCCAGGCACTGGTATACTTGAATGAAAACCACACCTGTGCTGCAGGTTTGGTAAGGACTCCTGGGAATTGCTAGCCTTCTACTAAAGCTGTGGCTTGTTTATTTTTTAACCCAGGAGATTTTTTGGTTTTGTTCCATTTCTTGTTTTGCTCTCATTTTCCTTCTGCCTCTTACTTGTTGAGGAGAATATCTTAGTCTGAACTGCTGACATTCTCCCACAACAAATAGTTCTCCAAGCCCTTCCTGGCTTTGCCTTTAGATCAAGCACCCAAGGCCCTTTAGACCCTGGGAAAAATCTCCTGTGGAATATGTTTGTGTCACAGTGGGTTCTCAACAAAGCCAATTAGTCCATACAAAAAGTTGTTTTAACCTTGCTGCATGATCCTGTCTTGTACAAAGTAAATGTGAAAATCTGAGCCAAGCTTTTCCTCTCCTCTAGCTCTGAGGCTCCATCCATGACATTTCCTGGTAACAGCTCACTGAGCTGTTGTTTGGTTTCTATTTCTTCCTCTTTTCTTTTCTTTTTTTAATTTAGAAATGGAGGTCATTGTCAAAATAACTTTTTTCCCTCTCTCACGGTTTTCCAGCTGCTGCCTCTTTGAATACCTATGTGCACTGAAGGGCCTCTAGATGTGCTTCAGAGGAAGCCTGCCAAAATTTCAGAACCCTGCTGTTTCTCAGTGAGGAGAGACCACTCTTTCAGATACTGATCTCAACAAAAGAGAGTTTTTTCATTATAGTGACTAACAATGGGAAAAGCATTAAATCTCAGGGATCTAAAATGAAATAGATGAGGAGTAAAAAGATTTCATGCAATGTATTTTATTCCATGGATGTTAAACAAGGAATTATTGTGTCTTCTGCATTATTCTTATAAATTATTGTATCCTTCTGGTTGCGCAAAGAAACAGGAAACCAGGAGAGCTCGTGTTTCACACCAAAGATCTCAAATCTTCATGGATGTTAAAAAAATGTGCTAATGTTTGCCTCCACTGTAAGTGCTGAATATTGCTTATTTTGCAGTTGAAAGTTATCTCCTCTGTCTTTTCCCCTGTCCAAATTGTCTTGCTGTTGTCACATTGATTGAAAGTAACTTACCTTTTTCTTACCTGAGGTAAACTCCTGTTGTCTGAGAAATGAGGGGCAGCCCTGGGCAGTGTTTTGTCTGGAGTCTTTCTAATTGGGGTTCTTCCTGTGTGCTCCAGGTCCTTTTGATTTTCAGCACTCCAGGAGGCAAACTTGATTTAAATCATAACATTGGAAGTAAAATACATATGCGTGTGGGGAAAGCAGTTTTTTAAGTAGTTTGGGTTGTGTAAGAATTTATAATAGAAAATAAAACCTCGAAAGTCTGCATTTCTTTTTCCCTCTTCATCTTTTGTGTGCTTAGTCCACTGTTAAAAGTATTAAGGCTCCAGTTTCTGGTCATTCTAATTTGAAGCATGTTGCCTTTGCCCACAGCCATGTCATCTTTGTTTATTCTACATGTTGCTGTAGCATCCAGAAGCCAATATTATGATGTAAACCTTGTAATGCAGTTTGCTGTACAGCAAAATGTTGAGGGTTTCCAGAGTCAAACACACGATCTTCATAGAAGTATGGTGAATGCTCCGTTTATTTACATTATCCCACATCCTTTTATCTAGTTACAAAGTGTCCACGCGCCAAGCAAATCCCCGTGATTGGTTACACACACTGTTTCATGCACCCAGTGTCCCTGTCTCATAGGCTACCTCTGGGGCAGCACGCGTCCCCCCTGCTCCTGTGCTCGTGGCTTGCACGTCTCTCAGCTTCTGTTTAGGGCCTCTCTGTTTTCATTCCTTCTCTCCTTCAAGGCCAGGATGTTTTCGCCAGGGCCCGTGGAAGCCTGAGCTCGCCGTGCACCTGTCGTTCTAATAATTTTCCCACAGCAAAACAGGAGGACACAGTTTTTCCACTCCCCAAAGTCTCTGTCCTTCCCTATTTTTTTGGAAGTAACTTAATATGTGTCTTACAATATTAACTGTTCAGCTACGGGCATATATCACCTCTCATCCAGTCGTCTCCTCCCTGACCAACCATCATTAACTGTTTGAACTCCTATGGCTACGAGAGCAAAGGTCAGGTTTGAGGAAATACTTAAATGAATAAAACAGCACAATGTGAGAAAGAGATAGAAATGTGAATTTTTGAAATTTAATTAATGGTAATTTAAGGGAGTCTTGAATTCTCTCCACTAGCTCCATCCTGCTTCTAGGTGCCTCTGATTGCCCCGCCTTCATCTCTCTGCTCTACCTTGTTTCCTGCACTGTACAGCTTCTTCTCCCCCTCTCAGTCTGTTATATCCTCATTTGTATACAGTGTGTTTTCCTTCCTTTTCCAGGAGTAGGCCTATTTCTTCCCCTTGAGCACTCTCATTTCCCTCTCCATTGCTCCCCCCACTTGCCTGAGATTTTCAATCATCACTTCATGGCAGTGGTCTCTGAACCTCCCTGCGCTCACATTGCTCTACCTGCCACGGAAAGAAAAACACATTACCTGATTCATTTTAGAAATGATTTTACAGTACGTCAAGATAAAAGGGCTTGGGGACATAAACAAGCTCAGAAATATTTTGAGATCAGGTAGACGTAATTAGAACACAGGCTGTTGATTAGATTGCTTTATTTTGCAACAATGCTAGTTTAATCATGTTGGAAATTGGTTACGGGATTTCTTGTGGTGATTAGATATTTCTATCATGTTTTAGTCTCCTTTAATTACACAAATAAATACTGGTTGTTTACTTTTTCAGCTTACTTTTTTCCTGTCAGAGTGCAGACAGTATCTAGGCCTGCTGCTCAGCAGCCACGCTGAGTGTGACCAGATTCCTCACGGCACCTGCTGGGAGAGGAAAGGGGAGCTCAGTGCTGTTCCTTCGTGAGAGGATCGCTCACTGCCTGCTTCCCAGTTCATCCCTCTCCCTGATCAAAGCTCTGTCTCCCTCTATTCAAAACCCCAGTCTCAAAGAAGAAGTGACTGTGTCCAATTGTCCATACAGAAATGCTCTTCTTGCGCAAAACCACGAAAATCAAGATAGCACCTTGATACCTGAATTGCTGAGGGGAATTGCTGAGGGCCCTGTTGCTGTGTGGTGCACTGAGCAGGGTCAGAGCTGAGCCTGGATGTCTGGGATATCTTCTGGAGCAATGTGATGGGCTGTAGGGATGGCCCAGGGGTGATATGACCATGGCAATGTGATCACCGTTTTGAGGAACAAATTCAGTGCAGGGAGCTCAGGTGCAGCTGCAGATGGAACTGAAGGTTCACCTCTGGGTGGGAGCCTGAGGCCAGAGGCCTGACCTGCCCCCTTTGCATGCAACAAAGGGCACAGGGAGCCATGGTGAGGTGAGGGACACTGAGAGACACAGCAGGAGCCAATGGCTCGATGGCTTAAGAGGAAGAGCAAGACTTTGGTGCTCTTGGACTGTGAGGGGATAAAAGCCCAGGGGGTCCTTTGTTCAGGGTCCCTCCGTGGAGGCACCAGCTTGGGCTGTTTCTGTGTTACTGCACTGTGGATAAATGGCTTTGTGGAATGAGACATCTGAGACTCTACTTTGGGTAATCTGGGATTGTGCCAGCGAGGAAACGTGGTCTGAGTGTGTGTGGGGTGTGCAGGGAGTCAGGCAGGACCCGCTGGGTCACTGGAGCTGAACCTGTGAAGTGGCCTCCGTCCCAGCAGTGAAAATCTGTGACACTGGGAGTGTGGCAGCCAGAGGGTCTCGTGAATGGTCACACGGGGAAGTTTCCTTAACAGCAGGACCTAAGTTTAAATGGCTGTTCCTGCTGGCCCCAGCTCTTCCGTCCCTGGAGATGCTTGCATCCAGTCTCCTGTGCAGATGCACCCACATCCCTTTATTTAAATATATATACACATAAATGTGGTGCTAGGCTTGCAAAAATAGGTAAATAACTGACACAGGAAACAGCAGAAACATCTTAGCATTCTTCCACTCTTCCATCCCTTGGCTCATGCGGCTGCACTCTCACTGAAGTAAAGGTTCCCCTACTTCCTCGGCAGTGCTTGTTAGCCTCCTGCCGGGTTCTGTGTTGTCCCTGCTGTGAGTGGCACCACTGGTTCCCAGGGGAGGATCAGCAGAGCTGTCAGACCCCTGCCTTTGCTGCCACAGAACAGTGCACGTGGCAGCAGGAGATGGCCGGGTTAGGCAGATCCAGGCTGCCATTGCCACACATCAGGTTTTGCACTGTGGACATATCAAGGTCAAGCTGATGAGATGTCAGTGCTCCTCCTAGGCTTCTGCATGGTGTGTGAGAGAGTTCGTTGTCCTTCAGCATGACAGAGGAAATTTATGGGATCCCAGGAGACTGAATGCACCAATCTGGGCCTGATAATCTTGCCGAAAAACAAATTCATTGTTTCAATTATCCTCCCACATTTTGAGCCTCTTGAATCAGCTTCTCACAGCTACCTGGCCAGATTATTCACACTCTGTCTGGTCTGCCACTCTTGTACAGTTCCTATGGCATCTAATGCACCCACAGGCTCAGCACATAACAATTCTATGGCTTTATTGATATATTATATAATGTATCATAACTATCCCCCCATAATTATATCCCAGTTGCAGATAACTTTTTTTTTCTTCCTAGCTCTACTCTGACGTGTCAGATACAGTCTGCTTCAAAATTTGCAGGTACATGTTATCCTGTGGGCAGACACCACGATTTCCAACATTAATGTTCCTCTAACATTAAGAAATGGATGACTTAGTATGTGATTGTACATTATTGAGGCTTATGAGCTCTTCTGTGTTTATCTGCGAGGCTAAATTCTATAAAGTAAACTTTTAAAAGTGTTGTTAGCAGAACTTTTGTCCTGCAACAGAAGTCTGTATGACTTTGGGCAATCTCTTTGTGTGCCATCTCTTTGTGTGCCATCTGTACTTGTTTTCAGTGTTATTCCCTGGTATAGGACATGGCAAAAGGCAGTAGCTGTGTGCGTACATATCCAGACAGCAATATTTTCCTCTTGAGGTATTGTTTCAGGGGAGGGAGAGTGTGACAGGTAAAGGTTTTTATGTCTCTTTCCCCTGTAGATTGCTTTTCAGAACTTAATTCTAATGTGTACACTGCTGGATTCAGCTTCCGACGATACAAGAAGCTGTTCCTGAAAATAGGTCAGTATGGGGAGGAATTAAAGGGAAAATATTGAGAAAGAAATAGAAAAATGAATTGTTTGATACCAGGAAGATAATGTTGATGAGAAGTCCAGAGAAAGAGATGGTAGTAGGAAGATAAGGAGCGCATTTGAATATGTAAATTTGAAACATATGAAGACCTATAGAACCAAATAGAGGAGATCAGAATAGTAAAATCAAAATTTTGATTAGTTATTTCAAGACAAGAATAGAGAACAAGGTCCTCATCAGACAGCTCTGTCACTTTTTCTGTTAGAGACTGAATGTTCAGTCCTGCTTCCTCACTTCTTTTTTTTTAATTGAAGGTTTTCTGTGGCAATACTGCATTCTGTTCAACCAAACCACTGTTGCCTTGGTCCTGTATAACTCCAGAAACATCACCGAAACATTCTGTGGCTCATAAGCCTGTCTCTTAATACTAGAGTTGCCTCTCAGAATGGGTGGTCCTAAATTCCTGGAGTGAATGCTCATATGGTCAAACGGGCTTTGAGAACCAAAGAAAATAACGTGAGGTTCACGTCTCCAGTTTACTGTATTTCCCCTTCTCTCCTAGTTCACCCTGGTTTGGAAGAAACCAGTTCAAATCTGATACTGTTAAAACTGTAAAAATTTAACATAAAAAAGGAGAAGCACTTCTCCACAGTGAATACCAAAACATATTTGATAACACCGCCTTAATGTAAGTGTGATAAACCAGTTTTTAGCATAGCATTCTAGGGTATTTCTTTGCATAACACCCAGCAACTCTTTGGCAGGGTAATCCATAAAGGCAAAATAATACATAAAAGATGCAGTACACAGAAGAGATGAACACAGGGCACAGATTTCCTTCTGAGGTCCAGGCTGTGTCATGAGAGGAAGCACATTCAGATACCTTCTGTCCATCCACAAAAGTCAGGATGCCTCATCTTTGCAGCTTTGAAAGTAAGTCCTTATCTCTTAATAAGATAAGTAATACTTTGCCTAGGCCAAAATCACAGAATGCAGAATTTCAGGGTCTCTGGGGTAAATTAGTTTTTATTACCCCATCCATGCTTGGGTTAAAAGCACTGAGAGATGTGTGTGTTCTCTTGCAGGGAGGTGACAGAGTGCCACCAGCCCTTCAAGCTTCTCCTCCCCGCAGTCTCTGGTCACGGTCCCACAGTGTTTATCCAGGCACAGAGGTTCAGTGGGCTGAGTGATCGTGGACAGTGGCTTGTAGCACTAGAGCAGTTCCCACAGGAGAGGTGATTTACACAGCCCATTTGGATGAAGCACAGATCTTGCCTCCCCTTCTGAGAGGTGGGTGCACTCCCTGAGCAGGACCTGTGAGCCTCAAGAAGCCCCCGAGTATTGTTTGCCACTGTTAAACAGTAATGACGCTGTTCTGTGCTTCCACATCATTTTCAGCCCAGCAGTGTCAAAATCCATGGTGTGTCCCTGAGACAGAAAATCGGTGTTCTCATTTTAGCCATGCAGATGATGAAGCAGAACGGGGCGATGAATCTGTCGCAAGGACAAACACAGTAGGACTGTGGCAATGGCAGAAACATTAATGGGATTTTTCTGTCGTAATCAAAAGATGGCATTTCCAGCAGACCAAGAACTAGACTCTAGGGTGAGGGTGAATCTGGGGGGAAAGATGTACAGTGATTACACTGATTCCTTCTCCCTTGCCACAGGCTTAATGTTATTTAATGATTGTTTTACAGCAGTGCCCCTGGGCTCTACTCTGCTAGGCTCCTTGCGCACAATTAAAAACAGAGATAATCCTTACCCCAAACCATAGGTTATAGACTGCTATAACTTTAAAATAACCAAGATTTCCCTAGGGAGAAAAAAAACCCCGAACCCTAATCCGACTGACTGTATTTCAGCCAGAACACTGGGGAATTTTCCCAGTGCTCTCACAGAAAAAGGAGATACAATATACTGTGTTTATCATTTACTAATAATTTACAAGCCAATTAAAAGAAAGTATGCTAAAGATTTTGCCATTATTTTCATCGGTTCATTCAAATCTTCTCTGCCACGCAAACTTTAAAGAAAAGAAAAGGTGAGATTGATGTGGTTTTTATTTTACTTTTTAAAACTTTTTTTCAGTTTTACATTGGAGGAAAATGTGCTAAACAATAAATCCCAACCTGACAGATTTCATCAGGTCTCTGTATAACAAGCACTCTCTTTCAATCTTAAAATGTCACCACTGTATAAACCTTTTCAATGTCTCCTCCTGTTCTCTGAGCCCTTTATAAACCCATTATGATTTTAAAAAGATTTTATTTCTCACACTTACTGCATAAAGAAGGTAAAACCAATTGCATCGTTTCCAGGACGTTGTGACCTGAGATAATTTCCAGAGTGCTTGAATTGAAACTTTTATGAAGGATATGCACCCATTTGGCCGCTAACAAGAAAAAATGTGATCGCACGCATTGCTTAAGTTGTTAAAGATAAAAAAATGCCCATAAATATGGTTGTGTCACTTTAAATATTTGGAGTATACTAAAGAAAGTAAATAACACTACAATTTTCACTGCAGCAGCCGACAGCTGGCTGGCTTTAAATCTTAGTGGAAACAACATTCTGGATGCTCAGAGCCTCCACTGTTCTATTTCAGCTAAAGGCAGGATTACTTGAGCTGTATTATATCCTCCATCTCATTTTCAGCTCTATTGCACCAATTATGCAGCCTGGAGGCTTATAGAGGCTTATATTGAGTTTCGGATAGATATAAGAAAGTCGTCTATATTCTCTGTGATAAAAATAGTCATTAATTACTGAGATTTGTAAACCGCTTAGCATCCTTCTTAATGTGGTACATCAGGCACTTTACTGCATTCTATAGCTAATCACCAAAAAAAAGTGTGGGGAAAAAGTACTTCTCGAAGAATGTGATCTTTCTTAGTTGGAATTGAATGCTGGAGTTAGAGGGATGAACAGAAAAGGCTCAGCCACTTCAGTAAGAATTTGATTTTCAAGGGCTTCGTTGTTTGTGTCTATAAAATTGATTAAACATTGATGCTGGAAGCAGCCCCTTGTGCAGGGCTCACCAGTATGATCAAAGATCTTCCCCAGTCTGCACAGTGGTGTGATTGCACATAAATTAAAAAAAAGAAGCCTTATCTAAATAGAAAATATATTTTCAAGTACAGTAGGTTAGCAGAGTGAACTAACAAAAGCCCTTTTAGACTTCCTCAAAAGGGCAGGAAAAGCAACAACAAAGACTTGCTAAATTTTCTACCCGTGTGAATTACGCACTATTAACCACTATAACGACGAAATGGCTAATTATCATTCTCCTGTTGGTGGGCTTTCATAAGGTGAAAGACAACTGATCAATAATAATTTTAAAAATCCATTCAAATCAGTTTTTAAATGTCTGGACTTCATATTCTATATCAGATAGAATAGACTGTTACTAGGGGAGCAACTTCAGCTTTCAGTTTGTTGTTTGTTGCAGTGGTCGGATTTTTTTTTGTTGGTTTTCTTTTTAAGAGCAAGAAATTCAGTCTATTACAGGAAAACTCATTTAACCTGGGTGGGTTTTAAACATTTATTTACCACCTAATTTTTCTTAATTTGAAAAGTCTCCATTTGCAGCTTTTCCTTGATTCTCCTGAGATGGATGATTTAATTACAGAAGCAAATGGGTTTAAGTCTTTTATGGCTTCCATTACCACAGGAGAGAAGTGCCTCTCTGTGCATAACTTATCCACATAAACTTGCCCGTCTAGTAGGGAAACAGCAAGTGGAATCAAGACATAAAGATAATCCTAAAACCTTCATCTGTCTTGCAGCTGAAAAAGCACTATCAGAAGGTGAGTTTTTACAATAGAATCAGTTAATGTGGATTCTCTGGCAGTCCACTGGACTGACTAAAAGTAGAACCAGACTTTAAAGCAAAGCAGCAGTGAAGACTGATATATATGTTTGGAGGTATTAACTGAGTCACAGCAGAGGTTTCATCTATTCCAGAGCTGCATCAGGCTCCAGCCACAGAGAACCATTAGCAGATTGGCATCCATTCCTCACTACAAAGTCCTTCAGGAGAAAAATGAAAACAAAATCCGAAAATTATCTGAGATTTAAATTCTGAACAACTGAATTTATTCTATTCTTCTATTACCTTTGTGTAATTAAATATTATGAGTGAACTACCATTCTAGACTGTATTAATCTTTACTTACTGTAACACTCTCTAAGAGCCAAATTGTGAAACTGTGAACTTAATTTATTTAGGACTTCAGACAGTCAACCACACCTCACCTCACAGTTTCCAAAATAATGTTCCATCATTGACAGGAGACAGCTTATTTATTTTTTCACAGTTGACTAATTTTAGGAAAAGTTTCAAATATGTCATAGCCTGCTTTTCTAATATTTTCCTCTTACTTTCCTCTTCTTAATAATAATGACAAGACCAAATAGGGTCTTACTAATTTATTTCTGTATTTGCTTGTGTCCCTTTAGGTTTATACCTCTGATGTAGTATGGGAATCTTGGTGATGGAGTATCCAAGCACTGCATGTGGCTCTTGAACTTCTGTGAGCAGGTAGAGGTAGATGAATTCATCCTGGGAGTTTTGAAGTGTCGTAAACAGCAGGGATCTGAAAAGAGAAAAGGTTTTTCAAATTATTTACCATTAATTACTTTTAGTGTAGAGCACACTTAGCATTTTAAAGATGCAAAGAAAATCTTATACTGACTGAGAAAGGTATCTGCATGAATTGAAATTTTTTATTTTCTCCCAGTATGTATTCCCACCTTTTAAAATTCACCCAGTGTTTTTCCTGACCTTCATATCTTCTGCAAACAAGCAATTACTATTCATGGCATTTTCCATTAGATTTGTTTGCTGTTATATATTGGTTCTAAAATTACAGGTCTCATCCAGTTTTAATTTTTTTCCTTGTCACCGATACTATTACAGATTATGCCATGACTCTGCACCAGAAGTATTTGCAACACTGTGGAAAGGAGAAGTAGGCTTCTTAAAAATTCACATCCTTATTTAATGCTTTCATAATATTTCTCTATTTAGAAAATGGGACAACCTGCAATACAGATTTCATAGCATTTAAACACTAATTTAGTCTTAATACTTTTTTCCCTAATTTGCTGCAGCAAGATAATTGTACTGACTGTGCAATGGGGAGTGAAGAAAGATTAGAGTATGTGGCATTCCAGTGTTTTTGACAGCCTGATGTATTGCAGCTTGAAACATACAAGTCCTTTCAGTGTTATTCCCTCGTGCTCATTAAAATTGAGAACAAGCTTCAGGAATCTGACACTACTTTTCTTTCTGTTTTTAAGGAAGAGCAGAAATAAGCCTTTTGCACTGATCGCATTCACATGTTCATACTTGCGACCGAGGGGCTAATTTCCTCTTTCAGTTTCATTCTCATTTTCAACCTGAGCCCGAAGGAAAACGAGGATGGAGATGGCCGAGTGGCACCTCCAGTATCTGTGAAATCGGATGACAACATTCTGTGCTGACTACAAGTAAGGGCAGTACCTGACTCTGCAACTATTATCTCTGTGAGGCGGTGGCCAAGGAGAAGGAATTACACGACTTTGTAATGTAAGAG
>WEIT01001475.1:45330-141352 GCA_013389985.1 Dryoscopus gambensis
GAGAGAAGACGACCAAATCAAATAATTTTTGTGTAATATGACCTTTGAATGCCCTCCCAGTGCAGCCTGAGCTTCACGTCACCAGCTCAGCTGTTGTGTGGCTCTTATCTCTAGTGCAAGATTTCTTTTTTGCAGAAACAGGAGGGCTAGGGAGAGGAAAGCTTTGGAATTAGTCATGAGGATGCAGTGAAACAGCATTCTTGATGGAGTTAATGGGCTAAGTCCTGTGCAAGTGCTCAGAACCAGGTAACATTTCACAGAAATTCCTTTCCTCTCTTTATGGAAGTATATCTGGGGTTGTGGTAGAATTTGGATCGTGTTCTGCCTTCTTCCCTATAAATCTTTGTGGATAACAGAGCAAGAAGCTTCATACCAGAGAAGGGATTGGGTCAGTCCTGGAAAGAAAAGAATATTCCTGTCAAGTGTTTAAACACTATATATCCCTTTTGTTCCTAAATGGGGAAAAATAAGTGATAATAACTCTGCCATGTGCCTTAGGTTCCCTGGGTTGACACTTGACACTTGCCTTGTGTCACTCCTATACCTCTGTGGCCATAAAGATTTGATTAGGAGTGTGGCAGTTCAGCAGAGCAGAGTGAAAGGTGGGCTATCATTCCAGCAGATAAATGTTTCATGTAAGTCAATCTGACTTTTGTACTTTGAATTTAGTATCTATTGTATACCAGCCAAACCAACCTTTTAGATTTAACAGGACAGTCTCTTGACTTTCTGAAAGTTGCAGTTCACTGGGCATTATTCCAAAAAGCATCCATTTCCAGCACTGAAATGACTTTCAGGATCAAACCACTCTTTGCATCTCTGGTTTTCACTGAGATTGCACTGCATCCATTATCCTGTGGAAACTAAAGACAAAGTAGCAGTGGCTTTTCTCTCTCATTTAATCACCACTGTTAAGAGCTACAGTTGTAAGGGTGGTGCCCAGTGGCAAATTTTCACATTAAGGAGTACTGTGAGAGCTACCGAAGCCTGACATAGAAGATTTTAAGTACTGTCCCATGAAAAATATAAAAAGCCAAAGTTTTCTGTTCACTCTGCCAGCTCAGAGGCAAAATTCAGGTGGCTTTTAGAAGGTTATGTCTTTTAATGAAGGTGCAATGTTTGGAGTCTAGTAAGGAATTACAGAGATCAACAAACTAAATGGTAAAACCTTTCCTTTTTGTGAAGTAGACAGAGCATTGCTGTAGCCTTCCTGGAAGAGAAATCTTTGTGTTTTCCTCTAAAAGCTGTGGAAGTTAGGCTTTAGGTTCAACTTAAAGCTGGGCAAAATAATAGGAAAAATAAATCACAAATACGTGGAATTATTTTGAAAGGGAAACAGATGGCCATGTTTTATTATGTTCATCTCTTCACAAATATTTGTATTCATGTGAGTGGAATCTTATTTGTGCAAAAGTTTGAGAAATAGACTTTTAAGTTGTAATCTGAAATCAGTTTCATACTACACCAAATCCATTTCAGGTAAAAGTGATAGTAATAGATTTCTGGTTTTCCAATTAATTTGTCAGAAGGCTCTTTTCTCTCTCTTCCCTAGGTACCACTCCAAGTAGAAATGGGTCATGATATTAGAAAAAATTTCTTCACTGAAAAGGTGGCCAGGTATTGGAACAGGCTGCCCAGGGACATGATGGACTCAACCCTGGAGGTAGGTGTGACATTTAGGGTCATGGTGTAGTGGTGAATGTGGCAGTCATGGATTAATTGTTTGATTCCATGGTCTTAGAGGTCTTTTCCAACCTAAATGATTCTATGATTCTGAATGACCCAGTTCCTTGCTGTGCCAATTGCCCCCATTACCTATCTCCATATACAAATTCAGTACTCCACAGAGCAATTCAATATCTCCGATAATGCGACTTCTGTGATATTTTACTTTATAGAATAATTATAGAAAACTCTGTCTCAAACAGATCTTTAACAGTCCCAACATAAAAATTCTTTCTTCTTCAGTACAGGATGATTGTAGATCTATCTTTATTGTTTTCTTTTTTTTCTTTCTTTCTATCAGAAAGACTTCTTCTGGTACCACGATCACCCTTCTTCCCCATCCATTACACACTTCTTGCCAATCAGAACTACCTTGGTGGGCTGAGAAGTACATGCTGCTGATAACAGTTTGAATCTTGTTCCTGAACACCTAAACAAGATCTAGGGAGACCTGTTTTGAGAAATTCCCT
Organism: Dryoscopus gambensis; assembly: GCA_013389985.1. Taxonomy (NCBI): domain Eukaryota; kingdom Metazoa; phylum Chordata; class Aves; order Passeriformes; family Malaconotidae; genus Dryoscopus; species Dryoscopus gambensis. Next base: position 47,526 of record WEIT01001475.1, read on the forward strand.
CCCTCTTCCTGCACATCCCCCTGCCCTTGCTGTTTTCTGTTACTTCTGTGCAGGTGATATCTGCCAGCGAATAAGGAAGGTACATCAAGAGAGAAATCCTTCTCTGAACCAAGCAACTCTGCACTGAAATACACACTTCCAAAGGTTCAGCAAGGAGATACGATTCTTGTGATGCCTCGAGCACATCAGCTGAACCAGAAACCTTTGAGGTAGGCTGACTTCCAGCTGATAGAGCCACAAAACCTTGCAGTGAGAGCAAGTCTGACCATTAGGAATTGTAGCTAACTTTCTTAGCCTAATCCAAATGATCTGGCCAGAGATATTTAGAGTGGCTCAGAAAAAAATAGTTTTTCAAAAGAAAAACCCAGGCCCCTTAATTTTTTAATTCATTAACCTGGCTTCCCTCAACTGCCTTTGCTTCAGTCTACCTCTTCCAGGAATGTACTTAAATATAATGAAGTGTATCCTCAAGAAAGGGAAGAGCTGGAACATATCCCAAGGTGACCTACTACAAACAGCAATGTTAATTCTCTAAAAATAATTTTCAAGCATGTCATAGGCTAAATGCTGCTGACATGAGATCTCCAAATAATTACAGACTGCAGTCACATTGAGAAAAATAAAAGTATCTTTGTGACCAATTAATTTATTTATTTGCCCTCCATAGCCTATGTACAGACAAGTGGCAGCTGCAGATGTCTAGTTCACGTGTTACCTAAGAGGTGATGGTTTCCTTCAGTAGCAATGCAATACTTTGACTGGTGGTGAAGAAGAGGCGTGTGGTCAAACTAACAGTGCAAATGGGTTTCATAAATGTAGTAGTACTGAACTTATTCCAATATTGGTGTTTGGTTAAATTCTTTCCTTGGATTGTAATCAGATAGGTAATTCTAAGAGTAATCAGTTAACTTCAGAGTCCTCCAGAATTTAGAGGTGGATGTAATTTATTCATTCTCTTTTTCTTCTGACTATTGAGCAAGTGTCACGTTCTCTAGAAGGGAAGCAACATGCTATGAAAAGATGTAGTAGATGTTGGCATACTTAGAGACCTTTAACTTATTATTTTTTTTAATAATTAAATGTTTGTGTGACTCTTAACTACTTATATTTTATTCAGACTAAGTATTACTGTTTAAAACTAATAATCAATAAACACATCTGGAAAACAATAGAGGGGCTAGTAAAATTGATTACAAATCTAATATTCCCTTAGCCAGCACTGCCTCAAGCTAAAAAGCTTTTAACATATTAGAATCAGACAGCTCTTCTGCTTCCCCAGGAGACTCTAGCTCTGCATTATAAAACACTGAGCTGTATTTTCAAATGGTTTGCCAAAAAGAGTGAGCAGTTCTTCTCTATTTAAAAAGCAAGGGAATAATCCTATTCATATTTCATCTGAAAACTTCCTGGGAGATTCTGGGGAGTTCCTTGGATGAGGATCCTTCCCCATCTTCATCCTACAAATACACCTGACCATTAAGTTCAGTGTCATGTGGGCTCCCAGACACCTGTGTGCTTCTGCACAAACCCTCAGAAAGCTTTTCCTTGCACTGGTTTCCAAAGCTTTTAATAGGCCTATGGCTGGCATCCAGCATGTGAGGAGCTTCCATCCCTCATTTTGCTCCTCTGAGGTGCTGCTGACTGCAGCAGAGAGCACCAGAGCTCACAAGTGGTGAGAGGACTCGAGTGTCTCAGAGGTTAAGATGCAAACTCTTCACCCAGATAATGAAAATTGCTCTGTTGACAGGGATTACACCTTCAAGCATTGACCTTATGTCATTCAAGTCAGTTGAAGATGCAGTTGTATAAAAGACTGCTTTAAACATAACTCCAAATTATCTGTGGAGGATTTTTTGGTTCTTAAACTATGATGAGGAGGAGAAGCTTTATGAAAGTATCATAAAGTGTTGCCAGTAATTTTATTTATAATAAGTGCTAGTTGAGTTTGCGGTTTTTTTTCATGTTCTGTTCTTTTCTGAGACAGCTTCTCAGCCTGATGGAAAACTATTTGTCATCTTGGGCAGGAAATCTGGTCACGCCTTTTCCAGGACTATTGGTGGTGGGTAGAGTGGGTGTGTGAATCAAAGATGTATGGGGCGAAATATTATGGGTTTTATTAGCAATTAACGAGAGGAAAGACTAAAATGTTTGCCCAGCAACACCACTTGTCTGGGCTTTTTTCTCCTCACTGTAGACCTGTGAGTTAAGTATGTGGCTCCTAATGAAAGCCTAATGGGTTTAGACACCCTCAAGTCTTAGCCTTCATTGTATCCCCTGGAATTAGACAGTGGATGTGTGCAGCAGATGTTCCCAGCACGCTTTGCCTCATTGTAATTCCTACAATACTTGGTTCCTTATCTTTAACCCATTTCTGAAATCGATGGTGTCAAGCCTCTCTGGCTTCACATAATCTAATATGTTTTAAAAAATGATTTTTCTTGCCATCTTATTCATTCTGCCTCGTTTCTGCATCTTCTGTCGACTTTAATTAAGCTTTCCTTGGGCTTGTGACCTTGGTGAGCTTTTAAAAATAAAGTGAACTGACTTACAAAGTGATTTGTCCCAATCTTTTTGTAGCCCTGCTGGAAATTCCCTGTATGTGATGTTTGAAAATATAGGCTGTTCATTTGGGATCATCATATGTGCACGGCGCAGCAACAAGGAGAAACCTCAGCAGTCTAATTACTAAATTATAGAAAATAATTTCATTTCTCTATAATATCTGGTTTGACTTTTCTAACCCTTTAGGAGCTAAAAATACACTTTTGTTTTTTAAAAGAAAGATAGAAAAAAATTGTTCTTTCAGACAGGCAGTATTGAAGGAAAACCTTTTAAAAAAGTGGAGAGCAGAGTAGAAGATGTGTAGAAATACCTGACACAGATTCTCAGCATGCTTGTTATCTTCCTTACCATTTTTGCCCCCCAAAAATTCCTAGAATAGTTGGGTAGAAGGAGATAACTCTTCTTAATTCTATTTATAATTACATTTGTCTGGCTTCCATTGGAAGTGTGAATAGTAGCTTTTGTCCTGATTTTCACTGCTATGGGATCTACATATAAATCACTGCGCACTGGCATGCTCTGGAAGGCTGGACATGAGATACCCCTAAAGCTGCCAGCATAGGTGTATATCTACAGAGGGTCTTACAAGCAGAATGCCTAAATGGGTCTAAAACTTCAAAGGATTTTTTGGTTTGTTAGCTTGGCAACCCTTTCTTACTTGGAATCATTCTTTTTGCCGGCTTCTGTGCCTTGTGGATGGTAAGGAGTGGACAATCCCACAGAGAGCTTTATCTAGCTTTGTAATTACCTGCCTTTGCACGGGCTTCTCTTCCTGTGCTCATGGGAGAGCTGCAGGAGCTGGCAGAGTGTGTGTGACCTGCCCAATCCCGGCCCTTTAGCAAAAAATCACGTCATGCTGGAGCACCTCCTGGGGTCAAGAAATGAAGGCAGTATTGGATGTGGCTGCACAGAGCGAATTCACAGCAGAGGGGAGTAAAAAAGCTTTTATAGGCACTACATAATGTAATAAATAACACAATACAAATCTTTGTAAAGGCTGGAATTTTAGTTTTAGGTCCAGGTAAACACTACAGTGTGCTTTGACCTAGTGACCGATAGTAGCACAACTCCTCATTTATTTTTGCCAGGAATGTATTTTGGATTAGCCGTTACTTGTTACTTGTAAGCTCCTTTCTTTCAAAATAAAAAAGATCCAATCTCTTCAGAGAGATTATGCTCAGTGTTAGCAAAAACCAAACCTTGAATTAACAGTGACTGACTACTGCTAAATTTAGCAATCCTTGATAAGATGCATTTAAAACTCTCCAAGTTCCTAGTATTGCTGAAGCCATATTCTAGTATGTTGTAGCTTGCCGCTGCAGAAAAGGCCTTTTATGAGGTTTTGAACAAGAGACTTATTTTTTTTCTATTTAGATGCCTTAGTTTAGAGCCCAGCAAACTACACCAGATCTGTACAGCAGTGCTCAGTACCCTTATTTTAGACCTGGAAACAGACCAGCAAAGTGTGATACTTTCCTAACTCTGCAGCAGTGCTTTTGCAGTCTTGTGCTTGGAATGAGCTTGGGTGTCCCTAATGTCCCGCTGCGGTGCTCTTTATGGACACAACCTCAGTGAGCAAGGGGGGATGACTCACTGCCGCGGAATGAGGGATGTGTCTGCCAGACCAAGTCTACTAGACCAAGTCATAACCTGATTTTAAAGAGCATTGATTTAGTCACTTAGGTCAAATTTAATATAAGGTGTAATGATGTCGTAAAATTATTAATATCCGCTCCTTGCCATCTATGAAAAGTGGATGTTTCAAACAACTATGACATTCAAGTAACACCAGATTTCTTTTTTTCTCTTTTTAGGTTTTTTTTTGGAGTCAGTCTATTGCTGCTATTGGATTAAAGAGAAAAGTTAGAAGAAGGATGCTGAGAGCAGACAGGTTGCAAATTATTTTTCGTGTGCATTTTTCCTCAGGAAGCACTTCTTGGTATTTTTGAAAGTATTTGAGTGTTTTTCTGCTCCAATTTGGAAGGTAGGCAATTAGCCTCCACTAGGACTGCAAGCCTTGAGCCCTTTAAGCAGACTTCTATTGAAAGATGTGAGATGATGAAGGAATAAGAGAGCTGCTCCTCAGAAGAGCCTGGACCTTTGGACAATAGGGATATTGCTTTTGGGATGGAATTGGCGCTGTGTGCTATTCCAGCTGTGTGCTGGGATGAAGTGCATCCTTTTGCCTGGCATTTCACCTAAACAGAAACTTCTGCTGTCACAGAGTCTGTTGCATTCTGTGCAGACACTGCTCTTCAAAAACAAACACCTTTTTTCCATATGGCTTGAATGAATTCACTGACACATTTGCAGATTGGGGGAGTTTGGGGGCGATGGAATTCTCTGCCTGTGCTAAAACACACAAAGATGCAAATGTTTTCCTAGATTTACTGAGGATGAAGGTAAGCCCTCAAGTTCCTGAATATAGCTTGATGTTCAATTTAATAAATCTGCTAGATAAGGGTGAGGCGCTTTTTTTGTCATAATCTGGAATATGTACGGCATCAGCAAGAAACTTTCAGGCAACTTTATTTCGGTGTCTGAAACTCAGCGTCTCTTGAGCAACTTAAAATTAAATTACCACTTTTTAGATTCCCCTTAGGAGTTCATATTTAGTCAACAACACTTAGGATTCAGCCTAAAATAATTCATTGCTCCCTGTCCTGGTGGTATAAGCTAGAATTCTTGCAGGACAGATTTATCAGCTTGATTTTGAAGATGTATTTGCAGGGATGTTTTGGAAATTTTCCTTTCTCTTACAGGTAGATCTGGACCAATTGATAAGATCTGTGTCTTAAATTCTTTCTGTGTTAGTGATTGGCTGCTCAAAGTGTATTATGGCAGGTCAGATCCATTTTAAGCCTGTCTAATGAGACAGTTCCAATTTTAAAAAGTAGGTTATTTGTACTGATAAATAGATGCTGGGTTAGAGGTAGATTCCTTGAATATGGGGCTACTTTGTCCACCAGCATTCTGAATCTGCCCAAAGTGGCAGTTTGGTGCTCTGCTGCCTTTGATTAGAGAGCAAAGCAGCTCGAGAGAAAAGGTGCTGAAGGTGTCATCCATGTTGGCCAGCCTGCAAGAGGTGTCCTGAGTTTAGTTGGATTGTTTTGACACTTTCATACTTGCCCTCCGGGTTTGCCCAGGCTCAAATGCCCATTAAACGAGATCTTTGGCATTTTAGCTCTTTCAGGTTGGTGTAAATTAGAAGCTCATTATGAGATTTCTAAGCAAAATTGCATAAATGGGGATGAGGATGTTAGGTGACATTGCTCCTGAATTTTTAGACTTCTGAAATGGAAATGGTTTGTTTTTCCAGGTATAAAGAATGATCATGACACACAAGTCAGCGTGATACGTGAATCATTTTGCCTTTATCGTATCTTCTGATAAAATAACTTGAATTTGCAATACATGTAACTTTTCATGTTAATAGTTGGTGAAATTTCTTGTAGTTTCAGATATGAATGGAGCCATTTTTTCTTAGCATACTGATTATTCCTTAGGTCAAAAATTTATCTTGTTTTCCCTTTTATTTCATATGCGCTCATAAACGTTTACCTGACTGAAAAACCACTAGGATTCAGTGCATACACACTGCATTTGAAATAGTCCCAACAGAACATGGTGACAACACCTCCCATGTGGAGGAGAGTCGCCCATATGAGAACAGACAGGAATTAAACTGAAAATTGTTCAGAACCAATATTTTACAGGTCAACTTCAAAGACGATTTCTGTTCATGTTTTGTTGTTTTCCCATGACTCCAGGTCATGGACTGTATATGACTGATGTTTCTGCAAGCCTTGAGAAATCCATCAGTGTTGCTCTGGATTCATCATCTTTCTTGACAGAAAAATTGATAAATAGGATGTGCTTCATAGTTAATTCTTATCCTTGCAATACAGACCATATACCTAAAAGGAATAGCCCTGTGATTGTGAAGAAACTTATGTCAGAGCATGCATGCAAGATGATACACGCATAGGAAGAACATCTGAAAGTTTGCTTTCATAGTCTGTCTGATCAGTATCAGTAACTGATATCAGAGAAAAAAGAGATTCTCTGTCTAGACACGCAAAGATGCATATCAGTTATGCTACAGTAATTTTTAAGGCAAGGTACACAGCCACTTGACAGATGGTAATTCATTCTTTAGAGCTTCCTGCTTTCCTCCCTGACTCTTGAGTTGTCATGATAAACTTGGCACAGCTTTGTTGCTTGGAAGAAAGTTAGCTCTGTGGCAGAGGAGCATGTGTGTTGTATGGGTATGTACACATGCCTTAAATCATTATTATATAACACACCCTCGGGCACTACTGCATCTATTCGCAGAATAGACGGATTGCTGAGCTTTTTGAATTTGGATTTGAATAAATCGTCTCTGACCAAAATGTCTGAGAAGCTCCCTAGTGCTGGAACCTCCTCTGATACGTGCTTCTAAATCTCTCCTGGGTAAAAGATTGAAAGCATTGAGAGCAGCCAAGTAAGACACCCAAGAAGAGATGCAAAGCAAAGAGAGATGGTATCAAGGAAGAGAAGACTCAACAGTGTGGTGAGCTGAAGTGCTGCTAATCATGGAGGGCCGGAATTGCACCGGCTGTGGCAACCAAGCCCAACACCTGCAGCTTGTTGTGCCAGCTGTGGCTATTTGATTTGTGTTCAGATGGTCACCAGAAGGCCCCAACGATGATGAGTTCAGTTACAGCAGGTGTTGCACAGCACATGAAGATTCAGACCATTTTGGAGCAACCTACAAGCTAAATAAGCCAGTTGAGTTATCACATTTTATTACAATCATTAGATTTTAACCCACCAATATTTATGGGTCTCTGTCAGCATGTCTATAAAGGTCAGCTATTGTTTATTATAGTAATCTGATATATTTAAAAGATACAAGGGGAATAAAAATGTTTCAGTGTGCCAAAAAAAGAACAGCATAGGAAAAATCCAAGTCCTAGCAGTTGAAATGTAATGGTATTCCAATCAGCCCTGCCAATGGGGCAGAGGAGTTCTAGGAGGAATAGTAATACAGAGAATCAGATTTGTCTTGCAGACTTCAAATAGTACCAATGAGAAAACTTTAAAAGTCTAAAAAATTATTTGAACCTTCTTAGGTTTCTCCCTGACCACCCTTTACATGCTCACAGGCATCTTCTTTTTTAACAGAAATATGGATGCTATCACTATCTCAAGTGGAAAATTGTTCATATGAAAAAAATTATTATGAGTAATCTAAAAATGGAGAACAGAGAAAGGAGAGTCTGGAATGATTCAAGGCAACATGTGTAGCCTTCATACTGGAAATGTTTACACGTGTTTAAATTTTTTTTGCTTTCCAGCCTTGTTGATGACAAGAGTTTCTCTCTTATGAGTTTCTATTTTCCTTATGTTAATATAAGTCAAGAATTGTAAAAAGGAAAATGTTATGGTTTTATTTTTCTGAAAGCAACTTTTCCTACCTTTGTCTCTTGTTGGAAAAAAACCCTAACTCAAATACAAGTTGTAATTAAGGGCAAAGATTGTCCCTTTAAACAATCTTGGTGCAAATTTATCTTGTCAATATTAAGGAAAGTTAAGCAGCTATGCAAAAAACTCCACCAATTGCTTATGGCATAAAATTCTCCTTTCTAGCAGTATATTGAATTAGATATCTCTGCTGCTGTCTTTGCTCTTTTAAGTAAAATCACAATTCTATTAGTCAGTGTGTGAATGTCCCTGGCTTTCTAACTCTAACTGTAGTGGCAGTTCAGATCAGCTAAATTTGTATTCTTCCATTTCATTTATGCTCAGTAAGGAATATGAATCACTCTCATAAAAGCCAATGTAGAAAAGTAAGAATTTGGACCAATGAGTTTCTGAGAGTGGGTGCTTACTTCAAGGGAGTTGTATGCAGCCCTGTTCAAAAGATGTAGCCCTGTTTTCAGAGCTGAAGATGAGTTATCTTAGTGAAGAAGAATTCCTTGTTCACATGTATTGTTTTGGGTGGGTTTTTTTGTTAGTGGGAGCCAGGTGTATTGGGTCAGGAAATATTCTCTTTTCAGAGACCTGAAAGAAAACCTGGCTGTCAAAATGCATTTGGAATGCGAGGCAGGCAGCCCTCTCATCTAAGAGGGACTGAGGGGCACTGACTGATGGCATCTGAGCACTGCCGAACACTTTTGAGGGATGACCAGTCCAGATCTGTCCTTCAAGGATGCCTTTTTGCTCCAGCTCCAATTACACTTGTTCAGAAGAGAGAGAAGGAAAAAAAGACAAAACAAATGGCCCACAACAGGTTTCTGGTTGATAGCATGGATTCAGGAGAGCTTGTTAGAGGGAACAGATATTACTTTCCAATACCTCTGCAATAAAATTTTGCTGTCAGCAGGAATCCATATTTTTACAGAAAAATAAACCAAGATTGTTTAGCCAGATGTACTACAACAGACCTTGGAGTATGACTGAGGATGAACACATGGAGTAAAGAAATAAATCTTTAAGTTAAATGTACTTATTGCCAGTTGATATAATTCAGGTTTTTATGTACTGCATCATCTTAAATTTAATGGCTCACCAAAAAAAAAAAAGCACTTGAAAAGGGATAACATTAAAAAAATAAAATGAGAGAGAAAAGGGAGGGAGAAATGATTAAAAATCTGCTAATAAGATGAGCTCTTCTTTGCTAGAGGCATGTTTAGCATTGGAGAATAACCAGAATATACGAATGAGATTAAAGCTTTGCAGTAACAGTGAGGTTGTGCAGCCAATATGCATTTCCAGAACTGCAGAAAAATAAAAATTATGATCACTTTTTCAGGAGGTTTGTTTTAAACTGACTGATACAGCTACAGGTTTTCTACTAGATGTGAATCCAAAGATAAAATTAACCTAAGTTTCCAGATGTTTTAAGATTTGGAGATTTTATATGTACCTATAACGAGTTACTATATAAATCATCTACCACAGTGCCAGCACTTCCTTTTTTCCTTTTTTTCCTTTGCTTTGGGATAAAATCAATGTAAGTACCTCTTATTTTACTGCAAGAACTTCTTGCCTTTCTAAAACTCTGGCAAGTTTGAATCATCAGAGAGCACCAAGGCAGATAGTTCCAAACTAAATCTCTCACTTCAGCCATGTGTTGAAGATTTTTTAGAATTCTGTCTCCTCGCTCTTTCCTGAGGAGCTCTAAATTTGCATGAAAAATAGTGGAATAGAAAACTTTAAGGATTATTGGTAAAATGCGATATTAGTGTGGGTTCTTGTAACTATGCCTTGGGTTAATAAAGGACAAATGTATGAGTTACAGACACTGGTTTTTCCGTCTTAAGGATAATGTGAATACTTACTGATTCCAAAAACATATCGTGAGGCGTCATAAGTATTGTCTTTTACATGAGTATAACTAAGTCTTATCAATTAACCTTGTCGTGGCTAAAAGCTGGATGTTGATTTGAAGTCAATAGTGACAGACCATTTTGTTGAAGGGATTCTTGATATCATTCGGTGTAATGCTGAGATTTCCAATTAATATATTGTAGGTTCCAAAGTGATAAGATTCTTACAGGACAGTAAATTCCTGCTACTTACTGCCCATTCTGCTTTCTGCATGTAGGTTCTAGCAGTTCATGAAAAGCAGCAGAAAATTTCCATTAAAAGAGTCCTCTTGGATTTTGTACATAGAATATACAGAAACTAAAGACATCCTTGAAGTTTAATGACTTTGTGTGGGAGAAATCTTGAATGAAACAGTTGGTATTGCTTTTAGAAGAGGGACAATCTGCAGCTGCCTTAATGCCTGGTAGTTGGTTACTTGGACACTTTAAGGTGTATCTGTCAGCTGAGAGCAGATAACCCTTCTGCACCGGCCTGGGAGAGGAACCAGTTCCAGCAGCATTGTGCCACAGATGCTGCCACAAATGCAGATAAAGGCGCTAGCAGCCATAGTGTTCCTCTTAATTGTCCTGAAAGCCATACTGGAAATGATGATCCTCATCACGGCAGTGGTTAGGCTGCATTCAGAGGGTCTGCACCTGCTTTTACTGAGTTCAGCAGCAGCTCTGAAAAGGGCTTAAGTCAGCACTAGCAGTATATTTGCAGTATAACAGAGTGAGCACACTTTATCCACCCCTTCCTAATTTCTTTTTTTTTTAAGAGCAATTAATTTCAGCAATTACTCTTCCTCCTTTCTGGTTTATTGCCTGGATACCACTAAGGCCAGTGGTGTGATTGTAGCATCAATTTTACTGGAGGCTCACTGCTCAGCTCCCTCAAACCCCACTAATTGCTGACACGGGTGGTACTAAGGGAACAGGAATGATATAGGAGGTACAAGGCAGGGGGAAAGTTTAAGGCCAGAGCTGCTGAAAGGAGTATTTGTGAAGCCCTCTGAGGATGCCAGTTCCCAGCAAGCAGAACTGACTAACAAGCAGGCTACAAATGTGCAGCCTCTGAGTAAGCTCAGCATCCTTGGTATTCCTGTGACAGCAGCAGCCATGCTCCCGCTCAGCCCACACTCGGAGAGGATCAGCTGGGATCTGGAAGCTTCACAAGTGCATGAATTCAGGGCTGGCCCTGCCATAAGCTGGATGAGAGATGCTGCATTTCAATTTGGAATGAACTCCACGCTACTGTGGCTTCCAGACTAGAGCTGGCTTGTTTCCTGTTGATTTGGAGGGCAAGCCACTGGAATCAGTACCCGTGGGGAAATATGTTCTGCTGACTGATCTCCCTGGGAAGAGTAAAGTGTGGGTAACCTCATACAATGTGTAAAGACACAAAGCCATTAAAAACCTCAATGATATCTTCAACAAAAAGGAACAGAAAAAAATTTTTTTTTGTCGTTTGTTACATAATCCAGTATGTTGTAACTGAGAGAATGTTTACTTTTTGATGTTGTATGAAGTAAAAAAGAGATATACTTGTTTTTATTCAATTTTTAATTAACTTTTTATTTACAAATACCTGGACAGGCAAGTGGTAGAAAAATCTTTCTCATAATGGTTGGAGAGCCATCGTAAAATTTTCAGTCTGGGCAGTATGCAACGTGGAGAAAAATCTAGGCATGCCAATATTTTCACATTTTTTAAAAGGTTTTTAAGGTCAGAATGGATTATTCTGGTAAGAATGTGACCTCCTGTCTGCAGCATGTGCCACAAAACTTAACCTGTCAAAGGAGTTTCATTTTTTTCTTGCTGTCTTTAGCTCACCTTTCCTAGCTTACTGTGAATATTTAAGATTTGACAGGCTTCAAGGAAAATATGCTGGATTCTAGAAAACATACACAGGAAATCAAATGGGTAACTATTCTGGGTCTAATAAGAAATTTTCAGGGGAATCAATCACCACAGTATTTTTCTTTTCTTTAGGATGTGTATGTGCACATACTTCCCAATCATCCTGAGTGATTAAACACTTACTGAGAATGGCTGACCTTCTCATAGACCTTTCTGACCTAATTACTGCAGTGGATGAATTCACCTTCCTGAAGATTTTTTTAGTTTTGCTCAGCTCAGGTTTTTCAGTTGAGGCCCGTGTCGGCCTCTAAAGACACCCATCATGGGCCTTATGGTCCACAAAGCGCATAACCAAAAATTATTATTTTGCACCAGAAAGGAGGATACGTAGCAAATGTTTGCAGTAACCATCACCAGCTCCCACTTCTTAATGATGTTCCCAGTCTTCTCAAAAACCAAAACAATAAACAGACAAGAAAACAAAACATACATACCCCAAAGCAGGCAACGCTTATTCTACAGACATCGTAGGGATGGTATACTGACCAGATGAAAGATTGCACTTGAGATCCTCTTACTCTGATAATTTCTAAAGTCACCTCTACACTACTAGGTTTTTTTTTATATATAATGTTCCTTATATTTTAGAGCTCTCTGTGCCAAAAAGTTTGGGGGAGGGTATGAGAAGAAATGCTGCATTAAGTCAGGTTAGGAAGAAAGAAATGCTTCTCACTAATTTATCATTTTTTCAGTCTCTAATGTTTTCTGTGTGGAAAAAAATATCATTTGGGTAAGCTATTTTTGACTATTCAGGTCTATTTCGGGGGCTTGTCTGTAATGGAACATGACATTAGTGAGAAGTGGAACAATCACCCTCGGCCAAAAGCTGTGGCGTAGACACAAGTAGCCGAGTTACCTCTTGGCCGAGCCCAATTTTGCTGACACCTGAGAAGAAGTGACAAGATTATCAGGCTGGCATTGACAGCATTAGCATGGGCTGACAGCTTTTATATCTATCAGGTCCTACAGCAGAGACAACCCAGTTAAGGGGAGTGCCCCAGCTGAGCAGTGCTCGCCCTTCCCAGGCCTGTGTGAGGAAAACAAGCAGATCCCCCTAACTAATCGTGTTAGTGCTGCTGACAGCCTCTGCCGTGCCCCGAGGATTTTGCAGCTCTGTTGCTGTGCCAGTGGGGTTGTGTGTGGGTGATAGCTTGTGCATCAGGCTCTCCTCTGGCTTGTCGAGAGCATGGTGGATTACTCCCTTTCGTGTTTTGGCTGCACTCACTGAGAACTCCTCCAGCAGCTAAAGCTGCTGTTTTTAAGCAGCCACAAGAAACTGATTTATCTGTGAGTGCAGGGGAATGTGCTTTGCAAAGCAGTAAGCTGCATATCTGGGTCGCACACTGTATGGACTGAGGCAGCTGTGTGCAGCTCAGTCAGGAATTAGACAGCTATCAAATGCTGGGTTTGGGGGAGAAGGAGAAAGAATCCTCAAACAGCAGGGAAGGAGTCTTCTTTGGGATAAGAATCATCATATGCTAACCTGCTTTCTTGCCACCAGCTAGACAGTTGTACTTTAAACTGTCTGGAGGAATAAAGTAAACCAGCCTTTCCAATTTTTAAAGGAAAAGGACTTTTTAATTGTTTGGTCTTTGTTTTGGACATCACTAGCAAGGAACAGGTACCCATAAGCCCCCCTCTTAAGCCATCTCAGCCTACTTGTACTATTACTCTAATTTTAAAAACATTGGGGGTTGTGTACATGTGTATTTTCATTATAAAAGCAGCCTAGCCCAGCATTCTTTAGGATAAGAGAGGGGCAAAAAATCAGTCTGTACCTCTCCTGTGGGAGTCTGAGACAACTTCACTGAAAACAACTTCACTGGAAAATAAATTCCCTAGCCATTGGCTACTCAAACTCACGAAGGGATGAGTTGTGTCCCTTTGCTTCCATGAGGCTCCCACCTTGAAAGCAAGTCCATGTGCAATATGAAGCAGAAACAGCAGGATCTCATGAATTCACCTTTCAGGATATTGCAAGCGTGTGGCAATAATGGTATCACTGACATGGGCAGAGCCCGATTATCCATCAGAAGACACAAGGAGAAGGCAGGGAGCACCAAGGTCCAGAAGATGAAGAAGTTCCATCATTGTGTCATCCTTGCCCAGCCTGGCCTGGCCTGGCCTGGTGGATCCCAGACACTACACAACTGAGAGGAATTTGTGGCTCTTGACAGCAGCTCTCCAGTGGGTGAGTAGAAGCAGAACAGAACATGGCATAAGAAAAGTACAACTGCTGCCTTAAGAAAAAAAATCAACATATTCTGGGATGGTTGCATTCTAATTTCATCCTATTTTTCTTCCTAATTTTCTTTAGTACATTGTATTATTGTAAGTTTTTTATCTTTTGTGGTATCCTAACACAAAATCTTTGAAGAAAAAGATACACTAATTAGATCATGTCTAAAAATGATCATGATCTTTTTTGCCATTTATCATTTTTGAGTTAAACTATCTGATTGGCTTGGAGAGTAGTGATTTGGAAAAGGTAGAAGTTTCATTTATTGTTTCATATGGGCTCATCAGACTGGATTGATGCTAACCGGTTTATGTAAAAAAACCCAACAACAAACAAACAAAAACCAAACCATGCAAACCCATGAGAAGTCCTGCATGATTATTTTCACGAACTTGTTTTAATTCTTTTCTCTTCTGGTACTGAAATGGCAGTGAACTAAATTTAGCAGCTTCAAATTAAAAACTGTATTTCCCATATTCAAGGTAGGTACAAGAGAGCAATCTCTGTCTTTTGAAAATTGCTTTATCCTTTCTTTCTCCTTCCCTTTCTTCTCCTCTCTTCTTGTCCCTGGTTGATGTAGCCACCTTTTAGCTGTCAAGAGGACTAACATGGCATTGTGGTGACGAGCCTGTAGGTTCTGAAGTGGCTCAGCAGGTATCACATTGTTCCCTCAAATACACTCACATTCTGTACTTTAAAATACCTTTGTACTGAAGTGTTTGCCTGAACTGAAGCTCCTTTTTCTCCAAGGCCTGGCTTTCTGAATATAGTCCAAAACTCATTAACAGTATTTAATTCTGCAAGGAGCTGTAATCTAGGCAAGGGCAAAACAGATTAAGTCAAATTCATGTCTACCTCTCTGTCATGGTTTAACTCCGGCTGGCAACTAAGTACCACACAGGAAGTAGAGAGAAGGAGGAGAACCAGCAAAGAGATAAAGGTGCCTGGGTTCAGACAAAAAAGTCTGATAATTGAAAAAAGTTTATAATAATAATAATAATAATGAAGAAAAAGGATGTAACAGAAAGAGAGAGAGGAATAAAGCCCAAGAAATACCAGTGATACACAATACAATTGCTAGCCACCTGCTGATTGATGTCCAGCCCATCTCCAACCCCTTCCATCCAGCTGCCCCAGTTTATATACCGGGAGTGCTGTTCTATGGTGTGGAACAGTTCACGTCAGCTGTCCTGGCCATGCTCCCTCCCATCTTCTTGTGCCCCTCTTCACAGGCAAAGCATGAGACTCTGAACAGTCCTTGACTTGGGATAAGCACTGTTCAGCACCAAAACATCAGTGTGTTAGCAACACTATTCTCTGCACCAGCTGCCAGGGAGAAAATTAACTCTATTGCTGCCAAAATGGGCACTCACATTACACAAAAGTGGATCCAGTGAGCTGCCTATTGCATTCTGGTAAGTTTTCCAAGGTCAAATATACATATGTGTATGTACACATACAATTTAAAGGATGCAACCTTGTTTTGCCACTCCAAATTCACCATTGTAGTACCAGTTGCGCAGTCATTTAAATGAGTGGCAAGATATGCCCACTGGATTCAGAAAACAGCATCTCATTTGTATGTTTTTGAACAGCAGCTGATGTTAGAGGGTTTGGGCAGTTCCATTTCCAAGTTTAGTATGTCAGGGGAATTAAGGTTGTAATAAAATTGTTTAGAATCATCCTTATCTGTCACATAATACTTGAAATACTGTATGTAGCCTGTTTGCATTTTGGCAATTTGATTGTGCTGAACGTGGGGAAAGAGAGATCACGGCATAAGAATATTTTGCAAAGAACAATCTTTTTTCAATTTTTTTTCTAGTGGAGACCTAGGACCAGTGCTATGATGATTATAAAAAGAGATAATTTAACATAATAACAAGTGTGTGTAACAAAGCTTCAGGTTGCAAAATCTTCAGATTCTTGGGCTTTTTTCATCATGCAGCACTTCAAATAAACTATGATCATAATCCAGCCAAATGTCCTTGTGACATTCAGTAAGGGAAGGATTTGTGCCCCATTTTTCTGAGAGTTAAACTTTATACCTCTGACAGAGTGCAGGTCTGGGAAATAGCTCAGGCATCCTTAAAAGGATTCAAACACACCTCATTTTCATAACCTCTTGCATTCGCCTCAGTAAAACTCTGTGCTGCAGTCAGCATGTGGAACGGCTTGCAAGGAAAACTTCATATCTTTCCAATGCCTTTATGCATAAATGTAAAAATCTCCATCTGGTAGAATGCACTGATACCTACTGGCCAGTTCTGTTGCTGAGAATTTAAAATCTGTAGCCAAGGTTAACCAGTACGTTTTAAATATTACTTCCAGCGTTTGAAGATCATACAATGTAAAATATTTTTTTAAATGAGGCACTTTTTGCATTCAGATTGTATGTGGGGAAGAGATTGAAAATCTCTGCTGAACATGTTTTTAACTGTTCCTTTTTATAAAGGCTGATAAATTCTCAGGGAATAATGTCAATCTGGAGTTAACTCTTAAACCTTGTTTGAGGGGCATAGTATAAAACATTCCCTTTGGTCATGGCCACGATTTTTATTTAAATAATAATAATATGATGTCTACTCTGGAGAGCTGTAATGACTTTAAGCAGATATCAGAAGGCTTCTGCACTATTCCAGCAAAATTAGTCATTGAACTTGAATAATACACACTTAGGAAGGGATGGCAGGACCCACTTCAGTTGAGTGTTTCTATGACAGAATTAATATGAGCTACTGTAGCTTTAACTCAGTGTTCACTGATGTAATTACATGATTTAGAAAACGTTGTGAAGTGATGTTGAACTTGTAATTTTCATTCAGATTCCTCCCTTTTTTTGGTCACATGCAGACAGACTTCAAGATGAAGTAGTATTCGTATATTGAGTGACCATAGACTATTTTATTATAAATAGTCCTGTATACATTTATAGATTATGGGCAGACAGGGTTAGAAAACCAGAATAGTTTGAAAGGCCAGAGCAGTAGTCCCTCAAATAGCACCAGGGGAAAAAAATCATTATATGTATCTGTGTCTAGTTCCAAATTCCATGTAAGATTTATCTTTTTAGCAATGCATGATTCTTTCACTCAAAATCATGTTGTCCTGGAATCATTCAAAATAGAAGGAAGGCTTGGCCAAAGCCTTAGATGCCATTTTGTAAAAAATATATATTTCGTGTTTTCTTGTTTATCCCACTATGCAAAATACGCTTTAGATATCAAGTGTGGAAAATGACCACAACAAAGAAGCCCCTGTCATTAGCAAAAAAGAAAGCAAACTGTATATTAGCTCCAAGAAACAAAAAATCTCACTTTCAGGTTAAAGCCAGACCATGAAGGAAGATGGCTTCACATGCAATTAAAGTTCTTATGTGGAATTATCCAATGTAAGCATTTTCCTCAGTATGTTTAGCCAGAATTCCTGTTCCTGAAATTACTCCCAGATGTAGGGCACCTCGTAATTATTGAATTCTGGTCCAGTAAAGGAAAGCTTCACAGAAAGAGTGTTATGTGAGTTTTACATCTAAAAATGATGACGTTATTTGAGCTAAGAGATTCTAAATACAAGTAAAAAGCATTGTGTTGTTTGCCAGCTCTCCAAATCAAGACTTTACAGGACAATGTGGATTCACAGAACTGCTCAAGTGGCACAAGTTAAAATGCGTTTATGTTCTGGCAGGAGCTTTTCAGATGCCTGCCCTGAAGTCTCTGCTTCAAATCACATTGACAGGCGTGGCAATAGGTTTGCAGAAAGCCTTGGTGACTGACCTTCACAGCGGCTGCTGTGGACCCAGCCAGCCCAGGAAGGGCTTCACCTCTCTGGAGATCAGATTATTTCAGCACATGAGACCTTTCCTGTCAGTGAAAGGAGAAGTTGTTTCCTTCTGGTGAGTTCTTGTGGACTTAGAATATTCCCTGCCACCTGGTGGTTTTATCTGCAGGCCCAAGGCAGAGCATAAGGAAACTCTGGAACTGGTCCGTGAGGTCCTTCTGTGCCCCTCTGTGGGGCCTGGCTAAATGCTGCAATAGTTACCAGCCTTTCCAGAAAGCTATCGAGGGTGGAGGACCTGGCAATGAGGGTGTGAAGGCTTTGAAGAAGGAGTAGCTTCATTTTTGGTTTAGGTGGAGGGAAGCCAGGCTCCTGTTTGATGCCCTGGCACTCCTGGATCCTCCTGAGAACCAGACTGCGCTGCCATTCACATCCCAAAGTAGAAATAGGCTTTTGTCCCAGAGACCTCCGAACTGTGAGAAGGATTAGCTGAAGATCTTTCTCTTGGAGAAGCCAGTCTGAGGCTGGGAGTCATTTAGGGAAATGATTTCTGACTAGTTGGTTATATACCTAACTCTGTGTTAAAATTTTATACCTTACTAGTCTGTAGACTTCCTAATACAGAAATATATTTTAAGTGACCAATCATCCTCAAGGGTAATTTTGCCACAAAAATTATAGAAAGCTGGTAGTTGAAAATGAAGGCAGAGATTTTCTTAAAGCAATGCTGAGTAATTGCAGTCTTCCTGGTGCTCATATATTGCACCAACTTCATTTTATTACCCAGTGCATCTTTCCTTCTTCCAATTAACCTCAAGTAATTCCCGTGCTTGAACCTTACAGAAGGGTTTCAGAGTTGTAGGGATGGCATTATGTAGCCTGTCCTCTAGGTTTGTAAGACGTATTTCTTTCAGGGTGCAAGGAAAATAAATGGAATAACATGTTCTGTAGGCTGTTGAGAAGCAGAAATACCTCCAGGTATCTATTGGCTTCAGATATTACTGTTTTGCATCCAGTCAGAGAGACTTAATTCAAAAGAGTTCTTCACTGATACAGTCACAACCTTATTCATTTTAATAGCCTGGTAATTTGCAGAATCTTTACTCGTGTTCAGATTTGAGGCTGACAAAACCAAATCTAAACATGGTTTGGAGAGATATGTAATTGGGCATTCCAGTTCTGGGCAATTATTTTACCCCAAGAAATTTTCTTCCTGGAGAAGTATTACTAAAGGCTTCAGGTCACTTGGGGCACCCATAAGTGGAAAAAGTCAATACTGAACCAATGAGATCAGTGTCATAAACTATTTTCATACTTCATTGTTGTGTTCTTGTGAATTAGTTTGCTGCTCTGCAGCCCTGCAGACCTTGGGCCCAAGAAGCTGTTTTGCCTTCATCTCTGTGTAGTAATTCCTGGTGGAGTGGGGTGGTCCTACTGCATCTGTGCTTCCCTCACCAGCTGTCCTCAGCAGAGCTGTTCTTAATCTGTCCTAATGAGGAGGAGGATGAGGAACAGGGTGACAGATGGAAGAAGCAGTGGCTGTAGCACTGTGTTTGCCACCATATCGGGGTGGTACTGGGTACAAGGAATGGATGGTGATGAATAGAATAATTGATTGTAGTATCATGCTGTTTGCTGTGATTTGAGGGGTGTTTTGATGCCTCAGTAGCACAGACTATTTTCATTCAAATTTAGCAAAAATCCTCTAAGTTTAAAGGCCTATACAAACTTACACGTGATCTGAACTTGTGTTTGAATGTTAATTTCCCTTCAAATCTGCATATGCTAGGGCACATTTACATGTTCACATTCAGTTTATTAAATCTGCAACCCATTTTCTGTGATGTAGAATCATGGAGGAGCAGGGATGAAAATGTGCTCATAAACATTACCTTCTGCCATAAGTGTCACCCCATGTGCTACCATGAAACAACATCCTTACTGGTAACAGGAGAGGAAGACTGAGTTGCTCTCTGCACTGTATGGTGTTATAACTGTGTAATTACTTCAGTAGTTAACAATGTGAACTGCAGTGTGATTTGTGGCTGCATTCCTGCAAGTATCTCTCAGTAAATCAAAGTAGATGTGCCAGGGCTGTTACTCAAGTTCCGCCACAAATATTTACAGGAGTACATCAAGCCCACTGAATTACAGCTGCTAAATTGCTGGGAACGTACCCATGAAAACAAATCCTGTTTGTGTAAGAAAGAAAGCACAATCATTCTTTAAACACTGTGATAAATCTTACAGCTCTGAAAAGGTTGAAAGGCATTTGCATTTGGACGAGGTATTGAAATGCATCTTAATAGACTTAAATGTTCAACATCGTTAATAAAGAACAGCAGAATGCAATCATTTTATGAGCCTGATCAGGCGGGTTCTGTGGAATTGAGGTTTGGTTCTGCAGTTGGATCTTGCTCATTGCCAAAACTCTCATTTCTTTGTGGCAGCAAATCATGCAACAGGACTTGCAGACAAATATAGCACCAGAGCTAATATTCTGTGG
The DNA here is from genome assembly GCA_013389985.1 of Dryoscopus gambensis. Taxonomy (NCBI): domain Eukaryota; kingdom Metazoa; phylum Chordata; class Aves; order Passeriformes; family Malaconotidae; genus Dryoscopus; species Dryoscopus gambensis. The sequence goes on from WEIT01001475.1 coordinate 67,882, forward strand.
AAATAAACAAGAGCCATTTGTTTAGTCAGAAAAAGTATGCTGAATAAAGAATACAGATTACCACAACATTTTCAGAACTGCTGTTAACTTGACTGGTAAAATGGTCCCTTTAAAGAAATTCACTGAACTCAGGAACAATAAAATATACTAGAATCAGTATCCCTAGGGGTTTGCATGATCCTGTAATAATTGTGAGAAATCAGCCTTACAAAAGCAATCCTCCCCAAAGGCAGAGTTCTGTGCAGCCTCTCTAAGACATAGTTAAAATTTGAAAATGTGGAATTTTCTTCACTTTCTTTAAAATTTATTTTGAAAGAAGAGGATTCTTCCATGTACAGCTTTGCAGGCTCAGAATGCAATCCATTCCTATTAGAAGCTCTGCCACAATAAAGCCTGACTGTGGTTTCAGACTTAATTCTGAATATTCTTTTGTGTCATGGAACATGAGTGTCCCAGGTGAAAACTTCTTTCCTTCTGAAGAAAAGTAATTCATTTTTCTCTATCCCTTCTTCCTGTTGTCATAAAAATAATTTTCATTTGTCAATGAGGAAATGTTTATTCTGTCTCAATACCAGTGAAGAATAAGAATAAATTCATACCTTAAAGAACATCTTGTTTATACCACCCATCTACATTTTTATTACTCAATATATGAACTGCAGTGACTAGACACTGTACACCCAGGAAAGGGGAATGAAGTCAAAAATTTCCTTCATTCTTACTATAGGGGTCTCCATATGGAAAGTCAGTTTTTTCTATCTTTTACAAGTTATTGATTTTGATAAGATACTTCTTTTTTAGACTTTCACTATAGGAGAATTGTTTAGTGGGTGCCCACTTCTCCACAAGTTTTGTAATGTTTAACTGTGTGTTTTCCTAATTAACAGGTAAATATGCAGGAAAATATGGTAACAAATAACCATAAATAAATAGATTGTCCTATAAGCCATCACCTGCTTGCCACTTTGTTTTCTGAGTTATATAAAGTCCAAAGAAATGGATTGAAAAGGAATCCACCCTCTCCTCTAACAGCAAAAATCCCCCCAGGTGATCTCCTTTGGCAGCACCTCTCTGTCTTTCGGAAGGACTGGTGGGATTCCCATGTGAGGCCCAAGAAGTGGTAAGCTTTGCTTGTTATTTGTGAATATGTGCATTCTAGGAAAAACTATCATATATCACAGAGGAGAGTAAGACAGTAAACCCAATTCCTTTCATTCCTCTGCCAGAGCCTGTTTAAAATGTCCAGAACCTCAAGAAAAGCAAGAAAGCTGACAGTGCTCCCTTGAACACGTGACCTCGGTTTGTGGAGACTTTTTTCTTATTGCAAGCACCTCTTTGTTGCCTTGTCTGTCTTTGGAGCCCGCCAACCTCCTCCGCTGCAGAGCTTCCTTACAGTGCCCTGCACACGGGTGGCCAGGCCCACGGCCACGGATAGCTTCAGCCCCAGGGGAGCCTCTGCGAATCCCTGCAAATCCCTGCACAGCAAATACCATCCAGCTCCTCCACAGGCTGAAAGGTCTTTTGAGGTCTCAGAATTGTTTCAGCCACCTGAGTTCTCCTTTTTGAAGGGAGCACTTTTGATGCTCTGAACACCAGTCCCCAAAGAGCAGCATCATTTTGAACTCGAGAATCAATGATGCTTCCGAGGTGGATTATTTGAAGGCAGCTCTGTTGTTGTTGTGTAACCTTAGTTCAGTGACAGACTCTGTATGATGAGGTAGTTCTTCTGATTCCTTTGCTGTCCTTTTTTGTTTTATTGTGTTTCTCTAACCTGTCCTTTGCTTCTGACACTAGCTTGTATGATCTTTCAGTTAGATCATCTTGTGTGATTACAGAGACATTTGATTAATTACATTTGATTACATATTGCGCTTGATAGTGCCTCTCTGTGATTTTCAAATGCAAGCAGTACAATAGAATACATGCCCAGGTACTCCAGCTAAGAGACAAACTGAAATAAGAAAACAAAGCTGGTCTGTGAGTTGTAGTCCTTTGACAACACAAGGACTTTGTGAGCCGTATGATATTAAGTAAAAAGCATTCCTAAAAGTTCCTTATATTACTTTAAGAAGAAGACAGCTGGGTATGAAGGTGGCAGACAAAGCAGTATAAATAATGTAAGCTTGAACACATAAGAATTGCAGTGGAAATCAGCAACCTTGGAATGTATAGCAGTCAGGTCTTTTAACTCAAGAAATAACATGGAAAAATAACAGCAGAATTATTCTGTGACATTCACACTCAAAAATAACAGCAGAAACAAGTAGAGTGCTTTGAAATTCACCACCTATAACAGGAGCCTTTTTAAAAGTGGAATCACCTTTTCTTCCTCTTATTAAATACTAAATGCTGGTAGTCAAGGAATCAGATGCATTTGAAATGTAAAGAAATTCAAGAAGTCACTTCACAGCCACAGTTACAGAGGAATTCTGTTTTGAATAACAAAAAAGAAGTTTCCTCTTTCCCTGGGATCACACATTATAATTGGCTTTCAGCTGGTCTCAGAGCCACAGGGAAGGCCAATCTCTGGGGCAATGCATTCAGGACACAGCTCCGGTTTGAATTCTGAATTGGGTTCTTGTGGTGTGAGGAATATTCTGAATATTTACACATGCTTTTTCTTTTCTTTTCTTAGAACACCACTGTCCTGGAATGTGCTGTTTCTGGACTGACATAACTGTTCTGTAGGAGCCATTCCAATCTCTCAGGTAAATACAAAACTGTTAAAATGTGTATTATGTGAATTCCCTTTACTTACCTGACTAATGTTCATTTTCCTAACTATTATAATCTGTTGTGTACCTCTGTCTTTAAAAACTCACTCAAAGCTCATCCGTAAGCTAAGAGATTGTGATAGTTTCTTTATTTCTTTGAGCAGTCCTAGGGTAACATGTTCATGAATTTCTACAGACTTTGGAATCCATGGGTTATTCATTGATCATAAATATGTGCTAGGACTGCAAGCTGAAAACCCCCTTAAGCGTTTTATTGGAGATGTTACTGCATTTCCAGCCTGACTTTGAGACAAAATAACATCTCAATCATTTTTATTTTCTCCTTGAACACTCAGAACAGAGCATTTCAATGAAGGTCTGTGAAGGTTCCTTCATCACCATTGTGTTAGAAAAGTAATTTCTCTCTCTTTCCTTTTTTGAGGGTTGTGTTTTTTCTTAGGGCAGCTGTTCCATGGAAGTGCCGAGTGGAGTGTCCTTTCTGGGCAGCTGGGAGAGCCACAGCAGCTGGCTGCAAGGTGGGGAAGGTGCCAGGGTGGATGTAGGGATTGTCTCCCTCATGGGAGGGAGAGAAACCATCACAGGGACTCACAGGGGTGCTCAAGTATTTTCACAGGGTGGAGTTGATTGTGCAGAACTTTCATTTTTAGCAACCAGTTGTTCATTTAGATTCATTTCTTTCACTGCATTTGTGGATTTAAAAAAGTATTTGTTGACTTATTGGTAGATCCAACACAAAAAGAAGCAAAACATACCAAGTTTCTAATAGCTCTATTTAGTGTTTATTCCCTTTGCACAGTTTAGAGGTTTTTGCTGTTGATTTCAGGTGGATGAGGGAGAGGGAAGCAAAGGTGTGGGGTCTTTAGAAAACTCTTCAAGGACAGGAATCTCTTTCTTCCAAGTTTCACTGCTACTATCATACCAGGACATGAAAGGAATACATCTCGCCTCTCTTGCTGTAATTTGAATGTGAATTTGATCTTCCTAAGGAAGGAAGATCAAATATCTTCTACCCAAGCACAAATAAAGAAAGGGAAGTGGAGAGAATAATGCTGTTTGACATTGTCAGAAGCATCATGTAACCTACTGCCGAGCATATTGCAGACCTACCTATGTCAATATCCAGAGAGTTTGTTTATTATAGTCCCATCTAGAGACCTCAATCCTTCATTTCAGACAGTAGCAGCTGAAATGTTCAGCTTTAGAGAGAGTGAGCTGTAGTCTGGCAGCCCTGACCACAGTCTGTATGTGGAGGATTAAATGTCCTCACAGGACCAACAGAGAGGGAGTTGCAGGAAAAGCATGCAAGATTCTTTTTAATAAAATACCTTTTTTCCCCCCTTTCCATTGGAAAAATCTTACAGTAATAGAAATTGAAGGCTTTATCCATTTTTATTAGGGTTTGGTTCTATCTTATTTTATTTTGCTAAAAGAACTCTGTTCCAAACCTAAATGTTGTGCACTAATAGCAATTTATTTATAGTTAAAAAGACAAAACCCCCCAAAGCCAAACCCAAATACACTTTAAATTCCCAGAGATTATGTGTTAGAGGAAAGATATTTTCTCTGACCAAGTCCAGTGAAATAACTGATCTGGAGAAAACCACAATCCCACTCTGCCCTCACCATCATACAACTGTTGTTATAGCTGTGCACTTGACATGCCTGGCACCATAACTTTAGCAGGTTTTATTATCTTTCCCTCAGGCAGGTATGAACATTGCATGTTTGTACTTTATACATTGTTTGAGCCTGGAAATCAATAAGAAAGTTCAGACAATGCAGTGGTCTTATTTCCTCATGTTTTGAAACAAAATCCCTTTGTAATGCCTGAAACATCTTCAAATGATTTCTCCTGTCCTGTTTACCTTCCAAGGGCCATAATATGCCATTGATTATTTTTTTTCTGTTTTCTTTCTTTTTTTCCATTTTAAAAGTAGAGTTTCCTACTGAAATCAATGGGGAGTTTGTTTCAAAATCAATAGGGCATTATGGTGCTGAAACTTAAGACAATGTTGGCTCCTTAATCATATCAGAAAATGTGATTAAGATGCGACAAACAAACCACAGACACAGGCACAGCTGCTAAATTAGGAACAACCATCTTTACCAGACCGTAGCTCCATTTAACTTCAGTGGGAGCTTTGCCTGAGAAAGAGCAATAGAATCAAGAAAGAAATGGGAAGCAATGTCACCAGATTTATCAGTCAAACACTTGTTGCTGATAACTTGCCAAGAGCAGGTTGGACTTTTATTACACAGGCAACTGATTTTGTGGTTCGAGGCTCTTCTGGACTTTGAGGATTGGGGAAGAAACAAATGCAGATGTTCAGAACATCAAGCTGCCTGCTCCCAAATGAACAGGCTGAACCGATGAAACAATTCCAAGTCTCTCTCAAAAGACCTTTTGGACCTTCCACAAGCTGACTGGATTTAGTAGAGCAGGGATTTACAGAATTACTGTTGTGAAATGGAAGCAAGTGGAAGTACAGATTGCTTCTGGTTACTCCAAAACTCCTCGTAGTCCTAAAGGGTTGCACTTGGAATATTTAGCATCTAAGATTTTTTTGTCAACTTTACTTTTTTGTCCTTTCAAGATCTATAGCTCTGATTGTTGACATTGTGTGGGAGTCTCCCCTTTGTTTTTAATACAACTCTGTGCCCACTCAGGGGACAGAAGCTGTGAGGACCCTGGGTAGGAATTTTTGTTCACCAGTCCCATGTTAGGATATATTTTTCACAATTCAAATTTTGCATATGCATATTTTTGGCAACTGAGTAGCAATAAAGCTCTAAATGATAGATTTGTAAGCAGTATGGCAAGGACTGGGTTGGTTATATTTAAATAAAAATGCAGAAACTGAAGACTATGTTTCCCATTTAAAATGTTGCAATAAATTTATCTACAGTATTAAAGATACTTCTGAGGAAGTTACTCCCAAGGGAGAATGTAGGCAGAAACTGTGTGCGTGTGGTTGCTCTTAAAGAGATGGTGCTTCTGGTATCTCCTGTATCTATGTTTAAGGTTAGAAAGCTGGTCACGAACTGAGCTTGGATTTTATTTCTCCTCTTGAGCATTTTACTTCATCCCTAAACGTGACTTTAAAGAGTTATCACATTTTTCAAAGGCTGAAAGAAGAATTGGGATCCAGATTATTAGTTCAGCTTGTGAGTCAAGAATGATTAATTTTCTAAAATCTGCTTATATTATTTTGCCAGAGAATACTGAGCAAGGCTTTTGTTTATCTTCCACACGTGGTCACTACTGCAAACAAACAACTTTAATTTGCTTTGTAAGCTTATTACCAGAGGCTCAGTGGAGAGCAAGAGCTCAAAAGAATCTCTTGCCTCTGTGGTTTTATTAAGAACTGTTTTCTCCAGAGAACTTTCAACCTGTCAGATTAGAAATGCAAAGAGACCTTTTACTGTAACAGTCTCACGCTTATCCCCTTAGTAAAGTTTGCTTTTGTGATAATTACATTTTACCATCTACAGTTGTTTACTAAATGAACAGCTTTTCTCTGCTGCTTCCAGCCCTGACACTTTTCCTCTGATAATTTGTGGTTACAGTGAAATATTTAGAAATACGTGTTTGCCTTCTGTTTGTTGTCTTCCTCATTTTGCTTGGACAGCAAGTGGTTTGGGTTGTGGTTCTGGTGATTATGGATCACAGGACTTGTTTAGGATTTATGCCTGAAGTAACACAGCATTAATACTGTTGTTTTCATGGAAAGGGAAAGTGCAGGCTCATCTTTTCTCCCCGTTTATAAAAGAGGAACCATTCTGTGTTAAGGAGGGAGTTCCCAGCTATCAGGATGCCCTGAAGAAGAAGAACTTGAAGACAACATCCTCTCCAACATGAAGAGGTTTTTTATTCTAGGAAGTATTTCATGTATGCGTGGTATCTCTCTGTTGCATTTCCCTGGGGAATGGTATGATCCTCCCAAGAGACCCCCACAGGCTGTAACTGTGTTAGCCTGACCCTTCCTTCCTTTCTGTATCCCATTGGCCCNTTTTTGAAAAAAAAATATCCAAACTCTTTCCTATGCATCACTGCTCTTTGAACAAAGAAGCAGATGAAACTTTGAATAGGCCATAGAATCATAGAAAATGTTCAGTTGGGAGGGACCCATCAGGACCATCAAGTCCAACTCCTGACCCTGTGCAGGACACCCCAAGAATCACACCATGGTAAATGGACACCTCTATATAAAATACAAATGAATATTTTATCTTTTTAATTCAATGTATATTNCCCTACAAAAATATTGCTTTTTTCCCATCTTTGTAGCAAATAACGAGCCTCTGCTTGCATGTAAAACTATTATTATGTATCAAACCACGATGCTTATTTATACTGATAATTTTTGAAAAAAAAATATCCAAACTCTTTCCTATGCATCACTGCTCTTTGAACAAAGAAGCAGATGAAACTTTGAATAGGCCATAGAATCATAGAAAATGTTCAGTTGGGAGGGACCCATCAGGACCATCAAGTCCAACTCCTGACCCTGTGCAGGACACCCCAAGAATCACACCATGGTAAATGGACACCTCTATATAAATACAAATGAATATTTTATCTTTTTAATTCAATGTATATTTATTTAACATTAAAGTGGGTTTGTTTAGCTTTTTGCAGTCCAGCTGATTCCAACTCTTATTTTGGTATAACTGCTTTACATTGAAAAATGTGTGTCATAAAAGCCCTTGATGCAAACCCACTCTTACTTATAAATCAGGATGAGTAACATTTCAAATATTTGAGTGTGAATTAAACCCCTGCTCTAAGCCTCTGATTTTTGTGAATACTTGTGAATGTCACCATAATTTCTGCTCTCTATCTCTTGATTATATCTGATCAGAAAGATGCTACCCGGAAAAAGCTGACAGAGGACAGATTTAAAGGAAAAACACGAGAGTCTTGAGTAATTAAAAATAAAGCTGGGATCTGAAACTCTTAAAATATATGTTTTTCTACCTGCACTTCAAAGGCAAACCTCCAGCTCCCTAGAAACCTGGACCATCAGCAATATATAGTATTGAGTGAAATCTAAAATGGTTGCTCTATTGTCCCTGTGATTTGGAACTTTGCTGTCTCTGAAAGTGCAACTCACCATCTTAGGCAAAAAAATTCAGATTGCATTAGAAATTTGTATGCTGAATAAATTTCAGTGTGATGCTAGAAAAAAATATAATCAGGTAACATCTCAATACAGGCTGAGATCTTCTTTTAACATTCAACTGTAAGAAAGTCCCAGCTGTCTTAAGAAGAGAGGAAAATATTTTTCGTAGTGGTGACATGTCTAATTGCTAATGCTCTTGTCATCCATGGTACAGCCTTTGTTAGAAAGAATATTAATAATTCAGCAGTGCTGGTAGTTGGACAAGACACGTTTCTTCATCACAGTCCCTCATACTCCCTTTCTCCCCCTGTCTTCCCAAAGATCTCAGTATAAATTTATTAGGAAGGGTGGATCAACCTTGCTGAACTTCATAAAATGGGTTCCAAGCCCGGGAGCATTTGTCCTCTGCTGTCTTGGAGAGGTAGGAGCTCACATAAGGAGAATAAAGCCACTCTGACTGTGACATCTGAAGTAAAGCCTGCCGACATGACTACAGGGTTGATAGCCTAAAAGACAAATGCTTTTCCATTTTCACAAACTTATCAGGCAATTCTACCATTTTCCATGCTGAGTCTCAGTGTAGACTAATGTGTCCATTGCCCCCAGCCTCAAAAAAGTCACAAATCCTCTTGTTGAAGGTGGAAGGTCTGTGCTTGAATCTAGGTGAGTGTAAATAGGGAGTCAGGAATCTTAGCAAGCCAGCACAAACACACTTTCTCTTTGTAATACAAAGTAGCTGCCTGCATTTAAGTGTTAGCAGTTTAAGCCCCCAAACTGTGACACGTTCTGGACCAAAACAAGAAATGTTACGTTTCTTATGGCTACTCTGCATATTGAGGCCACTGCATCAAGCAAGAAAATACCTGCAAGTCTACATTAAAATCACATTAACAATGCACTGAACAAAAGAGCTGGGGAATTCAGAGACAAGGCAGTCCCCAATCCCCTCTCCATCTGTAAGATTCTCAGCTGTCACAAAACAGGAATCTAGGCACAGCAGCGCTGCTTAAACGCCACTGTTAGAGGCTGACAGCAGAGTATCTGTTAGCACAGGCAGTGGGGAGCAATTTTCTTGCTTTTTAAAAAAGCATTTGAACATTTTGCACCTGCTCAGATAGTGCTGAACTTCAGTTCATCCATGAAAATAAAATTTCTGAACTATTTTAAACGAGCAACTGATATTTTTATACTGATAAATGCTGCAGTCCTGTAACTTAGTGCAGATAACCTCCACCCTAAAAGAGCTTACAGTCTAAACAGACAAAATGAATAAAAGGTAAGAAATGCATTGTTATTCTTCCCATTTTAGAGAAGGGGAAACCAAAGCACTGAAAGGTTAAGTGGCTTGTCTCTGGTCACGCAGGGAGCCTGTGGCAGGGCTGTGAATTAAATGCCTCCTCTTGTAAGAACAGCGCTGTCTCCTTAGGAAATATGAATAGTAGAAAGGAGAGAAGCTGCCTAGCACAAATTTACTGTATGGTACTTGAATAACGTGGCAGGTAGGACTGGAGCTGAAATAATGAACTGATAGCTGCGAGTGGACAAAAATCTCCTGTAAAAGTGAAGAATGTAAGAAACTTGGTAATTTCTTCTCCCTCTCTAAACCCTTTTCCTTATGGTAACAAAATGCATGTATTTGCTCTGTCAGTCCCTCCACCCTTTCTCTTGTGACTGATTTTCACACAAAGGGCAGCATTTCTGAAGATACCTCGCTCCTACCCCATTACCAAAACTTGCCTCCTCAGCAGGGGCAAGAGCCTGTGATTTAGGCCCAGAAATGCTGCACTGATGGCTGTGGGGCTACCTGCTCTGCTCAGTTGGGACAGCAGCACACATGGCTGGCACTGAGGACACCAAGGTCTGCCCCTCACCCTGCCTGTGGGTGCAATAAGCAGGGTGGATCCATGTCCTGGGCTGGGTGGAAGAGGGATGCCCACAGGCATGGGGAAATTAAGCAGAACTGCAGGAATTCCCTGCAGCAGGGCAGAGGACACCACGAGTTGTCTGGCACGGAAAGCCACTTCATGGTGATGGGCTGTGGTCCACTGGTGAAGAACAATCTAAAGTCATTTTAATCTGTTCCTTATGGGGGTCATGATTATTTTTTTCTTCTTTGTTCTAGTGTTTTCTTTTCCCTTCCCCTATTGTCACAGGCAGTTCAAGTTGAGCTCCTGATTGACTTCACAACCCAAGTATAAATTCACAGCTTGACATGGAGGCTCATCCTTGGTAGGCTTGAGTTTTCTTATTTCAGCGTTTTTAAGCAAGGGAGGAAGGCCTAATTTCAACAATTGTCAGAGCTGTTGTGAAAATGTTTGTTTACCTGCACACTGGTTGTCAGGCTGTTGCTCATGCTAAGACAAAGAAACAAGAAGACGAAGAGAGCCCAAGAGAAGCTGGTATTTGCTCAGAAAAGTGGATGGACAGGGATAGCTTGAAAAACAAGCTTTTCCTTATGAATGAAATGCTAAGAACTGAGGAGCTGGATAATCCAGTCCTTTATCTTTTTGCCTGCTCTAACTAAACTAGGAAAATAATTCAGTAGAAAATCAGATATGAAATTGCTCTTCCATTTCTAGTGGTGTGAAAAGAAGGAAAAAGATGGATATAGCAGGTCTCTTTAAAGAAGCAATCTACATGTGAAAAGAAACATTATTCAAATTGTTTGATGAACAAACATCAACTTAAATTCTTGGATCTAGTGCAGGTGACCCAAGGTTTTCCTTGTCTCCTGTGTGGGAACATGAACTCAGGATGCATTTCTCTGCTCTGACATGTGCTGGCTGCCTGTTCTTTTTTGTACCACTTGTTATGTAGAGAAGCACGATAACTTGGAGATGGGGAAATGTTATTCTGCTTTATAGTAAAAGATAACTCAAACATTCCTCAAGCTTCTCTGTAAGCTACTCTTTGCTCCTGAAACATCCTGGACTTCATTGCTTGTTTTCAAATCCTTGCAGGAAAGTGTTTTTCAAGGGTATGAGTGAAGGAGGGTGGGATGGCACTGGTGCTACAGCTGGAAATAGCTGCTTCTCACTGTACTTCACTTCTGTCAGTGAAACAAAAACCCTCCTAATAATAAGTTATTGGGATCTTCCACTTCCTAAATTGTGCATGAATCACACAAAACCTCCCTTTCTGTACAAACAACTTCCAAGTAGCATTTCTCCATGCTTTTTCAAGTGCTCTCTGTGACTTGTTTTGTTTGTTCCTGGGCCACAAGGGATGTTTTGGAAACGGGTTTGTGGGAAATGCCTCCTGTGTTTTATATAATTAACACTGGGTGGCATAGTCTGCATCTTTAAGTTGGATGACCTCTTCAAGTTCATGTCTGAGTTGAAGAATCAGCCCTGTTTTTATGTTATGTTAGCTGCCTAACAAGGGACTGCTGGATGTTCCTGGTAAAAAGAGCACACTGCTCTTTCCTCCAGTTTTGTTTCTGGCTGTCCCCTTCTGAAAAACATTTGAAAAGTTTAAAGAAAGCCATGTTATTGCACACTGTGGATGAAGTTTATTGGTGTGTACTTTGTGATGATCTGTGGTCAAAAGGCTGAACTCACTGTTTAATGTGCTTATGAGCATGTACACCTGAGTGAGGCAGGCTGGCTTTTACGAGGTGCTGGCATGATATGCTGAGTAGAGAGGGGCTGCAAGACAGATTCCCCCCCCCCAGCCCCCCAATTCCTCTTCTGTTTTCCCCTACTCTGTACAGATTTCCTGCTGGTCAGAATTTGCATCTGAGATGTGCATGTTCAGATTTTTGCTCTGAACTGGGTGGAGAAAAAAAAGGTTTAGATCCTGGATCTAAACTCTGCAGTGAGCTCTGGTCACAGGTCATCTTGGACGTGACACTTTTCCTTACAAAATTCTTGTTCAATGTTTTTCACTAGAAACTGTTCTGTTAGAAACTAACAACTCAAAGTAAAGGTAAGAAACTCTTCCTCCACATCCCAGGCAGCTCTGCTCTGAACAGTCTTTGGAAATGGTAATGAAAAGGATGACCTGACAGCTCGTGAGGCACAAGGCAAGAAACAAAATAATGGAAGGGCTCTAAGAGGACTGTCCCATTTAAGTTCTCTATGTTTTGCTTTTCAATAATCGTGCCTGACATGGAAACACTCCTAACATTTCTGCTAAAATTCAAGGAAATGCTTTTCATGTCTTAATTAATCCTATACTTTTAACTATCTCCATCAGATACATTATCCAAATGAAACAAAATTAAATAGAGAGAGCATTTGTCATTTTTGTCCTCAGTTTTGCTGCTTGAAATCTAGCCTAAAGAGGAAGGAAGTAATTTGACCTTCCTCCAGTAATGCACAGGGCCTTATGTAGAATAATGCATGTAATTTTATTTTAGCTGCAGCTACTTTCTACTTCTTGCCTTTGACAAGATATGGAATAAATCTCGGCCTCCATCTACAGAAGCAGTTCTAGCTGGCTCTGATAATGCAAGCAGATCTACTCAGAATGTTCTTTCCAGTAGAGGGGGACTTCACTGACTTTCTGGGCATCTTGTAAGCTTCAGTGAAGATACAATAGGTGCTAAGTTTTCCCATTGTCATCTTCTGTGTGTAGGGTTCACATGCTCACTTTGATACAACATCCAAAAAAATTTGCAACTCAGGACACCTAAAATCTGAATCTTCATTCTGATATACTGAAAATATGGATGTATATTTTAAATTGGGTGTTTTGTTGTTACATTTTACCAATTAGGGATGTTTTTCCAGTCAAACTGGTGAATTTAATGTAACTTTGATTGTTTACTGCTGTCTCTTAATCAAGACAAGGGTGGCCTGGGGTGGAGGAAACAGCACGGTCACTCGACTTCCTTTCGAACGGCTCGGGTCTAAGACACGCAGGCATCGATACGATGGACGATCAAAGACTTTAATTAGCTCGAGGGGTACACATATATAGCGAGGGTCTCACTACGTCACAAGGGGATGTACTGGTCTTCTTCAGGAGATTAGTAGGGGCAGTGGAAAATTACTGGGACCAGGAGGGGTTACATTCCAGGAAGAGGGTTGGTATGTCTTAGGAGATAACATATCTAGAGAGGAGAGGAGCTGAGGGGCCCTGTCCCTTGCCGTAACATCACGAGATCTTCCGCAGCGCCTAGGCCCTGCCTGTCAGATTCCTCACAGTTTACTCATTGCTATCATGACTTAAGTCTTACCTAAGAAGTTTATTTTGCTTACGAGAGCAATGCCACTGAGATCCTGTGCAGTACTCAGTTTTTCTGTCTTTGAGACTGATCAGAAAACACAGGACACTTTACAGTCTGGGCCTCTAGGAAATGGATTTTTGAAGCAACGTGGAACTTTATGCACATCAGTCTTACCTGTTTGGATAACCCTTTTTTCATTCAAGTGTGACTGTACTATGTGCAACTTAATTTCTGATGTAATGATTATCAGCACACTGACTCAGGTATTTGTCTCCCCTCAGCACACTCTCATCATTATTTGAAGGGATACTATGTAGGGTTCTCCCAGTTATGTAATTTTTCTATTAGATTTAGACTTGCCTTTTTAATCTCTTTTCCTCAGCAACCTCATCTATTTTATGAACAAACAATATTGTCAGAGACTCAGAAAATAATACCTTAATGCCTTTGTGAAATGCTCTTGGATGAGGGCAGAAATGATACAAGAAAGACATCAAACTGGCAGTATTTGATAAGAAAGAACTAAATATATGAAAATAAGTCCCAGTCCTACATCCTCATCATCCAACAGGAGCTGGCACTCGGCCCACTTCCTGAGGGACAGAAGAGGCAGCAACAGCTGAAGTAGGTAGATCAGGGTTTGAGGATTTCCGTCTTAAGAAAATTGTATACATTTGAGATGAGAGATAAATACAGTGCTTCTACCTTCAAGCTGACTTTAACTGTGATTTTAATGCAGGTAAAAATGGATAGAAATTATGAAATCCAGCAGCAACTGGATTTGGGAAATTGTAGATATGTCGTATCTCTACGTAGGAGAGTGGAAGGTCATTTTCAATTCAGATTCCCTTCTGCAACTTGCCGTCTTTTTCTGGACGTATTTTGTAATTTGTGGGTTAAATTCTCTATTTTCAGATAAATTGTCCCCTAAATATTCAAGTAATAAAGTACTGTATGGTTCTATGCAAGGTAACACTCCTCTTCCACTGTCAAATCCTTTACTCGCATTTTTACTTTTTGTAATAACGTTTCTAATTTGATGGTCAGATGATGATCCAAAGGTAAGATCTCAAAACTTTTCTCCTACCCTCTCATTTCACCTATCCAGGCAAAGTTTCCTGCACATTTATTCCATGCAAAGAGTGACAAAAGTAACTTTCTCAATTTATCTTTCCTTCCTTTACAGGATTTGCCTTTGCTTGGGTCCTCTCAACTGTGTTTCCATTCCAGATTTTCTAAAATTTAGCTTCAGTACCTGGTAATCTACTTTTCCAAATGATTTCAAAGTCTTTTAGTCTTGTTTCCAGCCAAAGGTCTGTTCCTTGAGCTGTTGCCTCTGATGTTGTCATCCATATTCGTCCTTAGATTTATACTTTCCCTGGATTTCTCGCCTCTGTTCTCAATAGATTGTCCTCTGACTCTTTCAATGTGTAAACAGAATTATTCATCTTTTCTCTTGACACTATTATATTTTACAAAAATTATAAGCAAGAACTAGACCCAAAAACTTATGCAAGAATAAGCTTACTATGTTCACAGGATGCAGAGATGTAAGTGGATTTGTTTTCTGTAAGAATCATAAGTGTTTGTAATACATTATTTAAAAATAGTAATGTGTGGAAAACTGAAGAACTACAGTAAAAGACTGACTGTAATAAAGGGTACAACTGCCTAGGGAATGTTAGAGGCATATACATGGTAAATTACATCCACATTGATTTAAATGGGTTTTAGAATTAGTCTGTAACCACAGAGTACTCCCACTGTGCCATGTGTCGTATAGCTAATCGGAAGAGGAGTATTTTAGAACGACTAAGCAGAACATTGGAAAAAATTAAATCATTCATTAAAAAGAAAAAAAAGGGCAATAATTTGCTTTTCAGAGAAGATTCCCAGATCAGCAACAACCTGCAGAGGGTTTTGCTGAGCCACAGTGATTGCTTGTGCCAAATGAGGATGGCTGACTGGCTGCTGGCTGGCAGTGTTCTGTTTCTCTCCTGCTCTGTCAGCCTCACCTAGGGCTGGCATGAGCTGGCCTTGGTGCTCCCCACCTCGAGATCATTATTCCATTGCAGTCCTTTGTAGCAAGCGAAGGAGGAGCCACAGGAATGAATTAACTGAAGTAATGGGGCTTTGAGCAATAAGGGAAAAACTAACAAGGGGTCTAATCCTGCTACCCCCTTCCTGCTTCCTTCAGCTGCTTCTCAAAGCTTATTTTTCTTGTCTCCCTCCTGCTGTTTGATCCCAGGTAATATTTTTTGCAAACGTTTAGTTCCCTTTGTCTCTCATTTAATTAGCTACATGTTTTCCTCAAGCTCACCTCTGTCCCCACCTCTGGAGCCATCAGGAAAGCTAAGTAGGAACGGAAGAGCCCCTGCCTGCTGTCCTCACCCCAACCTGGCAGTCAGGCCCACAGTCTGCTTACTTTGGCTAGAGAGGCCTCTGGACAACATCTCAGTCTCACAAATTCTCCTCCTTTAGCACTTCTGAAAAAGATTTCCATACAAGATTTTACATACAGCTCATTCAGCCTCTCATCTCTCTCAGCTACAGCAACATCCCTCACTCTGGCCTTGACAAATAGTGTTCTGTTCCACTTGTAGCTGTGGTGGATAATACTGAGAAGATCAGTTTCTTTCATTATCCTTTTCTGGCATCTTTCCTTTTCCTGTGCTGCATCAGAAATAACTGCTTTTGCCTTCCAGGTCCTTTAGAGTCCAACCCCATCATAGCTGTTACCACTCATTCACTGTCAGGATGCTGGCTCCTGCCTTTGATCAACCTATTACAGCAGCCTCCACTGCCTGGTTGTTAAATTTTTAAACAACCACTTGTGTATGTACTCCTGAGCTGCCTGTCATGCTTGGAGGAGCTTCTCCATCCAGAAATTTAAACTAAACAGACACTTTCCCTCCTACAGTTTCTAAACTCTTAAGTTCAAAACCCTAAGTGTTGTTGTCCCTTGCCTGCTATCCACAGCATGAGCAGCTAGATCCCTGAAACGCCTGAACTCACAGTGGTGGGCATTTAACACACAAACCCTGGGTGGGTGGCACAGTGCCCCCGGGGCACATGGCACTGGGGACATTCCCTCTGGCATTCCCTGTTGCAGCAAGTAGAACTGTGCTGCAGGAAATTAAACAGACCACAGGAAGGAGTTAATTGTCTTCTGATGCAACCACCAGTTTAAAGCAGGTGTTCTGGCTCAATGTGTAAAGGAGTTTGTTCAACAGACCTTTGTGGAGTAATGCAAGCCATGCTCTTCTGTCTTTCACAAAAAAACCCCAAAACGTGTTTCCTCTTTTACCTTCTACCGTACCACTACTAATTGACTTTTGCATCAGAGGTGCTGAAAAGAAAACCTGAACATGGCCTAATGTTGTAACATCTGATAGGGCAAAGGCAGGTCCTCACTACTTTTAAAACAAATAAAACTGAAAAAGGAGAGAGCTGCTTGCCAAAGGCACTTCTTCCTTAAAAGTTTTCTATTTATCATTTAAAAATTTCCGTCGACAAACACTTCTGGCAAAAAGTGTTCACACCAGCGCTGTCACTGTTTTCAGTATTTATCCATTATGAATTAAAATAAAATATGAAATGCTTAATGAAGTCAGTATCAAATTCTGAATGAAAATGTATGTATGGTTGTGCTTGTTAAGTACAAAGAGGCATTGTCTTCAGCTGGCAATAAACTTGCTTCAGGAGTGTACTGTGAAAAACTGTAGTTAAGGTTGAACCTTTTCCTTTGGCAGAGTAGCAAAGGAAAATTACATTTTCAGAATGGTGTAAGAAAGTTTCATCAGTTGAAAGGGAATAATGTTCTTCATTAAACCCACCATAAAATATTTTGAGAGGGGAGAAGCTGTTGGAGGAATAATCCTTTACTAATTAGGAGTTATAGATAGGTGTGGAAAAGTTAGAGAGAATAACAGTGTGAGGTGAAGAGCAGGAAATCCTTTCAGTGCAGCAGAAACGTGGAAGATTGAGAGTGTTGCACAGCTGATCCTAGACAAGGAGGTAAAGCTGTCAACCATGGTGCAGAAAAGGTAAAAGAACCCAATAAATATTTCTGTTCTGGTTTGGAAAGAACCAGCGTGATGTAGTCACATCTGACAGTGGTAAGGACTACTTTCCTCTCAATCAATAAACTGGGACATCATTAAATGACAACTGTCAGAGTTAAAGTGTTTTTTGAATTTACAGGGGCAGATAGCATGCACCTGAGTACTTAAAGGGCTTTTTGGGAAACTCGCTGAACCATGATGCTGATTTTAAAGAAACCAGAGAACAGAGAAGAAGTTCCAGAGCACTAAAGCAAATTCAATGCACAGATAATTTATGTAAGGTAATTCATTGCCGTAAATCGAGCTGGTAACTTGCTGTTAATCTCAGACCAAACCTTGGATTTAGAACTCAACCAGTAAAGATGATAAATATATGTACCCTGTTGTACCATGTTACAGACTGTTTAACTGGGGGAGAATGTAAATATGCAGGAGAAGTCATCATCATTTGCCTGTTTGCTCTGTCTGAGTTTTCCCTTTGCCAGTGTTATTCATTATTTCTGGTAACAGAGCAACAAGCACCCCATGGCAATTCTTTCCATGTCCCAGCCATGGGATGCCAGGTCGGTGTTCCCAGGCATGTGCTCACAGAGCTGCCAGAGCTGAGCAGTGCCCTGTTGCATGGAGTTCAGTGGGCTTGAGAAATCACTGAAAACTCAGATTACTAAGTTTAGTAAACTCAGAGAATAAGAATAATTACAAGTGCAGCCATTTCACACGATCAGAAATCTCGCTCTCATACACACTTCCCATAAATGTGCTCCTCTGGGCTAAACCTGCCTGAATGGGTGAGATGAAGCTTAGGTCACTTGGATGCAGATCCTGGGTCAAGATTACGCCTTGTAATGTCCTCAGGAGTTACAGTCCTAAATATGCTTCAGAGCTGCTTGTGCTTCACCTCGAAGCGCTCGAATAATGTGTGGGCTCCTGTAATAAGATGTGTGTTTTCAAACTGATAAACAGCAGGCTGAGTGTGTGCAGGAAAGACACAGGCATACCTATTACTGACAAAAGACCTTGGCCCAGAGTTGGGACACTGGAATGCGCTAGAGTGTTTTCTGACTCTGCTTCAGTTTTCTTGAGCTGAGCACCCAATTAGGCCCTAGGGATAATTGGGTGCTAATGTTTTGTAAAATGCCTTTACTACAAATTAGATTTTTATGGTATGCCTACTCAGGACTCTGCATTTGATTCATGGTATGTTGCCAATTGCAATAGGAATTTCCACTTTTATTCTCAGAGCTGAGGTCTGGACAGCACAGCCTAAGCATATGAGCAGATGCTTAACCCCAGAAAAGAAAGATAGAGAAAGCAAGTCTTGTAATCTCTATATAAAGCCAACAAAGAGGCTTTTTTTTTTTGTCTTGACATTGTCAGTGCATTATCTATAAAGAAAATAGAACTATTTTTATGTCAGTAAAGTCTACAGCATGTGTCAGTAATGGATCAACTATGAAAAGTAATTTTTAATAAGTGTGAATCAAAGAGGGATTAGAAAAGCTCAGGGGATTTGGAGATGAGACTTGAGTTCAGGGAATTCCACAGCTCAGGGGCATAACAGGTGAATGCTCTGCTACTCATGGATGAGAGACCCAGCAAGGGGGACGATGAATTTGAGATTTATTATTAGAAAGTAAGGACTGAGGGTATGTATCAATGGAGACCAATTTTGATAGGTATGAAAGGGATGATTCAGACAGGTAATGAAAAACTCTGAAGAAAATTTTAAAGTCAATTCATTGACTGATAGGAAGCAGGTATAAATCTGCCATAGCTGAAGTAATGCAATTGGATTTATTGCCATAAGCAAACAGATGGGAGGCAGCATACTGAACAACGGGGTCATTTGTGAATATTGTTCTGTATAGTGTGTGCCTATTACTGTAATCTAAAAGCCATAAAAATGGGGTTTAGAGCAGGGCAAGCAACACACAGAGCAGCAGTAGTGCCTGCCTTCCACCTGCAGAGAGGAAATGTGTCACCTGAGTGACTGCTTCTGAGAAAAGCTTTTAAGAAGTTAACAGCAAATGAGCTGAGGAACCAAAGAAGGATACAAAGTTGAAAGTTTTGGAGGATTCATCAGATGTGCACAACTGCCACCAGATGGGAAAACAGAATATGACAAACAGTACATAATGAAAGACAGACAGGAGGGGGGAGGGTGAATTTGGGGATTTGATTTCAGAAAGCAGTGTCTGATGTACCCATCACAGGGAATACCTTCTACCTGCTTTGTGTGTGGAAATGTACACACCTTTTTTCCCCTTCCCTCCATCCCCCTCCCTCCCTTGCTTTTTCCTTTAGTGATTGACAGCCCACAGTTTGAAGAGAAGCTTAGAGAGAAATCCATATCTTTTTGGTTTTGTCATAAATTATAAGCTGAGTAATCTTGAGGATTTTCTCAGAGCAGGGGCCTACGAAGAATTTGGATATGTATCCTCCACAAAAGATTTTTGTACATTGTAGGAGATAAGAACCAGATCACTGGGGTCAATACTGAAACTGTGTATTGTTTAGAAACAACGCTGAGAGATATTGCTCTTTGAGCGATCACTCAGATAATATTTATCTAAAACCCTAATTTACAATGTAAGTTTTTGTGCTTTTTTTTACCATTATGGTTGTCTTCATTTTTTATGTTTTCCATGACTTAGAGAAATAGGCATTAAATGATGATTTTTCTGTCTCTGGAGGGAGTTCAACACTGGAGATTTACAGCTGTCTGCTGTTATTGCTCCCTCCTTTTTGAAACCCTTTCTGTGACAGATTTGTGATCAAGGTATTCAGCATTTCAAAGTAATGCAATATTTATTTCTGTGCCTAACTCATCTGTGTTGTATAGAGAATCTAATGTTCTTTATCCGTGACGCCTCACACATCAGAATATTCCAACATTTTATTATCAACTCTTCAAGGATTTTTAGTATTACAGTTTGGTGAACCTAGTATTTCATGAAATCATAATCTAGTATTGCAATGCAGTCTGTGTGCTTGTTCTGAAGCAGCTTGTGAGTGGAGTTGGACTGGGACATCCCTAAGTGGGAGGCACAACACCGAGCTGTGTGTAGCTGCAGTTCTCCTGCATTGGCATCCTAGAGATATGGTTTGATATCCATTTCCTAAACTAGAGCTAGCAAGGAAGGAAGGAAGGTCCTGAACTGATGATTTATTTGGTCATAGAAATGGTAATTCCTAGGATGAGTTTCTTAGTTTGTATACATTAGCATGCTCTGGTTAATAAGTTACCAAAGGCAGCATGTTCTTTTTTAACTCCTATTTAGGGTAATAATGTCTCCTCTAAATGTTCTGGCTGACATTTAATTTCCATTACCATGCCATTTTGCTGCCCTGTTATGACCCACTCAAGATGGAAAAAACACTGATATCTATGCCAGTCATTTTAGATTTCTTGATGGGTTTGTAAGTCCGTTAAGCAGAAAGGTTTTTATGTCCCAAAGGTAAAATAAATTATTGCATAAGATCACTGTATCTTTCTGTTTATAGGGAAAAGAGAGAGCACTTCTAAATAGCAGGTGAGACAGCCTCTAAGATCTCTGATTAGTATTTGAGGGTTTGGGGTTTTTTTAATATTAAAAAAAAACACTTATAAGCAGATCTATAAACACATTTAGATGCTGAAATCCTACCGATAGCAGAGAAAGTTGGAAGTCTACACATCTTTGAGAAAATACATTTGATAACCTATTTACTACTTCCACAACATCAGGAAAACCAAGCATCCTATAGCAATTGTTTGATTTCTTCAGTCACTTTTGTTGACATACACATGACTAGAACAGCCAATTAATTATCTATTAATATTTTCCACCAATTAATTCTCTATTAATATCTTCCAAGATGTTGGTTTTGATTAAATTTCCAATTTTTTTTCAAATTCCTAATTTTACCAAATTTATATAGTTTTATGATTTATCTCTCCAAAGACATTATTTTGCTGATCAACCACTCTTCAATAGAGGGTTTTTTTCTGGAAAATTGGGCACCTTGCATTCAGTGTACTTCTTGTCATTGTATGTGTGTGATTTATCTTAGCTAAAGCTTAGGATCCTCTCAGGAAAGCTTTGAGGAGCTTTGGGGAGGTACTTTGGGAGATACTTTGGGGAGATACGGAGCTCATTAGGCTGTTGCTATTAAAGGTCCCATTTTGACTCCTGATTATTTGTAGAACTCCAGCAGATGGTGTAAATGAGCAACTTTTCTTCTTTCTAGAAAACACCAAGTGAAAGAGCCAACAAATATTGAAGAAACCTGTGCAGTGGTGAATGTCTGGGAGAAGATGAGCAAAAATTGATTTCCTGCCATCTTTTTTGGTGTTATACCACAGGAACATAGAACTAAGTAAACAGATACCTGGTTCCAAACAAGAAGAACAAGAACACATTTATAACCCAATCTGCAAACAAAGAGTAATAGAATGGCCTCAGTTGGAAGGGACCTTGATGATCATCTCATTCCAACCCCTCTGCCATGGGCAGGGGCAACTTTCACTAGATCAGGTTGCTCAGAGCTCCATCCAGCCTGTCCTTGAACAGAGATGTGATGTCCTTCTCCAGAGATGGAGAATCTGCAGCTTCTCTGGGAGATATATGCCAGTGCCTCAGCACCCTCACAGTAAAAAAATTTTTTCTAATATGTAATTTAAGCCTAATCTCTTTTAGTTTGAATCCCTTCCCCTCTGCCGTGTCAGTACAGGCCCTTGTAAAAAGTCCCACTCTATCCTTCCTATATGCTCCCTTCAGGTACTATAGGGCCCCAGTTAGGTCACCCCTAAGCCCCCTCTTTTCGTAGCTGAACAATCCCTATTCCATGCCCACATTTTGGGTAGGTATCACTGTGCAATTGCTTCGGTTTTGTATTCTATGGATATCTTCCTTTGGCCTCCATGAGAGAATGTTCAAGGATAAGGGCTTACATTAGGTTTGACTGAGTATGAACCTATTATGGTGCTTTACTTGCAATTTTTGGATGACTCTCCCCACCTGTTCCCCAGATATGTTACACCTGTAACCTGTGCCAACATTTCTACTCCTTCAATCACAAGGCAGCACAAACCTCGCTTGATCTGCATCTCACTCTGCATCTCACCAGAGCAGAGCAGCATCCAGAAACAGGAAACATCGCTCCAGAGCACCAGCGCGATGCAGAGAAAAGAATCCGACATCCCGGCCCGTGATGGGAACACCTTGAACACACCTTGCTCTCATGTAGCTTGCCTATTGTGCTAAAACACACGCCATAAAAGGGGAGGGCAGCCTGCTGAGGAAAGGGGATTGAGGAAAGGGGATTGAGGAAGGGGGATGTGCTGCCTGCCCTGCCTCAGGGGTACGGGTGTGCCTGGCGTGGACTGGCAGTGGAAGGGGCGGCTGCGAGAGCCAGCGATGCCCGCACCTCACAGGGCCACGCTCGCACTACGGCTTCCCATGAGTGCAGGTTTTCAGGTCTGTTAAATGCCTCTCCAATTAACTCTTTTTCTTTTTTCTCCTTTCTTCCCTTTTTCCGTTCTCTTCTCTCTCCCCTAAGAGAGAAGAACTAGGCAGTGCCGCCCTTTGAGAAGCTGTGCGAGAGCCTCTCTGCACACACCTGTGCGTGCGGGGTTGTTCCTGCGCCGTGCCGGCGCCCGGCGGCGCGGAGCGAGCGGCGCAGGCTGCCCCGATTGCTGGGAATGATTGTTCCTGCGCCGTGCCCGTGCCCGGCGGCGCGGAGCGAGCGGCGCAGGCTGCCCCGATTGCTGGGAATGATTGTTCCTGCGCCGTGCCCGTGCCCGGCGGCGCGGAGCGAGCGGCGCAGGCTGCCCCGATTGCTGGGAATGATTGTTCCTGCGCCGTGCCCGTGCCNTGCCCCGATTGCTGGGGCTGCAGCGCGCTGAGCCGGCGCCGGGAGGAACTGCACCCGCAGCCACCCGCGTCCTGCAGCCGCAAGCACGCGGCGCGATCAATCATTAATTAGTTATGCTATGAATTCATAGTTCGCGTGGCTCAGCAGTGAAGGTCAAATGCAAAAATTTGTTAAAGTGCCCCCAGTGAAAGGGCGCGATCAATTGTTGTCAGATTTTAATTAGCATTCTTGCAGACGGTTCTTTCCCCTTTTTTATTTCTCGGCCCCCCCTCCCCTCCCCAGCGTTCACATTAGACTAGAACATCTGCTTAACAGTGTTAGTTACGACCTTCAGAAAGAAGTGGGAGTGCATATTTATTGTTTTTCTCTTTCCTTTTAAGATATGCTATTACAGAAATTATTGTAATAAACATTTGAACCTTTTGGGAGATCCTTTCAATAGCATGAACCTTACAGCTATTAGAGTAATAATAGGCAGCAGTTTTCAGAAAAATAAAAGTCAACCAAAAGTTACTTTTCTGACAAATATTTTAAAAGGCTGAGTTAAGGAAGGAATTGGTTTAGATTCTTTTCTTTTAAAATCATAGTTATGTTAGGAAGTAGAATTCACTGTAAGCATGTACAGAACAAGAATTAATGGAAGTTTTCAACTACATTTCTGGGTTGGAGCTCCTAGCTTGAGACAATGACGTGTTCTACCCACGATCTTTACCAGCACTGGACTGATGCCATCTAGATTTTTATCTGACCTCATGGCTATGTTTAAACAGCACAGTTTAAGCAGTATTGAACTGGATTCTTGTATATTATATATATGTATATAAGGTTAGGTCACTGATAAAGATACCTGTCCCACCTGACTGATTCACTGTTCTACCTATTATTCCAAGGGCTCTTTTTTTAAACTAAGGAGAGCATCATAATTCTTTGAATGGCCATTTCTTCAAATAAATGGGACCATCTGCAAGCAGAAATGTAGCTGTGCATTGCACTCCTTTCTTTTGTTGCCTGACTTGAAGGATGTTTAGCGTGGGCTACATCTTTCCAATTAGCATAGAGTAGGAAGGATTTTCTCAAACAAGACATTGCTTGTGTGGTTACAAAAAGCTGGCCACCTATCTAAGTAGGCACTTATAATTAAAGTGGAGAAGCAAATCAATTTTATGAAACAGGGAAACCTATTTCATTTTGCAATGAAATGAATGAGAGACTAGGTTTTCACAGAAAAAGAAAGATTTCAAACAGACTACTACTGAGTATTTAAAGCGTGGAGTGAGGATGGCTGAACTAGATTCTATGCTTTGTCTCTTTTGGAGCAGAGAGGTTTTATTAATTTTTGCCCATTCTGATTCAAGCAATTGTTATTTTGGATCTGAGAGATTCTTTCCACAATCCATCCTTTCCTAGCTCTCCATCCAAGACTTCTGTGTATAAGAATTCATCCTAGCAAATGTTTAATTGAGATTTATTCATGTTCACAAAACATTTATCTTCAGCCAAATTGCATTTTTCCTAGCAGGACAAAAAATATAAGGAAAAAAGTAATGGGTTGTAATTATATTCTACACATAGCCATAGGGAAGAGAGTACACAAGATCCCAATGGTAAATCAGAGAGCCTGAGTTAAAATTCTTTTTACTTTTTTGCATAGTATAATGGAAAACCTCATCTATTTTAGAAAGATGTGGCACTTGTGCAGACACCAGAAGTGGTCTATGTCTCTGTATACAGCAGTCACAAAAAAAAAGATCAATATGGAATGTTCAATGGAAGCAGCTTGCATACATAGCATAATTAGGTTGCTTAGGTGACCAGCCCTTGGAAGAATCAGTTTCCAATAAGCAGCAAATTGATTTGCTCGTTCTCACCTTCTCCGCATTATACATGCCACTTATGTGCTGCAACTCACATTTTCTTGTGCCAGGGTGAGTTTTGTCCGTGAAATATCCCAAGGTGAGATTTCAGTGAGGAAAGAAGTTAGGCCAGTGCAAAACCCTTTAAAAAATATCTGACATTGAATTTTTGACATTCTAGTTGGTTGACGCAGTTGAAAATTTAGTCAAGAGATTTGTGATTCCTGGTGGGTTTGGTGGTTTTAAATTTCTTTTTCCATCTCCCAGTCCCTCATTACTTTCTGGGCAGAAGTCTTTTTTTGCCCACTCTAGGTGTGGATCTTACTGTAGTTATTCCAGCTGTACGTGCTGTAATATTATGAGGATATCTTTTGTCAGAACTGAGAAGGGGGTCTTTAATGAATGCATCAGGTTAACTAAAGTGTAAGGGAGGCTCTGCAAGCTGGGACTGCTCAGCTGGCTCACTGGTGGAAAACAAGCCTGCTAAAGCAACTTGTTTTCTGCCAGATGACTGTGCTGACCTGTCTCCCTGGAGAAAAGCCTGTTTCCACACATGAGGCAAGGCACAGGAGCAGTGAGGAGCAGCAGGAGGAGGGAGGCAGCGTGGGACTGCCTGACCTTCAGTGGATGCTGCTGGGCACATGGGAGACGTGTCTCAAGGCAGGAGAGAAAAGTGATCTGGGACTGCAACTCTGAGCTTCGTGTCAAGGCATCACAGGCAGCCTGTGAGCTCACCCTGCCCTGCAGCATCCAAGGTACCTCAGGGGGTTTAGTTCTCTTCTGGTTGTTGCCTGCAGCATCTCCTCCCCTGTCTTCCCTGTGTCAGACCTTAAATTCTGAATGTTCATTTCTTTTTCCATCTTCTTTTCTGGAAGAAACTGAGAGTGGCTTCTCTTTTCTGTGCAGAAGTTGGGAGCAAAGTGAAAAGATTTACTCTTTCCTGCCCTTTCAGCTTTAGCTGTTCTGAGTAGTATATGCAAACTCGCTTGTGTCTGCAAAAATTACCTCAGGTGGCCAGCTATCAATAGTCTTTTCTCAGAGACAAGTGGCGTCCCTCAGGGCTCCACACTGAGACTGGTGTTATTTAAAATCTTCATTAGTGGCATAGATGGAGGGATGGAGAGCACCCTGAGCAAATTTGCTGTTGACACACCTGAAGGGCAGGATGCCATCCGGAGGGACCTGGACAAGCTCAGCAAGTGGCCCACGGGTATCTCGTGAGGCTTAACAAGACCCAGCTCCAAGGTGCTGCACCTGGGTCAGGGCAATGCCTGGGATCGATCCAGGCTGGGGATGAACAGATCCAGAGCAGCTTTGGGGAGAAGGACTTGGGGGTGCTGGTGGGTGAGAGGCTGGACGTGCCCCTGCTGTGTGCCCTGGGAGCCCAGAAACCCCCCGTGTGCTGGGCTGCACCCAAAGCCCCGTGGGCAGCAGGGCAGGGAGGGGATTCTGCCCCTCTGCCCCGCTCTGCTGAGACCCCACCTGCAGTGCTGCATCCAGCTCTGGGGTCCCAGCACAGGAGGGACAGGGACCTGTGGGAGCCAGGCCAGAGGAGAACACCAAGATGATCAGNCACAGATTGCGCAGAGAAGCTGTGGGTGTCCCATCCCTGGAAGTATTCAAGGCCAGGTTGGATGGGGCTCTGAGCAACTTGCTCCAGTGGAAGGTGTCTCTGCCTGTAGCAGAAACTAGATGATCTTTAAGGTCTCTTCTAATCCAAACCGTTCCATAGGTCTGTGATTCTCTCTACAT
The DNA here is from genome assembly GCA_013389985.1 of Dryoscopus gambensis. Taxonomy (NCBI): domain Eukaryota; kingdom Metazoa; phylum Chordata; class Aves; order Passeriformes; family Malaconotidae; genus Dryoscopus; species Dryoscopus gambensis. The sequence goes on from WEIT01001475.1 coordinate 94,438, forward strand.
TTGTTTTTACAGGCTTGTGAAATGTATGTGCTTAATCTTGAGTTTTAAGATTCACTCAAAGTCGCATGAATTAACACAAGTTTTACATCCATAATTAAGTTGTAGTCCATTGTCTGTTCTCACCCCCACCGAGGTGTCAACTCTGACATATGTCGGTGTTATGCATGATCTTGTTTTCTATCAAAACCATTTATTTAAGGAATTACAGATATCATATTAACTTATCAGTGTAAATTGTAAGTCATAAAAGTTTTTCATATTTAAGGTTATAAGAATAACCTGTGAATGTGGATTTATCTTGAGCAGTTCCCATAAGGGAATTTTGAGTTTTGTTCACTGTGCACATGATTCATATTTTGTTTCTCTTTAGGTAGTTTCAGTTCTTTGACTGCAGACGTCTGCAAAATGTTTTCATTTCAAGTATAATGACTCCATCCAAGCACAGAGTACGGCTCCAGGTTTATTTCCTTGTCAAGATTTTGAGTAACCTTTCATGCTATCTTACATCAATTCATTCCAGTACCATTTTGCAGATTTCTCTCTTTAGACTTCATCTCTGTTTTCTTTTTTCTGTTCCAAAAGCCCTGATGTTTAATAGCCAGGGCCATCATTTTATGTCCATGTCTTGGAGTGACTTTATGCTGTTGTACCCCCTATCACTGCTCTATGCCCAGATGAGATCCTGAGCCTCTCTGTGCCTTTAAAACTGGGTGCAAGAGAGAGAAAGAAAAAACCTGAGCGAACTTTTCAAAGCTGTCTGTGCTTCAAGGTCACTACCCCTCTGCGTTCTTCTGCTGTGGGGAGGAGAGCGAAGGAAGCACTCTTCCTGCTCTTCAGGTTTTTTTGGCTCTGTTTCTTCAGAGAGAGAGACAGAAAGTGGTTTTTTTGGGAGTTTGGTTTCTTTTTTTCTTCTCTTCTGGACTTGTTCAGAACAGCAGAACATCAGAACCCCACCAGTGGACCTTCCATCAGCTTGGAGGGGGGCCCCCCACTCTGATCCAAGCTCCGAGAAGGAGGAGAGACACCACACCCACAGAAGGACTCTTGAATCTTTCAGGTTTCCTCCCCATAGAGAGAGATTTTATTATTTAGCACAATAATTCTTTACCTGTGTGTTTGTTAAAGAAATAGGTTTTATTTTCTCTTTTCACATTCCTCTGAGGAAAATATTTCTTTTCCCGAACCTGGTGGGGGAGGGGCATCTATAACCTACCTTCTTTTGAGGAGATGTTCCTTTTGGACATTTTCGCTAAATTTGGCCCAAATCGCTATAGTCCATTTTCAGTCTATTTTTTATGATGTTGCTCTCTTTTATTAATTAATTAATTCCTTATTAATTTTATTAATATTAGTTAAGATATCAAAGCACTCTCTTTCTCAGATCTTGATTTCTAATACCATTACTGTTTGACCTCAGTTTATATTTTCATAAACTCTCTAATTCAACAGGACTTTGAGTGGATTTCAGATTTGTTGAAAAATTTTCACAAGTTTCCTACGCAAGTTTCTTCCTCTCCTGGAGTTCTCAGATGAAATTCTTCACTTTCCAAAATAATTCTTTTAGAGAGCGATGTTTTCAGATTTTATAGGCGAAACTGGTAATTGGTTTTCACTTCTTTGATCCATCTATAGACTGCTAAACAACTTTTGATTATCTGAAAGGTTATGTTAGGAGAAAAAAGTTTTCTTTAGTGTGTCTCTATCTGATTTCATAAGTATACAAAGCTCCTACATGAACTTCTTCCAGTTATCTGCTGCGCTTGCCAGATTGCATAGCTCCATATTCCCTTCACTCCTCATCTTTCTCTTTTGTTCTGTTTTCAGATTTGTTCTTCTGCTCCTCTCTTGTAGCAGATGTACCCTGGCAGGGCCTGTAGGGACAGAGGGTCACCGCTGACAGCTGCTCTGTGCCTGGTAATACAGGAAGATAGATAACTGTGATGAGGCCCCAAACAAGCAGGTGGACCTGTCTAGACCTCTTTTTTTTTTTTTTTTTTTTTCTTTTTTTTTTTCCCCTCTGAGAATGAGCTTCCCAAGGAAGATCAAAAGAATTTCGTGTTAAAGAAAATTCATGGGGCTTTAGATTATAAACTAGTTGGTTTAACTTTTTAGAGAGAGAAAGCCAAACAAGACAGTTTAAGCAGAAAAGGAGAGTAAAAGCTTTATATCCAATTTTTCCCCCCACCTCAGCGTCCTTGCAGAAAGGTCTCTGTTTCCTGGCTGGATTTTAGCCAGCTTTTAATTGTAGCAAACTCTACATAGCTCCCTCTGGGAGATCAAGTGACAGCAGGTTTTTTGCATCATGTTCTCCCAATATTTTGTAAATTTGAACATCATTCTTCTTGTCCCTTCATTTGCTCCCTTCTTTCAGCCCTTGCAGGAGGCTCAGTGGTTTCGTTCCACTGGGAAGGCCACATGAATCTGTTCTTTTTGCCTCAAAATAACAATACATACAAATTTAGAATGGATAAAACAAAGAGACAATTATTGCAATACTTAACACAGATGACAGAAAAGTTTTGAAAGATGCAGGAGCTTGTCTCTGTCATGTTGCTAAAATCCATCAGTGAGAGCAGCAGCCTTCCCAAAACAGCCTTCCCAGTCTCCTAAGGCCAATTATCTGTACAGTTGAGTTAACCATGATATACTGGCAGTTTTCATAGGAGTTGGAAATACGGATTTGTTCAGTAACTGTGTAGTTTGATTGCCGAGATAAAGAAAAACCTTCCCTGTCTATTTCCTTTCTCATTTTCTGGCACTGGAAAAGTAGAAGCGGTGTTCTGCAAAAAACAAAAACAAAACAAAAAACCCCCCAAAACCCCACAACCTAAAATTTAAGAAAATAATCTAAATCTATTATCTTTCAGTTTGAATCTCTTGATTTACCACAGCATGCCCTTGCAAAACGTATGCTTCCCTAAACTCATAGAGTCCTTACTGCTTCTCCTTTGTGTCTTTTGAAAATGGGGTGAGACTTCTACAGCCCTTCGGTATTTTAGCAATCTTTACTCAGGTGTGTTTGTTTCTTTGTTTATATTACAGCAATTTTTTCCTCCCCCATTCTTTCCCATTTTGGATTTGTTTCAGTTGGTTTCATTGTTGATTTTGGGGGTGATTTTTGCTTGGTTTTGTTTTGTTTTAACTAATATTTTACTGGTTGTTGAAACAAAGAAGACAAAAAGAAACCTCTACAACCAGGAATTTGTGACTATTGCTAAATATTAACATTGATGTTAATTTACAGGGGTTTAATTTTATGGGCCTTGGGTTTTTCTTCAGTGATAAAGAGGATAGAAGTTCTTAAAAGGTGAAAAAATAGTGAGTAGTATAAAGTGAAGTTGACCATGGGAAAAAAATTCTCTTGTGCTCTGTGGGCAACTGCTGCATGTGCTGCAGAAATATTTTGTTTTCTCAGGTACAGGTGCTTTTTAGCAGCTGTATTCTGATGATATTTTGTGTCTTGGGTTGCAATATGTAACCAAGAATGTGTAATTCTATTTTCATCTGTTGAAACCGGTTGGAAGATATTTTTATCTCTTGTAACTCCAGGGGGAAAGAGGGCGGCTGCCTTCTGTTAATGGGTCAATTTTTAAAACCAGATGGGGCAGTGCTTCCTTATCTCATCCTCCACCCATCCTCCTCCAAGGGGATATCACCTGTGAATGAGCCATTTAACATTACATCATCCCATTGGGAGATGTTCCACTCAGTGGGAGGAGCCGAAGCCTCTCTGCCTGCATAAAACCTGCAACTCAGAACACCAGAGCAGCTGGTTTTTCCCCTGGATTCCCCGAGGAAAACTGGACCCATCTTGTCACCAGCGGACCCTTCTACAGGATTGTCGGCGTGCAATCTCTTTTCCTCCTCCTCAACTGGGACGGGGAGACCGGGCAAACGCGTCAGGAGCTATTCCATTATTTTATTTCAGCATCAGTCTCATATACAGAATTAAGACACGGGAAAGGTTACATAGCTCACGTAGCCACAGGCATCCAAAAACTTCCTGGTTACAGAGTGTTCTTAAAGGCTTTCTAGCCACTAACAAGCATCTAAAGTTTATAGACAACTATTTTAGCCTATCCTTATGCATACACGTACATCTTCTTTAAAACAATACTTGCTTGTATGCCTTATATAATAGCGTACAATATTCCATTATTCAGTTTTAACTTATCTATCTTGCTAAGTATATTTTCTGTTACTTCAAATCCTTTCTCAGCTAGACCTAGAGACTAACCATTGTTTTAGTGTCCTTGCTCTACTTTATAAGTGTATCTTCCTCTATCTCCTAGCTTGTACAGCAGATCCTAAATTCTTGAGCTTCATTTTCTGAAACCTGCTTTTTCCCACACCTTAAGGGCCTTCTCATCTTTTTGTATTTCCCACACAGGATCACCTCTACTCCAACGAAGCCACATCTGCCACTCCAGGAGGATTTATTTTGGACTGCTCCCCACACCCTGACCAACAGGGTGTCAGGTCGTATTCTGACTCTGTCAGAGTTTCTGGGATTATTTGTTTGTTGTTGTTCTTTTCTCTGTACCACTACCTTTGTAGTTTGTAATATTCTTAGTAAAGAACTGGTATTCCTATCCCTACATCTTTGCCTGAAAGCCCCATAATTTCAAAATTATAGCAATTCGGAGGTGGAGGGTTTACATTCTCTGTTCCAAGGGAGGCTCTGGTTTCCCCTGACAGTTACCTGTCTTCTAAACCAAGACATTTTGATAAATATTTTAATGACATAAATTCAATGAAGACTTCTGAAAAAAAAATCCAAACAAATAACAGAATTTTTTTGGATTTGTTGTGCATAGACTGAGTTTTGTCCTTAAAAGTGGTGATCAACATCTGTGGTGGAGAATCTGAACCTTCCTTCCGACACTGCCCCAGGGCGTTTCTGCTGCAAAACTGATTAAATTGTACAGAGATAAGACACTTGTAAATAGTCAATAGAAACTGTTCCTGCAGAGGCAGAAAAGGTCATGGAGAACAGTCTTTTACATGTAAGATACTTAGGAGGTGTTTTTAATGGAGTTTAAATTAGCCAGTTGCAATGAATCCTGCATGTGGCAGAGAGGTCATGCTAAAACCACATGCCAGCTGGATTACAGGAGCCAAGCAGAGCAGCAGTTCAGGGGGTCTTGCCTGACCTTACTGAAGGTGTCATTGCAAGGATCTTTGATCCTCTCTTCCCTGCAAGCATTAATTTATGCCAAGATCTCAAAAATAAATTAGCTTTCTTAATACATTCTCTGCCTTTTCATGTCTGTATCGCAGGTTTCAAGTATACTGCCATAATTTAAGGAACAGAATGGGCAGATTCTTGAATTTGGGGGAAAGTTAGGCATTTAACAGTGGACTTTTAAATTTCAGGAGGATATGGAATTGAAAACAGAGATCACTTGATTTTCCAAAATGAGAGCTGTGAATCATTTTGCACTGGTCAGAATTCATGCAAGCAGGGGCAAGCTGATCAATCTGTGAAAACCTGGTTCTGACTGCTGCTCCCCCCACTGCCTCCAGGCTGAATAGCTGCTTAGAGTGTGATTCTACAAACCAATTCAGGTAAACACAAACCATTTAATATAAACTTGCGAGACTGTCCTCTGCTCAATGAAAAACAAAGTCAAATTAAGATAAATCACTCAGTGGGGTGAAGTTTGAAACTGGAGCTGATAATTTGCATGGTTACCAGAATTTATTTCCAATTTTTCTTATATACTTCTTCCTTTCTTTAAAATTATTGCTCTTTCTGGAACATGTTAAAATTTATTACGTCTCTTATTGGTATTGTTTTCCATCGGGAAAAATGCCTTCTGCTTCATGTGTGGCATAAAAAACACTGTACTTGCTGCCTGATGCTGTAACACACACAGTAAACAATTAAAAAATGTCCCATTGTACGATGGTTTCCTCTCTTCTCTGAACAGAGTTATTTTTAAAACCACATATTGATTTCCTTCTTTTCACTTTAAACCTGCCTGGAAACGACCTCTCCTGTCCTGCAAGGGCCCCTGTTCGTAAATGGTGGCTCAGTTTCACAGTTAAGTAAAAGTCTTCCCTTGATCCCTGAAGGACCACTGATGAGCTCCTCAGGGACCTGGGGCCAGAACAGGGAGCACTGCTCTAACAAGCACCCTTTGAGAGAAATACTGTGTGAAATAAAAGAGAGAACCTGCAAAATGGCCCTAAATTCATATTTTCGTCAAAATTTCTAAAAACGCGCACGAGTCTCCCAGACTTAACTACATTTCTGTCATTCAATAATGCATTTTTGTCATTCAACAATTCAATTCGTTCCCAAATCACTTGGGATACTGCTGTAGGAAACCAAAAGGGTAGAAAGCCACAATCACCTCAAAATAAATCCTATGGAATCCTGATTTAATCTAAAAAAAATATTATGATTTCTGCATTGAAAATATGTCATTGTGTGTATTCTCATTCTAAAATAAAAATTAGTGTGCTTCTTCCCCCTCTAGTTCCTGGTGAAGATGTTGGGATGTTGTCAAAAAAAACCCAGAGATGGAGCTTGTCATGTAGTACTGATGCATTTTGTACTTTGCCTGCTGCAGGGCCAGCATGAGTAGCCACACATATTTGTATGAATACTTTTTTGCCCACCTCAACAGATAAATCAGAGCTGCATAGCCAAGACTTAAAATAAATACATCATGGGGAAGGACACATGAAGGAGTTCAAATCTTAGACACTTAAATATTCCACAGATGTTAAATTTAGTAAGCATATTTTGTTTTCTTTCTATTTTGCATGAAGAAAGTGTACAAGTATTATTATCTAAAATGAGATGTTGGGAGGGCAAAAAGACTTTCTTGCAAGGTTGGATGCATATGTACCTGCTTATAAATGGACTGAGAACATCTGCCATTATCTGCCTCCTTTTCCTGAGTTTTGTCAGTCGTGCTGCAAAACATGTCAGTAACAAAAGTGGTTTCTTTGGAAATAAAGAACTATAGATTTTTTTTGGCCATTTTCACAACACTAGGTGTATGGTTTCCCATAGATTAAAAGTAATTTCCCCAGATGTTTCTTGTAAAATGAAATGATAGAATTATTGCACAAAATGTTTCCTTCCAGGAGGTTTGAAAAAAAGTAAAAAATTTAATTCACAGTAATTCTTGTGTACACCCATCAGCTGTATTTATGTTCCAGACTGAATTGAAAAATCAACTCAAACATTTACAAAATAATCTGTTCAGTATGGTAACTGGCTCTTGCCATGACAAGGTGCAATATTTTAAAAAAATCCTGAAGATATTACATGGATTCTAGTACTTTACCACAGTACAGTAATGCAGACATCTCTGTTAAGTTTGTGACCTTAAGAGAAGGGTAACGTCTAAAGATTAACCAAGATCAATAGAGAGTTTTATGGACAGAAGCCAGCAAAATGTCACTTGCATTCTTTTTTTATGATTGTCAGAGAATGCTTGAAGTGACTTTAACAAATACAGCTCCGTATAAGCAATTTCTCCTGGAAAATGCAAAATTTTTTTTGCGTGTTGACTGAAGTAACAGCATTTTAGCTCTGGTTATGAGTTTAAAGACATTTAGACTGCAGTTATTTATGCTTCTGGGTATTCTAACTTACAGGTGCCTGAGTGTATTGCTAAACTTGTTTGTTCAGTACTTTCACCTTTCATGAGAGTGGAAACCTACATATCTCAACTCCTTAAGAGTCTGAAAGTCCTATGGCACAAGTCCTCATGGGATGTGAAGTGTCATGGCTCCAAACTCACACAGTTAGAGAATGGTTGAGGTTGGATGGGACATCTGAAGGTCATCTGGTCCAACCCATCCTGCTCAAGCAGTGCCGCCAAGAACCAGCTGCCCAGGGCTGTGTTCAGACAGCTTTTCAGTACCCCAGCTCACTGTCTATGGAGAGGGGGTTGGGAAACAGTGAGGAGAGAAATAATTTTATTCCTACATATAAAGGCCTCTAAGAAAATTTACAAATCAGACTTTCTGTGACTGTGGTGATTGACAGCAAGAGCATGAAGCTGGCAGTCACATGTGCTACGTGTCTGTTGAAAATCAAACATAATTGAATAAGCTTTTGTGGTGGTAAAGTGTGTGAGCGCCTACTGAGAAAATGAGTGGCAGAAAAGGGTAATTTTAACAAAAGTTTCTTTTAAGTCTACCAAAGTTGATTGCAGCAGTTTTGGTGATAGCACATTCTGAGCCTAACAGGAAAATAGAACGAAGCAGAATCCGCCTTCAAAAACCTCTCTTCATTATTTTGAATGACACTACCAGCAGCATCATTAGGGACTTAATATTTAGGCAGAGCCTGGACATTTCCTGAAACAGCATAGGTTCAGAGGTGCCTGGATAGTTGCTGATGCATCTACCTGTGACTAGTGGAGTTGTTCTGCTGGGGAAAATCATTGTGAGAAATGCAGGAAGATTCGGGTTGGAAGGGAAGTTCTGGAGGTCACCTGTTCAAACCCTTGCTAATTGTCTCCTGTGTAGTAGGTGTCATACAGGAACCATCTTTTACCTGTCAGTTGTCCCTTTGCCAGTGAGACTGATTTAGGAAGCTGTCAGCCTGGGAGGTGGCCACCTGTGCAGCTCAATGGGGACCAAATGCTGCCATGGGGAATCAGGTGCAAAAGAGTAAAAACTCTTAGCAAAAAGTAATTGTTTTTGCTGATGCACAACAGATCTATTTGGTTCCAGGCAGAGCGAAAAGCAAACTCTAGAGCAATTCCTGTTGCAAACTACTGAACTGTCTGCAAGGCCATAATATTTTCTAAGTACAAATCATTTAATTCCTCATATTTTCAGTAGCTAAATGGTGATATGATCCACTTTGTAGGTGCATTTCTTGTTTGTTTTCCGAGCAGTCCTTTCTTATTTTTGGTGAAGCACTTTCCTGTATCAAAGTAGTTTTGTCCTGTCGTTGGAATACAGTAGCTACGTCTGGTGGGTTGGTTGTTTTTTGTTACATTCTGAAATACGTATTAGCTGTGTTAGCTGCCTGGATTTAAGAGGTGCCGTGCCAGTGGGTAGTAAACTTGGAGATAATGGTGAAGGAATGGTCCTGAAGAACTTGATTTGATCTAGTTTAAAAGATGCCTCAGTGAATTGAAGGATGCAGCATACCCAGATGGCAGACAACTGTGAGACAGAAAAACATGTGAGCAGAACATGGTTTTAAAGAAACATATGTGTGGGTTCTGGCAGGTCTGCTCTAAAATTTTTCTAGCATCACCTTATTTCTAAATCTGAAATTGATCAAACGTCAGTCTATATTTTTAATATATCATGAGTGTGTCTAAAAGGTAGATGGTTAAAAATTACTATTAGCTGTCCACATGCCAGAGCAAGGGAGAAGTGTGAGGATAGAGGAGCAGCAGAGTGAAGTTATCCTGGACTGGCCATGGCCCCCATTCCCCTTCCCCTGCTCTGCTTGTCTTGGGAGAGGTAGAGGAGTGGGAACAATGGAATGAAGTTGAGCCTGGGCAAGGTTCTGAAGGTGTTACTTTATTTTTTTGTCTTTGCTCCTCACAACCCAAAGTTATTTTGATTAACATTAAGTTAAATCAATATCCCCCAAGTCAAATCTGTTTCGTCCACAGCGGATACTGATAAGATGTTTATCTTGCCCCGTGAGCTTTTCTGCTGTATTTTCTCCCACTGTCCTGTTGAGGAGAGCAAATAAAAACTGCTGGGTGAGCATCTGAGACTTGGATGAAGTCATCCCACCACAATACTACTTATTTTGGAAATATTTTGGGGGCATGAAATAAAAAGACTTTATAGGCAGAGTACAATATTAAGAAAAGTATTCGATATAATGATAACTTTTCTTTAGAATAAAGAGATTTTATCCTATCAAAAAGCCACTGATCAAAAAAAGCCGTCTAAATAATGTACATTTCCAGTCTCCTACTAAGGCAGAATATTGCTTAAAGTTCTATTGGTATATTGTTTCCTGAGGCCCCAAATACCAATAGAATTAAACAGAATATATTCTCCATCACAGTCACTGAGTTCAGGTGGACCCACAGATATTTATAAACATGAGTTTTCTTGCTTAAAAAGTGTAGCACATTTTAAAACATTTTGTCTGCCTTATGCTTCCTGTACTTGCAATGAGAGATATATAATACATAGTTTTCCAACTACAGCTCCTAAATAAGAAGAGTAATAAAAGACTGTGCACACAAAAATAGAGATGGTGTGATTGTGATGACTTGTGAGCTCTCATCTGTGTTTCACACTGATGTGGTTTACCAGTGAGAAAAGAAAGTGACATCTAATATGGGGTGAAAAAATATGTTTAGTTCAGTGATGATTGTCTCAAAACTTTGCAGTTTCTGAGTTAGATTTCTTATTAGAATGAATGTCCCTTTAATATGAAGGTTTTCCAGAATTAAAATGTAGAATCCAGTTTTGCAGACTTACTGTTACCAGCATCTAATCCTTTCTAGACTATACTTGTTTAAATTTTGTTTGCAATCTAAAATGACAATCTGGAAAGTGAAAAACTGAACTGGCTTAATCTTTTTGCTTACACTTAATAACATATTTGAATCATTTATTTGGAAAAAACTGTTGATAAGAAAGTTTTTTTGAGTCACTAACCTGTTACCCATGAGGAACATGCCTAATGGTATGCTTCTCTGAAATTTGCTAGCTGACGATATAAAAACTTGCAACTTTTGAAAACTAGGTAGTTAAGTTTAAACTAGTACAAAGATGTAAAATATTTTAAGTGATTAACCAGTAGAACAGATTAGGAAGGTACGTGCTGCTTCATCTTTGACACAGAGCTGCAAATTGAGAGTGGGAGTGCGTCTGAAAGCTGCGGTGCCGCTCAGCTGTGAGCTGAATTCCACACGGGAATGGCTGAAACAGGGGTCAGTGCTTCAGATGTTGGACCACATTCCACAAATGGCTGCTCCTGGTTTAAACATCTGCCAGTTTCGGTGTGGCCCACGTGTGAAGTGATGTGTCAAGAAGGGAAATTCTCTTAAACATTGCTAGCAGAAAAATAACGTTAAATAAATTTGTAGGAAGACAGAAAGCTCGAAGACCACTCAAAGTGTTAAAGATGCATAAAAGAAAAATGGTTGAGCTACTAATATGGTTTAACACACGATTTAATTTTTTTTTTTTTTTTGCAAGAAGGTTTATTTGCATTTATAAAATTTGCTTGGAGATGTCTGAAAGTTGTCTAAATAAATTCAAATAATTATCTGTCGGAAAAAAAAAGATTAGAAGTTTTATACTGCAGAAACTTAATATACTTGCATACATTTAATTGCTGAAATTTTTGTGCTTTTCAGTCTTTTGTGCATAGAATAATACGAGCACATTTTGCACTACTTTTTGGTAGCTCCAAGAATGCTCTGTTTTAATAGTCTCAAATTTATGAAAAGGTGCATATGATATGTGTTTTATTATAATCATCCCTTGAATAATCAGGTGATAGTCCTTAGTAGAAGTGAAATACCAGGCTCTATGTACTGTTCTTGTGTTTGCTATACCAAAATCATATGTTTCTATGGCAACAGAATTAATCTATACTGTTTCAATTGGATGAACCCTGATAAATTTTGCTACCTAAAGTAATCTCAACTGTAGCCCAGCAACATTAGATTGCATAAAATAAATTGTCTGAGTCTAGTCTTTGTCACTGTTTAACCGAGATGCATTAAAGAATCCAAGGTAACACAGCAGTCCCTATTCAGTACTTCAATGTGGAGAGCAAAAGCTGCCTCCTCTAAGTCATATTTTCTTAGCTCCTGAAGGAACTAAGTCATTCCAAACTGACTTTCTACCTTTTGTCTGATTTCCTGAGATGAATGCACTTTGAGATTTTGCAATTTAGCCTCTTTAAAGACTAAAATTTTAGTTGAACCTCTTTGCCACACAGCCTTGCGGAAGTTCAGCTACAAAGAAGTCCTCACAATATTTCTAAGCTTGGCTCCCACACCATGGGTCAATGAGACCCTTAGAAAACTTGGATCCAGCTCCCATAGATACCCAGATCCAACTTAATCTTCTCCGGTGTTCCAAAGCAATTCAGGTGCATTGCAGTTTCACCTTTTAGAAATACCTGGTTTTGAAACAAACTAAAACGTTCATAGATTTTTATGTGTAAAAGAAAAAAGAGAAAAAAACAAAGAAGAAAAAGAGCTCCTTCTTAGTGCAAGGAAAGGTAGAGCTCATTTAGGGGATGAGAGTGCATCATGTGTCTGCTTTTTCTGTTCTTTGGCCTTAGGCTGTGACTGCTTAAGGAGTCAGGGTTTCACTCCCTGTGGCATTTCCCTGGCAGCGGAAGCCTTTTTTCCTGTGAAGTTTCCTTCTTCAGATGAACTTGCAATTAGTAAAGACATCTCTGCTCCTGTAGTTATTTCCAGACCTGCTCTTGGCCTTCTTCCTCAAAACATGACTTAAAACTTAAAAGGGAGCTATCACAGCTTTCAAGTTTCTTTGTCAAGTGACCCTGGATGACTGTCATCAGTTTATTGTAATTTCTTTGTCAGTGTTTTTTTTTACTTCAGTTTCCCTTTAGTTCTTCAGAACTAGATGTGCAAATCAGCAGTCATGGCTGGTTTTGTTCATAGCTTGTGTTACTTAGTCGAGGTATCACGAAAATTCAGGGGAAGGCATCCGATTTGGTTTTCATCTCTCCTGGATTCTAGTTCACTGTGAAGGAGAAGGACAGCAGACAGGGTAAAAAAAACCACCTGATTTCCCAAATGAAGTTCCTACTGTACTGTAAATGCTGGCAAAATCCTAACCAAACTTCAGATGTGTTATATGAGAAAAAGGCCTTGAAACAGATAATATTGCCAGATATAAACAGTGAAAATACTCCATAGCCTTTATTTTCAGCCTGCAGTTCGAGCAGCATACTCCAGATGGCACACAGTGATGAGAAAATTATACATGTGCTATTTTGAGGGATAGAATGTGCAAGCAGAAGGAGCTTGTTAACACAAAGCCCCTGGAAGCCCTTCAGGACTGACAGTCATCTGTACATTCAGAAAAAGCACCAAACTTTCCACTCTTTAAAAGATAGTGTTTTGAGGAAATAAACAAACAAAAAATCCTGCGGTAATCTCAATTATAATGCAGGATACACAAATGTTTGAAGAACTGTCATCCTTTATATGCTAATAGATACTGAATGGCAGATGTTTTCCAAGCCGAGAGATGATTAATTTGGCCTTTTGTTTCAAAGAAGTACAAGATATATGAATTTTTAAGGGAGATTATTACTTCAACAAAACTAGAAGGGATATACCAACAACATCTTATATTAAAGACGTGTTGCACTACTTTTTTTTCATTCTGAGCAAAAATTTTCCTTGTGATTAGTCCTAATTTTAATGAGTACTGCAAACTGCAAAGGGCAGCCATATCTGAAGAGTCATGTGCTTGGATTTCAAGAATAATTCCACAACATACCTGTATGTGCAACACAAGAGGGAAGACAATCCTCTGGCTGTTTTTTAGCAACTGATTAAACCCCATATTGCATAAAAATTTTACAGACTAAACCTGTAGAAGCTGACGAGGCTTCTGAGATGTGGGATAAACCCTGTATTTCAAGTGAAATGCTGAATTGTACAGGATGTAAGTGCTGGTTCTGACACTGTGGTGAATGAGGATTGGGGGTTTCAATATTTACAGAAAGAACAAAAAAAGATTTCTGGAACTCCTGGTGTTAATGCACTTTGCAACAAAAGTCCAGTTGTGTTAGAGAAACCCTCCAAAGGTCTTGCAAACTGGCCTTCTCTCATTGCTGCCCAAAAGGGTTCCTTGAGACCTCATGAAAACAGCTTTCCTGAAGCACTGGTCCCATCTTAGGGTAGGCAAATGGTGAAGCAGCTCTCTAAAAGCAACAAAAAATGGCACAAGTAGAGCAGCTTTCCCTACAGAAACCCTCTGAAGCACATTTAGAATAGTTTATTCTGTAGTCTAGGTGGCTTTAGATAAATGCCATAGCAATGCTCTTTGTAAATGCACAAATCTAGGTAAGTACTGTATTGTGCGAGGGGGCAAGGTTTACTTTTTGTAGTTCCACACATTGATTCTGATGAACATTTCATGCAAAAGGAGTTTCTGTAGTAGAACATTTCAGAATTCATGAATAGTAATTGAGCCCTTTAGTTCTGCACTAAACTTAAATCCATTATTCTCCATTTAAAGCAGACACATCATGTTGCTCTACAGAACACTGCTCTGTCAATTCAGTGCTTTTTTCAGTGAGCTGGGCTAGAATATTAAGCACTCTTTGCTCTCAGTATTCTTGCTGTGCTTGGCACATTTGGATTCCATTTGAAATAGGCAAATAGCAATTCTGTTGTTCACAATGAATAGCCTATATGTGTATATGCACCTTGCCTTTGAAAGGGGGAGCATATATTATTTGCCACATCTTGATTCTCTGGCAAACTGGGTTGCTTCATTTCCTCTCTCTCTCTCTGTGCACAAAAGCAGCAACATGTAAAATGTAATAAAAGCCCCTGACACATTTCTGTCTTCTATACCAAACAAACCATTTTTGGCATTCAGGCTGTAGTTTTTGGGGCTTTTTTTCTGTCATGGGCAAGCTAGAGAAATGCACGTAAGAACAAAGAGTTAAGTAAAGCAAGATTAAAGTTTCTAAAAGTCCCCTCCTATGCTGAACATTTTTCAATCATTTTTTAGCATGTAGCTATTACTGTGCTTCAGTTATAGTGTGCTGATGCAGCCATATGCCTGGTCCTACCCTGCTACTCGAGATAGACACGAATCAAGCTCTCCCCATATAATTTTTTTTGTTGCTGGAGCTCTGTGAATACACAGCTTAAACCCTGCTAGCATGTCGCAATAAGCTTGTGCACTGGAAGGATTTTATGTTCATCTTAAGCAATAAATCATGCGGTTTTGCTTAAATGAATTACGGTGTTTGCGAACGGTGTGGTAAGCAGAATTTTATAAAAGCATGCCAAAATTTAAAGTTTGCAGCTTCCTAATTTTTCCCCTGTTAGCTATGGTTCTATTACATTTAAATCTATGTTCATACGGTTTGCCTGCTACAAGCTGGGAGGGAGGAGGAATTGAATAGAGCATCTGAAGAGAAAGTGTCTGTTATATTTTGCTAAACACATCTCCCATTCAGATTACTATGACTAGGAGAAATCATACAGGGAAGTTTCCCATTTCCATCCTTAGTTTTCAAGTAACCCGCAAATAATGAGATTCTAAGCAGAAATTATGATGATGGTTCTATAGGAAGATGCACAAAGCGTGATGCTTCTTTCTTTTTTTGACCAGCCAAGTTGAAATACAGTTACAAGGGATAATTCTCTTTTTCTGGGCCAGCTTGTGTATGGAGCTGAGGTATAAAGCCCACTGCTTCTGCCTGCACTGGCTGGTGGTGTTTTGATCTGTGCGTCAAGAAGATGCTAGGGTAAAGGTGAGCAGCAAAAGAGCTGAAGCTGCCGATGTTATGATGATGGTTTAAAATTAAGGTTGTTTAAAAAGAGTATGGCAAAGTCTTTACCAGCATAACGCCCTCGCCGTGAACCAGTCCCTGGGGAGAGATCACAGCCAGTCAGGGCTTCTTCAGCACAGCTGAGTTCAGCTATCCCAGCACCCTTGGTACCTCTCTTGCTGGCCAATGATGGCACTGAATAACCTGCATGTTCTACCTGGTGGGATAATGCCTGTGCAAAGGGAGTCCCCAGTTTCCAGCAGGAAAAAGCAGCCTGAGAAGACTTACAGATGTATTCCAGCCTTCCTAGCTCAGGAGATGTCAATGAAGTGCTTTAAGATTACCAGTTACAACTGTCTCGTTTGCGCTGAAAGATGTGTGAGGAATGGTGATGCTAGATTAGAAAATTGTTTAAAATGCAAATCATTGTCTTGTCTCACAATCAATTTTTCAAGAAAATAAGAAGGTAACACTTTGGAATTTAAAGACTGTAATTTGAATTTAATATTAATGCTTGGATGCTTGGATTGCAAAGCTAATTGACCCAGGGCCTCATGTAGCGGAAAAAAGTAGATGTTCAACAAGAAAAGCCAGGGGGTTTTTTGTTTGGGTTTTTTNATGGAGACATTCTGCTATGGGCTGGGTTTTGTTCCTTGCAGAGGTCAAACCAGTGTCTGCTTGAAAAATTCATGATCCAGAAAAGGTAATTTTTAATGAATATTTATGAAAGATGTCCTTTCTTATCAGAGCTATGCCAGTTTTCAGAAGCTTGCCAGTAAGTCTGGCTTCTGATTTTTAGCAAATAACTTGCGAGTTCCATCTGAGCAAGTATTCAGGTTACATTTGTGTCTAGCTTTTTCTGGTTTTTCCTGGGATGTATCTTTTTGCATAGTAAGACATATCACTGTGTGGCACGTGTAATGCGTCACATGAAGGCTGGGATTTTTCTGTAGGAGACTAGTATTTTGAGAAGGTTAATGTTTTAAATTAATCCTACCATAGTGTCAATCTCTTAAAAAAACCCATCATGAAAATAAACACGAGCTGATGGGTTTATATGATTCAGTATTCTAATAAAATATGTAGCTAGAATTGCCAAAGATCAAAAACTAGAAGGCTTTGCTGGATGAGTTTGCTTTTTTGAGTGTCAAATATTACCTGGGAAGCCTCAGAATGCTGCTGAGCAATAGGTGAAAAGAATACTTCATTTTTTGTGGTTGCTTTTGGAGCTAGCACTGTGGCAGCAGCTAGAAAAAGAAGCTGAGATTGGTGTCTGGTGTTTGTAATGTGTCTGAAGAGCTCGTTGTGCACACGGCAGGGAAAAAGGGATCTGGAGCCAGAGGGGCTCCGGGTGCAGGGGCCGGCCAAGGCCACGTGGATGGGCTAAAGCTCTACCATGATCAGCCTCCAGACTAAGTTTTGTATTCCATGGGCAATGTTGCCTTTAAATAAGTCCCCGGAAAATATTTCAAGAAAAAAATATTGCTTCTGAATCTAGACAGAGCCATAAAGGGCAGTTAAAGTACTGGGTTCCGATTTGCTCTCACAGTTTGCAAATTTACAGTTACTGTGTGGAATTTCACTCACTTCCCTCTCTCTTTTCTACACCTTCTGTGTGTTGGAAAGACTTTACATTTTTATGTTACTGTATTTCTCATACTTAAGAGGTTTAGCCAACATTCCCTATCCTCTCACCTTAAAACCTTATTTACTAGGTACTTTATCATACATCATAATACCATTATTTTTATTAAATCATGCCTTTTTAAAGCTTGTAATCTGATCACAGCAATGCATCTTTGTATAATGCCACCTTGGCGGATGCCTTTACACCTTGTGACCATCCTGGGGCCAGCAGAGGCAGAGGTTTGAGGTACATTTAGCAAGGAAAGACTGATAATTCCACTGCAGCCTCAATTTCTGCTCTGCCTGCTTAAGAGTTTCTTTTTATTTCCGGCCCTCTGGGCTGGTTCCCTCTGGAATTTCTTTCAGAGTTAATCCCAAGTGGATGGGAATTATTCATAAGTTAATTTAATATAGGAGAACAAATCTCAGCTGGTAGAGGTAGCATATTGTCTCGAGGTTCCTTTTCATGCTCTAGCTGATAAATACTGATTTTGTAGAAAATATCAAAAGTAATATTACCTTTCAGTGGAATCTGGTTGGGTCCTGGTGAAGAACAATCACCTCATGATGAAGTATTGAGCTCCTTTGTTTCTTTCTAAAGATTTTAGCTACAATTATATGAAAACTTTTTACCTGAAAAAAAGGGAAGCATCTATTAATAGGAAAAATTCAATGTCATGTGACTGTACAAAATCATAGTTGAGTTTATTTGACATTTTATAGGGAAAAAAAGGAAAAAAAGGAAAAAAATAAAACAACACCAACGCCCAAATGAGTAAAAATCGCAGGTAAATTTTCATAAATATCTAAACCAGGTAATTTCAATAACCAGCAGGATACCAATGTGTTACTGTAGTTAATTAAAATACTTTCTAAAACTGTTTTTTGTTATGATAGATTGTCTTATACCTAATAAGTAAAGGAAGGGTCTTGAAGAACAGCTGGTTTTGGAAAATAGAGAAGGCAGGTAGTCATGTAATTGGTTTGACTTTTTTTCCTTGTTTTAGATAACAATTTCTAATGGATTTAATGAAAATTGTGATAGAGTCTGATGTAAATCTTACTATTATACCTCAGAAATCACTTTTAATTACAAGAAAATATTAAGGGCTTAAATCTAAAAAATTAATCAACTCTTGCTTAGAGTTCAACTTGTCTGACACTCTTTGTACCATTCCCTCCCCCTCCTTTGATTATGTATTTTTCTTCTCACATCAATGAATTCATTGCAAAGAGAGTTCTGTGACCATCTTAGTGATGGTTTCTCCTGTGCCTTTACTGTTCATGCATAATTTAGCTCTGAGAAGATCAAGTAGGAGTGGTGGTTAACCTGACTGCCACCTCCCAAAACAGATTGATTTTATGACGAAAATCACGCAGGATTTATTGTTGGGTCGTGTGGTTCTTTTCCTCAAGAAGTTTGCAGTAGAGCTTCTGTTCCTGAATAGTGGGAAATGCTCTCAAAGTGCAAAATAAAGCATATTTTATAAATAATAGTAAGCACATAATGAGACTTGCAAGTGGCTGCCAGCCTTTTCCTACCTCTTTTTTAGTCCTACATCTCCATACAGTCTGTTTCTCCTTTGTTCCCTCTTGTGCTATTTGGAGAAACATTTTTGCTTTTTTTTTTTGCACAGAAAATAAATAGTCATATACTGACAACTCATAATGATACCTTGTTTTTTCTCATTAGTGGATGCAGTCAAGCCTCATCTTTAATTGATAGCTTTACTGATTAGTCCTACTTAAAAGTCACAGCTGCCAGGTTGAAATATATGTACTAGGCAGCCTCTTACCTCAACACTACCTACTGTCCTCCTTCACTGCCCTGCTGCACTGGTTTCTTCACAATTTGGTTGCTAAACTTATTTTTGCTGGACTCTGTAGATACCATTCAAAAAGATGACTGAAATGAATCTTCTCCTCAGGTCAAATGCTTTTAAGGTGTAGTTTCCAGCTGGAATGGGCAGGGACACCTTCCACTAGACCGGGTTGCTCAGAGCCCCACGCACCCTGGCCTCCACCCCAGGGATGGGGCAGCCACAGCTTCTCTGAGCAACCTGTTCAGTGCCTTGGCGTCCTCAGAGAAAAGAATTTCTTCCTGATATCTAATCTAAACCTACTCTTTCTCAGTTTAAAGTCATTTTCCCTTGTCCTGTCACAAGGGCCTGCCCTGCTGAAAGGTTTGTCCCATCTTTCCTGCAGTCCTCCTGTAGGTACTGGAAGGTGCTTTAAGGTCCCCCTCAAGCCTTCTCTTCTCCAGGCTGAACAACCCCAACTCTCTGCTTGTGCTCACAGGAGAGGAGTTTCAGCCCTCTGAGCATCTTCATGGCCCTCCTTTGTGGGGAAATCAGCCAGTTGAGAAACCAGGGTCAATACTGAATTGACAATGAGATTGTGCTTAGTCTCAGATGTCTTTAATTGGTTTTTTGGACTGCAGATTTTTTTTCTTAACAGAAATTATTGTCGGCCAGGTATAATTTTGTAACTCTTCTTTTAAAACAGAAGTTACTTTAAAAAATCCTAGTCAGAAAAGCTTTCATGCTCATTTTGGCCTCATCCTTGAATTTCCATCTGTTTTAACTTACATATATCAGTTGTCCAGCTCTGCTCTGGGTACAGTAAAATAGGTAAGCATTTGCTTAATAGTTTCACTGAAGTAGGGTTTAAGATTTGCTACATGTTTGCTTTAAAATCACATCTTACAAAGAACAATTCATTAATCAGCCTCTGGAAATTAGTAGCCACATTTAATAAAAACATGGTCTGTATACCCTTGGACAAAAATGCTAATGAGGGTCTAGCCTGAACTAAAGTGGGACTTAGTGTTCCAGGGGCTTTTTGTTTTGTTTTTCTTTTCTTTTCCTCCTTTCTGTACTCTTTTGGAAGGGACAAACAGACCAAGTCCAAACCCCAAACACTCATTCGTGCCATTCATGTCACTGAAATCCTTAAACACTGCAAAAGAAAAGCATCCATACACCCACAATAACATAACTACCACAGCTTTTTTTGCCTCAAGGTTATCTGTTTCTGGTTCCTGTACAGGAAAATTCCTTTGTCTTCCCCCAAATCTGGCAGCATAGCTTCCAGATTTGGAGCCTGACTGGCCTCTGCAGCCCCTCGTCACTTCCCTGTTGAGATAGAGCTCGGCAGTTCTGAAATCTGCCTCGGTGTGGATTTATCTCTCAATTTGATGTCACAGCTTGGTTTTGATGTACCTTCTCCTCAGGGAGCTGTTGGCAAGGTATTTATAAACCCCTACTGAGAGTCCCTCTAAATAAACTTATAAAAGTTGCTTCGTCCATATGCAGTAGCTCCTTACTGACTGAAAGTATCACAGTAAAAAGATTGATTATGGAAATTCAGTCTCCCTATCTGAAAATAGAAGAGGACATTTTTACAAACCCCTTACTGTCAGAAGAAAGCTAACTACTATACAATGTAGTGAAATGTAATCAGGTTGTGAATAACCTGTAATTCACATACTTTACAAAGGGTTTTAAAATAGCTTTCTGGGGTTGAAGTAATTTTTCCCCTATTATTATACTTACAAATAAAATACCTTTTTAGGATTTTTTTTTTAATTTAAGGAATGGAGTTTCTAAGATCACAGTAGGCTGCAAAAGATGACTCCAATTTATGCAATAATTGAATAATCTCCTTAATATACTCTCTGTTGGGTACTCAGACACATTTGAAAGCCACTGCAACATTTTATCCTTCTCTGCGGCTCTGCCGACTCTTTTGTGCTTCACAAGCAACAGGAATTAAGTATTAAAGTAGAGGCAGGGCACAGAACAGAAAGGTAGAAAGGGATCCCCTATCCTTTACGCTGGGCAGATTATAAGCTCTTCTTAAATTATTCCACAGTGCCATACAATCAAAGTGTTGTTTTGTTTTGGTTTTTTTAACAAGCCAATAACTGGGGTACTACAGCTGGATTGCCTGGGGAGCCCTGCTCCTGTGACAAGCTGCAGGTGACACTGCATCTTAAGGCAGAACCCTGTGTGTGATGGGACAGAAAGCTTAGTCACGGTCTCTCTTAGTCTTTCTTCTCTCAATCACTGTGGGGATTCCATCAGTTACCGGCCCTGTTTTCAGCTTTCTGCTTTTTTAATTGATTTTGTGCCTTGTGACTTATTGAACTCAAAGTCACCTCTTTTAGCATTGTGAAGTTGGGAGGTTTTGTACAGTTAATTGATACTCATCAGTACAAGCCAAAATAGCAGTCACTGAAGTCGCTGTCTGGGCCCAGAGACACTGGCTTTGAGGGAAATTAGCACTGGTTAATTTAGAAATATAAGTGTGGTAGAGGAGTTTTTGGTTAATTAAGGATATATGAACAAATAGCTCACTAAAACAGTGAAAGTAAGAGAAAACTGTAAAAAAATTGACAAAATGGGCTTCAAGGAGCAGCTATCTGAAGATATGTGTTGCTGGTCGACTCTGGAAATACCCATGAAGTATGTTTGACCTGTCACTGTTAGTTACCTTTTAGCTGATTACTTAAATGAAATATAAACATACAGCAGCAAAAACTTATATTCCTTATAATTTAGCAGGTGCTGCTATTTAGCAGTGAATGCTTTATTTAGCAGTGAGATATCAGAGTGAAAGTGTGCTCTTTAATTTTAGTAAAACTTCCGTTTCCTCTTTTCAAGAATATGCCTTTTAAAAGGCAGTAAAATTGTACTCCTTGATTTTGAAAACTTGATTTACATTTAAGGAAAGAAAATTCAAACAAGAACCCATGAGAGCCAACCTGGAGTTTGTATCCTTTCCTCTAGGCAAATATTTTCTCCTTTTTGGGGGGGTTAAAGTGAAAACTCAAAGCAAATTGTTGTGAAACTCAACCATTTCTGTGGTATAAGATATCTGTATGAAAATTCTTAGCAGAATAAAGTGGGAAACAATAGAATCATAGAATTGTTTAGTTTGGAAAAGACCTCTATGATCATCAAGTCCAACCTTTAATTTCAGAGAATCCCTGCAATTAATTTCTCTCATTGATTTAAAAAATATTATTTTCCATTTAAGTGAAGTAACTGGTCATCTCCTCATCTTTAGAGGAGAAGTTACTCAGAAGAATATAGGGACTAAGTGGTAGATCATCTTCACAACCAATTTGGTCTGATTCTGTGGCAATTACAAACTAACGAGTTGACTTTGGAAATTGTATTGACTCAGTGCTTGCCACTCAGAACAGCACCACTGGTGGTTTGTGTTAGTAGCTGAAAATTGTGAATACTGAAGCAAATTTCTCACTCATACTGCTCAGGGAAGCACTGATATCTGCATGGTTGGAGTTCAGCTCCATAATATGCAGGGATTATGGAAAGAGACTTATGGCTGCTGTGAAATAAGATCGGTTTAGGGTGAGCACCGTATTTAGAAGTGTTTGCATGGTTGAGCTTTAAATTGGTGTAACATAACACCTTTATTTTGCGTATGGACTTTAAAAGGGAATTTAAAAGTTATGATTTAAATTTGGGTGGGTTTTTTTGTTTGGTTGGGGTTTTTTTAGCACTTAATTTAATTTTCTTCGGTGTCTATTCAGCTCTGCTGCTCTTTTTGGTCATAACAAAAAAAAAAAAATTCCAATTGTCTGATCACTTTTTGTTTGACAAGCTGCTCTTTTTTTAACACCGCAACTGGCTTTGAAAGCTATTAAAATTCAGTGAATGCCTTTACCTTAGGCCACACAAAGGGATCAGCCAAAAGTCTGCAACTTTTGTCTGCGAGAACTACTTTTGAAAGTTCGCCTCTGCAGCTCCTGTTTTGTGGAGCAACAGTGACAACCAGCGGCCAGTCCCCTAAAGTTGGCCAAGTTATTCCTTGTGGGTGTCCCGCAGACAACCAGCCACTCACATCCATTCTATTTCAACATGAATGATTTTATGATTCAGAAGTAAAGGGCAGAGCTAATTTATTTCCTTTTACTTGTCCGAACTCTGGGGATGAGTTTAAAGAAGTGTTTCTCTCCTTGAGAGTAGATGTGTTCTCACAATTCTGTACAGAGCAGATCAAAAAGGTCCCTGCTGGCCCATGTTGTCCATATTTCAGTAGTGCATCTACAGATATATGGCCATTAAAGGTTTCCTTGCCTTGCTGGTGGTATACGACAGAGATAAAACCAAATTAACTGTGCAAAGCAAATCTTGTTTTAGTTTTCCTGAAAAGGAAAAAGGTTTGAGGATAAAAGTCACCCTTTGCTGCCGATTGGCAGCTCGTACATATAATACATGGCACTTGAATATAAAGAATTTGAGAGTAACTTGTGTTGTCTGCATCTTAGTTTATTATTTGTTCCTTAAAAGTAAAAATTTTATCTGCGAGAGTAACTCTTGGTGGCGATGCTGTAGAAGACCTGGTAAAAATAATCTTTTCCACTATTTTTAATAAAGATATTTGTTTCACCTAGACTCTGAAGTTTGAGCTAGCTGTCTTCTGGGATCAGTGGGAATATTTTTGTGGAGACGTGCCCTTAAACTTGAGGAAGATATTGAGTGTCAGACAAAGGAGTTTGGTTTATATTGTTTAAAGTTGTTCCACGCATTACACTTCACTGCTTAACACAAGGTAAATCATTTCCATGGGCTGAAAATAACCCTCTAAGTGTGCTATAAAATTTCTCCTCCTTGGCAAAGATTTTTCCCCTACTATACTAAAAAGCAAAGAAAAAGGTGGTAGGGGGGTGAAAAAAAGTGGGGAAAAAAAGGATCTCCAAACCTTCATTTCCTCTTCTCTGGCACAGTTTTATGAGTGCTTATGGCAAATTTGCTTCTGTAATCATAACTTGAACCCATCTGGGGATGAGATTGGCTGCTGGCTTAGTATTTCCACTTAACATATTCATGATTAGCATGCACAGAAGGAGTAGAATTAGGATGAATGTTTTTGGAACAGTACAGATAAATCCTCATAAATGTAGTACAACAGCTCTGGAAATGCACAGTACTGAAATGTAATGAAGCTGAACTCTGTAGAGAGTTTGGTATTCTCAGTACCATGCCTCTCCTAATGAACTCATTTAGATTAGAAAATGGATTTAATATTTTATTGGAATTAACCTGAGCCAGTAAAGAGGATTACAATTCCTTTCCATAAATATGGTGATATTACAGGGTGAGGTAGCATGTTACATGAATATTAAGAATTTTATGAGCATTGTCATGAAGCCAGAAAGAGTATAAGGTAATTAGGTTTTAATATAGTGATACAGTTCTTATAGTAATTAAATTTGAAAAGAGATAAAAGTATATTTGAAAATTATTTAAATCCATATTTTTTTTTGTATTTTAAGGCCGTTAAAAATACTTAAAACAAAATAATGTTTCCCCCAAATAACCAATTTCAACTGTTTGGTTTTAAATATGGAAACTTAAAATACCACAGGTCCTTAAGACAGGGAAGACACAGTACAGGAAATAAGTGATAAGTTTATTCCATTTTCTCTAGACCAGTATCTGCTGGTGGGAGAAAATATACAGAAATCAGGGGAAAATCTTGACATTCATGCATTATTTTCCTTTGTTTTTCAAAGCCGTGCAAAGTTTTGTTCTGGTGTTGTTTCTGTCTCTTAGACTGTCTTTTAGAGTCACAAACTGTCGCGGCCCACGCCAATCCTTGCTCTCGTCCCCGGCTAGCTCCGCGCGTGGGACGCGATAGGATAAGAGGGTGCTCAGGACGAGGTTCCAGGGTAAAGAGGCGAGGGAGGGGCCAGTCAGACCACTTAGTCCAGAAAGTCCTTTATTTCCAGGGGTCTGGTCTAACTGAGCCACAAATCAAAGCTTACAGCCACTTAAATAGGGGGGCGGATACATAAGGCGGGGAAAGGGTACAACCAATGAGGAGTAACATAAGGCGGGGTTTAGGGAGGGAACACACATACATGTAACCAATAACAGTAACTGAATATAACTGACATCAGGGAGAACTAATGGCATAACAGGGAATAGAGAACTTTCTGGAGATAAGGGAAGGGTTCTGGGGAGATGGACATGGGCTACAGGAGGGGTTTGGGTGATAGGCAGGGAAGGTACTGGAACAAAGGGAGGGGCCCCGGGTGATGGATAGGGAGGCAAGGGAGGGGAATAACCTTGAAAGGGAATTAAGGGAAGGACTAGGGACTTGGGATTCACCACCCGAGGGGGAGAGAGGGGGAGGGGGTTAAACCATCTTAATAACATTGGGGAAAACAATAAAACCGCACCACAACAACAAACTTGTTCTTAATTGCAGACTATGTTCTCTTACTTTTGAAAGGTAATTTACTGAAAAAAATGACTAATTCACTTTCATCTTAGTTGTCTTTACAGAGGTCACATTAAAAAAAACCCCAAAACACAACAAAAAAGGCAAAAAGGGTGTACCGCGAAAGCTTGGTAAAGTTGTCCATTATCCTAAATAAGTTGGGGCATTTTAACAGAAATTTAGGGTCTGAAATTGTCTTTTAATATAGGCTGTCGGTAAAAATAACCTCCTGTCTATTTGAACAATTACTAATTTTCCCAGATGAAACTTAGTGTACGTTGTGCTGGACAACAGCTCTGATCCTGAGGGAAGTCCAGGACAAATACAGGTAAAGCTGGACAACTCAGAATGGGTCCAGCTGGGTGCATGCCCTGATTTCTTGAGAGACTTTTCCCCCACTATCATAGCTTTTCACTGAAAATGCCTGAATGCACAGAAATAATTCGTAAGGGCACTGAGAGTGATTGTTCCCTTTGTGGGAACCTTCCAGCAGTGAGTAACACTTACGACCTGTTTGGCTTATGAGGAACATCAACAGCATAAAACCTATCACAGTCAGTCATCAGAATATTGTCTGTGCTAAAAAAATGGTCTTTAAATTAAAGTGTTGGAGTGGGAATGTGGAAAGAGAACAATCTCAAGTAGGAACTTTCTGTGGATGGACAGAGACTAGCTGGGGTAGCTAAACATGAAAATATACTATGTCATGACTATGGTAACTTGAATGAAATTAAGCAAAAGTTAAATAGATGTATTTAATGTGACTACTTTTTGTCAGTTAGTCCCAAATGAGCATGATGCAGCAGCACAGAATCTGCTACCGGACTACGTCTGCTGCTGCCAGGCCAGGGTTTTAAATGGCTCAGAATTCTGAGCAATAGTCCAACAATTCAGAACTTTCTGGATTGCAATCTAAATTGAGCAATGGAATAAAAATTCAGAATTTAATTAAGTAAAAAGAAACAAAAAATAGTTAGCTATGAAATGTCACAGGTTTAGATTGATCTATTGAGTCTGAAAAGATGCTTCCAAAATATTTCCTTCTCTCAGGGAAGACAAATAATGGGAATTTCTTTATTCTCTGTTGCTCTGGATCTTGTTATATCTAGAATTTTTTTACTACCATTGCACTTATGCATCACAAGAGTTACAACACAGTTTATTGAAGAAAATAGGGGCCCAGTTATGAGTCAAAAATTGTGTATGCTGGGAGGAAAATGCATTTCAATGTTTTATAGAGTCATTTCAAAAGGCTTTGGAAGTTTGTACTGATCAGAGCCTTAATACACTCAGGACATTTTCATTTTTGTTAGTGTCACATGTGTGAAGGAAAGTGACTGGTGTTGTGAATACTTCCCCTCAAGGCCAGCTCTCAACAGATTTGCAACATGTCAACATTTGCAAAATGTTGGACTCTAAAAATTTTACCTGGTGCGTAACTGGGAGGTGATAAATTCTATTTCAGATTTCCACTAGTTTTGAACAACTGTGGTCATATTCATGGACTGGTGAGTCAATGTTATTATTCCTAGAAAAACGAAGCAAAACAAGAAAGAAATAAAAAAGGAAAACAAGGAAACAAACAGGTAAGAGGACCCCACATTTATTTTTTAACAGTTTCTTTGGTTTTATTTTACATTCTGGCGGTGGTAGTTATTGCTACCATTTTCTTGGTTCCCTGGATCTGGAATTATTTATGTGCAGCACTTATTTGGGCATTCCTGCCATATTTATGAAGAGAAGGTACAGAATCACTTACCAACACAATATTAGTCGGCTTGACCAGCAATTAATTGTGGCACCAGTCTTTTACATTATTCTGAGTGCTTTCAGCCTCAGGACATCTTCAGGAATTCTGCTTTTCTCTTCTGAGTCACCAGCATGACTTCTTTTGCTTCTCCAACCAGACCCTGGGGGTAGTGAAAAAGAAAGGAGAATGGAGCAAGAAGGATGGGAAGTGATGAAAAGACCTGCTGGATGCTTCCCCCTCTTCTCTCCTCAGCTTTGTTTAAATAATTTCATTTCATTCCTGAGCCAGTTCTGGCAGCAAATTTTCCCTGAAGAGGTGGGAAAGCAGCAACAGCAGCCTGTCTGAGGAGACTTGCCTCAAGGCAGGACTGAAATTCCCTCGAAGTCACGAGTGGCTTCTCCGTGGAAGAAAATCCCAAGAGGTGGCACTTCTTTTTATTGAATTTTGGTCTTCCTGTGCTTACAGTACAGTCCTAGGTGAGGTTCTGCACTGGGCTTGAGCAGGCAGCGAGTGGGTTGCAATGACAAATGGTAAAACTCAATTTTTAGTAGCAATGTCTTAATAACACAACATTGAGTTGTAATTGTCCTTTTGTTATAAATACATTTTCTTCCTTGGGCTCTTATCTCTGTTCGCACTCAATTTTTTTCATTTTCATAATTAATTAAAATGGCAATGTACTATAACCAGTGATTGAATTATATGATATTACTTGCCTAAGGCGATCAAAATTAATCAAAAGAAGGAGTGAAAGTTTTGCTATTTTTAATATAGCTGATTTGATTCCTGGGGTTTTGATCAAATTAAATGAAGGATCAAATTAACCAGTGATTAAATTGAGTAAAAGGCACTTTTTATGCCTGAAATGTATTTTAATTTAATTAATTTCAAGACACAAATATTAACTGGTGTTTTAAAAATTCATTTGTATTTTACTGTCTAATTTTCTTGAAACTATTTCCTTTTCAAGGTTAGACTCTTCTACAGGAGAAAAAAAAACTTTAAAAATTATTTCTTTCTTAATCCTTTAATTTTTTTCCCCATAGTTTTTATGCTTGTCGAGAATACTTTGCTCTCATAAGCTGTCATTGGGGAGCTTGTGAACTCACTCTACAAAGACTTGATGTGCCAAAGGCCAGTTTAGCAGAAATCTGAGGCTCCTCAGAATAGAACAAGCCAACCTGAACAGATGATTTTGACCACAGAAGACCTCAAGGTGTTAACATTTACCCCACACATTTGCAGAAGTGTTACCAGATTGTCACACAGAATTTCATTTTGCCTTCTGTTGGAATCTAGCTCATATCTTTGTTTAATGGGCTGATGCAACCATTTACTGTACACTGCTAGTGCAAAGAAGTAGCAAAATGAGATTTCTGTTATGATGCAGAAGTTGTCCGCATGAGAACAAAGTCATCCACAATTTTATGGGTTTTTTTCACGGTAAAGAAGAGCTTGGAACTGGACTCATGTCACCTACAGGGAGTTTGCACAGACGGACTGATGGAAAGTGGCTGATCTGGTTGGGGTGCAAGAAGCTGATCCTGGAGGTAATTCTCTTAAAGGTGGTTTTTACTTAACATTTAATGTTAATCAGACTCAGAGAATAGCATGGCAGAAAGCACAGTGAAAATCCTTGGAAGGAAGGGTCCAAATTTGTGAGTTACAGCAAGGCAAGCACTGCCTTGTCTTGAAAAGCTTCTCTTCCACTCTCTACTATTAATAGAAGTGAAATAAAGTTACGAGTGTGTAAACATACCAAGGACTGATTAAAAATACTCGATGCTGTGTATCAAGGCTGTGTGTATTTATGCATTTGAGGCACTTGGAACTTTCATGCAGAATGTATTGCTTGTAAGTGGAGGCTAATCTCATTATTCCTTAAGTCCTGTAAAATGCATACTTAAAGGATTAGATCTGTTGAGTGTGATCAGCATGGTCAGTCTGTTGCAGCCAGTTTTGATTAACGCATTTATTCTCTCAAAAGGAAAAAATTGTTTTAGTGGGAGGAGAGAGAGATAGAAAAATGGACACTTAGAGTAATATGAAAGAACTATCATAGTCTAAGAAGCATTTAATAGTAACTCATGGTGTCATTTTGGAATAACCTTTACCAGGAGGCAAACAACTGGCACAAGCTGGCTCCTAACTTGGATCCTAACTTTGGTCCTAACTTACTCTGCGCTTGGAAGTGATTGTCAGTCACTGGGAATCAAAGATGAGATAAAACTTTGGTGCTGGCAGGTTGATAGTCCTGGTGATAACCTTAGGAGAAGCATGTAAGACAGGAAAAAGCACAAGTAGCTGGAGAGTTAGGAGATAAAGTGCTGATAAGGCCAAATAGAGGAGAAGCAATGGAGAGCCCAAGCCTTGCACAGCTTACAAAGATCAGGGTTTGGGCCTTGAGGATAAGGTCAGCTTTGCCCTACTGGCTTGTCTTGCATGTCCCGTGCAGGACTCACCCTTTAGGATGCACACTTTGTTTAGGGCTCAGCTTAACGTGGGCGTTTGGTGCTGTGGGGATGCACAGTGCCCATAAGGATGAGAAGGTGTCTGCTGCTGACAGCTGGGTCTGCAGGCACCTGCAGCTCTCCAGAGTATTTTACTATATAGAAAAGCATGATCTCTTAGAAACCCTACTTGCAGGATGCCTTATAGAATTTAAATTGATTTCCTGTCACAAATTTTATTTCTGATAATGAATGTTTAATTCAGTGGGAAAAAGATTTTGAGTTTCCTTTCCCCGGCCTTGCTATCAATTTGGAATTAGAGTTTGGACCTGCATTTCAATAACTTTTTCTGCTCACTGACCTGCAAAAATGAATATAACTCTAATTATTTACTTTATATGGTACTTGCATGACTAATGCATTTTAAGATCCTTGGATAAATGCTGTCATGGAGCAAAGTGGTTTTATGGTCTTTGCACTGTGCATTTTAAAACCGCAACTAAAATATTTGGGGAATTGTTTTAGAGTTATAGTGTTTTATGAGTGTTCTCAAAAGTATTTTGAGAAAAGCTTGGAACTGCAGGTAGAGTTTGATGCAAAAAGTCTGTTATATAACTATATTTCTATTGGATCTTTGAGAGATATTTTATTTTCTGTACCAGCTTTAACCTTGAATAACAGTGGTACGGTGTCTCTGAGTTCTTGAACATTATTATTTTCTCAAATCTTGCTGATTTATAGAAGTAGTTCTTCAATTAGTAACATGTTTTTCTTTGAACTTATTTCTTCCTACTCCCCCCTTAATTTTAAGAACTTTAGTTATCTGAAAAGATGCAAAGAGTAAACCAACCCTTTTTAAAATTCCACTACCCACCTGTGATTCTCTGTTTTTTTCTCTGATGGATATAATTGAAATTCTTATGCTTCCTCTTTGATGTTATGTATTTTACATGACATCTAGAGGCCAAAATTGATGTGAGCTGTAATTAATCTTTCTGCAAGGCTTTACAGACCCATTGGTAAATCAGAGATAGGAATCACACTGTCTGCATACTTGAAGTTGTTGGACATCTCAAAACAAATCTGCATTCAGAAACTGTATTTCATGCTGTCATTGTCCAGCAGATGGAAAAGATTGGTTGAGGGGGAAGAAAAGAAAAAAAATGACATGTGTAAAACAAAGACTGCATTTGTTTTATACTCAGTCCCCTGTGCAATTAGTACATATACAAGTTGTACAATAATCTAATTAGAGCATCTGACATTTACTGTGACAACCAGAAGCCTTTAGGTAATCAATAATGTTAATATAAAGTGGCTGATTAAATACACCTTCATTTCCATCTGCATTCTCAAGTTGATATGCAAATTCACCTTGCCTGTTTCATTTCAAACTCCTATCTTCTGAGTCTTTGTTTTAACTATATCTACTGCATCCATCAAAAGATCAAAAGACCAAATTTTGCTATATAAACCATAATAAGTTGCACTGTTGTAACTTCATATGCATTTTGTGAGCTGCTTCAAAACATCTCATTCAAGAAGCTTGAGTGTAATTAAGTTATTGCTATGTATTTGCAAGCATATTACTAAATAGAGCAAGCAGAAAATAACTCATTTTTTTTAGAGGTTGAGTTTGCATAGCTTAAATACGGATCACAATTTTTAACTTTTTTTTCCTGCTTTGTTATCAGGGAAGGGTAAAGATTCATTTTGTGATGATGCATGCAGGAAAATATTTCCTTCTGTTGAAGAGAGACATTTTTTCCTGTAAATTGCTGTATTAGACCTAGTTTATCATTTTAGGCTACATATTTTAACTTCTCTTTTTCCCGTTTACTATTCTCTATATCCTGGTTAAAAACATGACTCTCAGCCCATTGATTAGCAATTAGCTAAGCTTGTTTCAAGTCGTGAACACTTTAGACCTTAAACTGATGCTTACACTGGACCTTCCTAACTAGTTTAAGCTTCCTCTTGCAGGCTTGGAATTCAGTTTGGATTACCAACGCTCAGCTGCAGCGAGATCATTATCAACAATAGTAATTAGCTTCTGTGTAACGTTTTGCCTAAAAAACCAAATTTACATTGCTTTAGAATTCTTTAAAATCAGATCGAAGAGGAGTCTTCATTTAACACTTCTACTCAGGCCCCTAAACTCCAGTTCATAAGGGCTGGTCTGGGATTGCTGGGACAATGTGGTCCCTTCACCAAGGCAGGCAGGGTGTCCTGGAGGGGGCGGGATTGCAGGATGCATTGCCAGGAACTGGAGAAGCTAGAAGCACACTTGAAGCAATTCCTGACGTGTTTGTCTGCAGTAAATAACCCTAATTGGCTACAGTTAGCCATTTCTTCAAAAGACTATTTTAGCTAAAAATTTCAAATGCCATGGTAGTTTTTGCATTCTCATGAAGGATAATCATTATCCAGCATTGTTCTTATGATATAATTTTAAATTATATTAATCCGGTTCTTTACCACTCCTTTCATAATAGCAAAAGCTATGAATAATTTTGATGTTTTAATGTCTAGACCTAATACAGCACAATATTAGGACTCATTAATAAATACCTGAGGAAATTACAGGCCTAAATTTTGGCATGTGTCACATTTTCTCCCCTAAGTTACACAAATACTTTTTGCTCTGGGTTTGCGTGGCCAGGTTTGGGTGGCAGGGGGGCTACAGGGGTGGCTGCTGTGAGAAGCTGCCAGAAGCTTCCTCCATGTCCAAGAGAGCCAATGTCAGATGGCTCCAAGATGCACCTGCAGCTGGCCAAGGCTGAGCCCATCAGGAATGATAGTAATGGCCCTGTGATAACAGATTTAAATAGGAGAAAAAAGTTATTGCGTAGATGTAATTGTGGCCAGAGAGGAGCGGGGCGAGCGCATGTGAGAGGAACAGCTCTGCAAGAGCCCAGGTCAGTGCAGAAGGAGGGGCAGGAGCTGCTCCAGGCACTGGGAGATGAGATTCCCCTGCAGCCCCTGGTGAGACCATGGTGAGGCAGCTGTGCCCCTGCAGCACACGGAGGGCACGGGGGTGCAGAGATCCACCTGCAGCCCCTGGAGGAGCCTATGCCAGAGGAGGTGGATGCTGAGAGGAGCCTATGACCCTGTGGAAGACCTGTGCCAGAGCAGGGTCCTGGCTGGGACCTGCAGACCTATGGAGAGAGGAGGCCATGCTGGAGCAGGTTTCCTGACTTGGGACCCCATGGGGTGCCCATGCTGAAACATGCTGTGCCTGAAGTGCTGACCCCGTGGAAGAGTTGCAGCAGGTTGGGGAGGACTGATGTCTACTGGATGGACTCACACTGAAGAAGTTCACAGAGAACTGTCTCCCATGGGAGGGACCCCACAGTGTATCAAGGGAACAAATCCTATTTTTATTTTAAATATAGAAGCCAAAAGTTAGTCATTTCAAAGTGTAGCAGGTCGATCATGACTGGATGCCAGGCACCCACCAAAGTCTCTCTATCCCTTCCTTCCACAGCTGGACAGGAGAGACAAAATTAAACAAAGGGTTGTCCTGGGTTACAGTGTATTCTGTTACCATCTTCATGAGCTGTTGAAACCAGGTGTAGCAATGTTCCCTGCCTCCTCCCTCCGGACTATCTCCTGTTAATGGGGCCATCAATGCCTTGCCTCATGACTCACCATCCCATTGTGAGATGCTCCCCCCAGGGGGAAGGAGCCAAGCATTCCCACCTGGATAAAGTTTGGGGGTTTTGCAACAGAGGACAGAGCCTTTCCCACTGGATTCCCAGAGGACAGGGGCTGCACAACCACCACTGAACTTTCTGAGGAAGACCAGACCTTTCCTACAAGATCACAGCTTCAACAGAACCACTTCAAAGAGAACTGCAGCTCTCACCCGATCGGACTGCTACCACCACCCTGCCCGGCAGGGTGCCAGGTTACCCTGACTCTGTCAGGTTAAGCCAGTGTTTCTGTATTATTGTTTTGTTTTATATATATATATAAGTAAAAGAACTGTTATTCTTATTCCCCATATCTTTGCCTGAAAGCCCTTGATTTCAAAATTATAATAATTCGGAGGGAAGGGGGTTGCATCTTCCAATCCAAGGGAGGCCCCTGCCGTCCCTTAACAGACACCTGTCTTTTCAAACCAAGACAGGGTTCATGAGTTGAGATAAGGACAGAAAGAGAGCATTTAAAAAATACCATCTTAAGCCTGCTTCTGGCAGGCTCAGCTTAGAGGTATTAATTGAATTCATTCTAACAAAATCAGAGCAGGATACTGGGAAGTAAAATAACACCTTAAAAACCCCTTCCTCCATCCCTCCCTGTTTCCCAATCTGCGTCCTCCCCCAGCGGCGCGGGGAGATGGGAACAGGGGTTATGGTCAGTTCATCACCCGTGGCCTCTGCTGCTCAGGGATAGGATTTGTTCCCCTGATAAACTGTGGGATCCCTCCCATGGGAGACAGTTCTCTGTCCCACACTCAGCTTTTCCTCGCAGGAGAGATGCTTCAGTCCCTTTTTGGCTTTCCCCTGGACTCTCCAGTCTGCTCATCTCTCTCTCATGCTGGTGAGCCCAGCCATGGACATAGTACTCACAGTACTCCAGGGGTGACCCTGCCATGCTGAATAGAGGGCCTGTATCATGGCATGTTTGCAAATAGCACTAGGCTTTGAGAAATTCAGTCTGGTTTATCTGTTCTCAGCCACATAAAATATCTTGCCTGGCCTCCAGCTC
The DNA here is from genome assembly GCA_013389985.1 of Dryoscopus gambensis. Lineage (NCBI taxonomy): Eukaryota > Metazoa > Chordata > Aves > Passeriformes > Malaconotidae > Dryoscopus > Dryoscopus gambensis. Next base: position 128,696 of record WEIT01001475.1, read on the forward strand.
CCAGCTAGAGGAAAGCAGGTCTCACTTGGTTTGAAAGTCACATCTGCCAGCCTTGTATGGCTGTCTTGGATGCCTGCATGGTAATGAATACTATGTTTAAGCAATAGAATATTATCCCCACTGTTTGGTTTCATGATGGTTTTTTCCCACTTTATCCCTAGACTTTTTAACTCGTTTCAAAAAAAAAATTAGAAAAAATTTATATCATTATTTGCTCTTGACAGCTGCTATTTGTTCACTTGTAATCTTTCACATGTTGTGTATTGTGTTTGCTTATTCAGCCCAGAATTGTTTTCTTTCTAAAAAATGTCAATATACTTTCTATTTCTTGTCTTTTAAGACCTCATCTGTCTTCAAATATCAGGTATTCTGAATAGCAGCTAACAAGAAAATAATAATCTGATACTGATACAATAATGTAGCAATCCAAATATATCAGAAGTCAGTAATTTGCTGCAAATAAATGGTTATCTCCTCTTCTTTACTACATTTGCTTTCCCACACCATTGAATCCAGCATTGCCTATGACCATGTGGCCCTGACTGCTGGGCATTTGGGTACATCTTTCCTTCCAAAGGGCTTTACCTTTCTGTAGAATAAAGATCTGTGCTACTGTCCACCAGGCATCTTTAGTGATATTAAAATAATTGTAGAGTGTAACACAACTTTATTTTTATACACACAGCTATACCGAATCCTACTGCATGTGCCATCCCACAATTGTAGCAAATCATAACTCATTACTGGGGCAGCAATATATTTTAACTGTTGTGAGGCAGCAGACTACAAGCAGTTTGAATCCAAGTAATGACCTACCAGTAGTATCTTGGCCATTTATGCCTTAAATGTATTTTTAGTGAATAGACCTTTAAGAAATCAATGACAGCTCCAAAATGGTCATTTTTCAAATGGCTAATCTCTTCTTCAGCTTTTCCATTGTATCAGATATCAGGATCATTTAAGGCTGAAGCACAAACTACTTTTCTCTCTTAGAAAAATCTCTTGTTTCTTTTTTTTTTTTTTTAATCTCAAGTTTCAGCTTCAGCTAATGGATTCAGGCAGCCCTTGGAATTTACATACCAAATACCTTCCAGATGACTTTGAATTCCTTGCAAAGACATAGAAAAGGAAGTTAGATTTAAAGATGATAATAATTAACACCTATATCTTGTAGCTTTCATGTACACAAAACTCCCATCAACTTCAACATAGGCTTATTTTTGCCATCTGTGTCACCAGTGAGGATAATTTTATTCATAGGTTTTATGGAGTATGAATTGTAGACATAGTCCTGATATATCACCTTCAGAACAACGTCAAGGAAAGAAAAGGTAATATGTCAAAAACCAGTAAAACTCTTTTATTGCAAACTTCATCCTGGCAAGCTTCCCTGGCAAGAAACATTCCCATTTCTCAGTGGACCCTATTCATACCACCCCTTTGCAAGTGGAATTTTAAAGGTGAAACACACTTGAAATAATTACATGTTTACTTTTGCATAGGAGAAAAAGGTTGATATTTCATACCTACAGAAAAAATAATCTCAAGAGTCAGGGATTTTTTTTTTTTTAATATTAAGTATTTTCCAGAGTCAGAACAGTGTTTAGATATTTAAAGTAAACCCCTGGAAGCTGAGTCACCCCTACCTTTTTTAACTGCAAATGCTGCCTTCTTGTTGCACCTTTTGGTGTGGTTCTTGGAATGTGTCATTCTCTCACACACTGATTGTAGTGTAGGAATGCAGAGTTACATTAATAACTAATAACTAATAATAACTAATAAACCAGTACCTTGTGCTGTAATGAGCTGAGGATGAAGGAATTTTGTGTTCTTTTGGTGTCCCTGTGGAATCCTTGAATAGATTTTAGCTCTCCTAGAGTACAGATGGAGGGATTCACCTCTGTGGGTTCAAGATCTACACATATTAGTAAGGTGATGTACATCAGAGCTATAAATCCACCTATTACTTTATTTTCATAACAACAGTAATAAAATGTCTTGCCATAATGATTTTAAGAAACAATCCTTGAGTTGCCAGATTCCATGCAAGGTATCAAGTATTTAAATTTGAATAATCCTCAGAAAAAGGGCAGTATAAAAAAGTAGTGTATTTGTACCTTCAGTTCACATATTTCAGCTGTCTTGTTCTCATTAATCAGAGTAAAATGTTTCAAAAATTAATCAATTTGTGAAGTGACTCCAGGAGTACATACTTGAACATTTCCTTCTTTTTATTATTTTTAAGCAGGGATTTATTTAAAGGAATGATTGACAAGGTTAATGACTCAAAGAGAATATTTTTAGAAGGGTATTTGATTGGATTTTTTAATACTTCCACTATCGATTATCATATTTTTACCAGCTCCTGTGAGGTTTTCTACTATGCTTTAATCTAGTTTTCAGGAAGTATTTTAAAAATTAGGGGACCACTGATTAGATTTGATGCTGAAATGTTTCAAACAGCAAATTTTTCTTTTGGGATGTTTTATAAACTGGATTTTGGGGTAGAAATTAGAATTTATGTTCAATGCATCTATCACCAATTCATCAGCAAAGTTTGGATGACCTTTTGTTATGTGGCCAAAGCTGCTGAAGTTCGGTTTGCAGCTTGCTGTGTGTGTTTGTGTAACACTAAAACCAAATTAAATTTTTGGGTTTTTTTGTCTACAAGAAGAACAGTAAAAACAAAGCCATACGAGATTCCCTAAATGGAGGCATCTAGTGTATTTTATGTTTCAGTAATATCTGGTCTAATAAGGAATTTTGTTATAGAAGGAAGTGAATTATAGGGAAATTAATCTTACTAATAAACTCTTACCAATTGTGCCTGTTGCAGCTCTTCTTCACCTCTCAGAAGAGCCAGAGAGGAGCAACCAGTGCACCTGAGGACTTTTCCTAATTTTTTCAAATTCTGTGCCACTGGAGAGCCATGCATTGCTCAGTCATCCAAGGGCACACCCGGAGGGTGCAGACCTCAGGATGCTGCTGGGCCTGAGCAGACTGACAAGCAGGGCTACTTTAGGCTCAAGAAAACACAGTGCAAAATTCCTGAGGAGTCTCTGGGCACCTTGGAAGATCTGCAGCTCCTGGGAAAACTTTTACGTGTTCTTCAAGCATCAGTGCAGCACCAAGCCAGCTGCGTGTCTGAACTCCCAGCTCCTGGAGTCCCCATCATCCCTGTGGGATTCCTACCCCAGGACTGTCCAGAAACAGGATGCAGCTCCCTGCAGCAGCCACCTCTTGACAATTTATGAAAGACTGATGAAGGCACAGCACAGTTAAGACAAAGAATTTCCACGTACCTCTTTGTCCCAAAAGGTTTGCATTGATAAGTTATCATTCCCATGGGCCAAAGGTGGTGAAGTCCTGCCACAAGCCCTGTAGTCAATGATTCCCAGAGGGATATGGTCATTTTTTGTGTCAAAGGAAAAGAAAGTCCCAGATTATAGGCATCAGTCCATTACAGGTGTCCTTCTGCCATACCTACAGCAGCCTTGTGTCTGTGACTTTGCAGTCCATGATGGTCAATAATGTCCACAGCTGATGTTGTGAGGAAGGACAGATTTATTAAGTCACCACCTGGTGTTTTGATCTGTGCCACAGTTCATGTCCATGTGGACAAAGCCAGATTTCTGTGCAAGTTTATAGCAAGTTTATAATTTTCTGATAGCAAGTTTATAATACTCTGAATACAACAAAGGAGGCTGGATTAGGGGTGAGTATATCTGGTAATCTATGGAACCTAAAAATAGATATAGGTGCTTTATCTATAGATGAATTTTCAAACACAATACATAACTGTCAGCACCCTTTTAAAGGGGAATAACACGCTATGCATTTATTCACACTGGCTTCCTAGTTAGAAATGTACTTTCAGGCAATGTATCATTCAAGGTGAAAAATAACTATAACAGCAACCTTATCTCATTATTAGATCTTCCATAGATATATTTTGGTCCTGTGCACTGTAAGAAACAAAAGACAATGAAACTTCTTTGAAGAACCTCCAAAGGACCAACAGTATTACAGAAAAAAAGAAGTTCTACGGATAAAAGTGAAGCATTGCAATGCCTTGTTTCCACAGAGCTGGCACACGCAAATATTGAATCAGAGGCTGAGCCAATTAAAGGCGCAAAGTCCTTGCACTGTAGAAGTGAAGAGCTGCAAACTGGGAAGCTAAAATAAGAGATGTCAAACTAATATTCATATGTATAAACAAACATATGCAACAGTCTGAATAAGTAAATAATTTACCTGGAATTTGGAGAGGCAAGACACATTCATGACAATATCCTGGTCGGTTGATACTGCAAAAGTGAAAATGTATATAATTTATTTTTATGTCTTTCCTTTACACAAAGAAGAGGAAAGAAGGAGGACGGACTTTCATCTAGTAAAGTACTGATCCAAAGTGGTCTATAGAGATGTTGCATCTTTAGACTTATCATCTTAGTGTTAGTCTTGATTTCAATAATAATATTGCTGTTAATATGGATAATGAATAATAATGGATAATTATTAGCAGGTGAGAAAAGCTGGTGATCTGGAAGGTGGCTTTAGAAATCCCAGATGTTGGACTCTGACAGGTAATGTTGATATCTGGACATGTGGAACAATAGTGTGGACAAAAATGAAGTTTAATTTTAATAGGATTATTTTAAAGCAGAATAACAGAATATGATGGAATTGCTTAAGCATTATTTCTCATATATATAGAATATAAATATTATATTAGGAAGATACCTTCTAATAAGTACCTCTTTTATGGCTAAACACATTTTTGTTCAAAAGCAAAAGACTGAAAAAAAATTAATTTAGTAACAAATATGACTATTACGGACACTTTTGGTGTAGTTATAATAAACCTGAAAATAGTAAATGGTGTTTGCAACCCTCACAAATGAAGTCATCTTGAAAGTTTCGCTGCCTGGGTCATCTTAGAGTAAGTAATGGAAAATATTGGAATTATGTTCGTAGTTGTTGATTTACAGAATATCTTTTGTTTCATTACATAAAATTAAGAGATGCCAATATTCTTCTCTTAGTGTAGATCATTTGTAATGCATGTTACATCACAAGCTTTTACCTCATCTAAGACTATACCTAAGCACTTTTAAAATTCTATTTTCAATAATCAAATTATCCACAATATTTTTATCAAATAGTGTTTGCTTCAGTATCTTTCATTTTAAAATGAAATAAAAATTTACTGGGCCACGTCTGGGAGATGCTAGTGTATAATAATTTCATTAGCTTTTCCCTGATGAATGTTGTGGACTTCACTTCTTCCACTGAGATGGGCTTACATGGATCAATTAAGTGCAGTCATTCCCTAAGTAGAAAATCAAATTAAATGAAAGCCAGGAAAATAGAATGGTTAAACTATGGCACTCTGATGTGAAACTGGAGTGAGTTTGTGAGGAGAGCAGTCATCCCTGGAAGACGTTACTGTCCAGTTTTGCTTTCCTTTCTTGTCTACGTAATCTGATATCTAAAATGCTGACAGCTCTTGATGCTTTATCAGTTGCTGCTGTGGATAGAGCTGACTTGTTGATCATGCTGGGGAAAAGCCTGGTTGTGCCTTTCCTCCTCCCAGAAAGAAATACCTGGAGTATTTAATGGAAAATGGAACGGCAGTCTGTCTCTTGGCAGTGGCCCAGGAAAGCATTTAGTGCCAAAGGAATTCCTGTTTTGCTGTCTTGTCCTCAGTAAATGATGGACCAGACCCGACAGTGGAACCTCTGGCTTAACGTGCTGGTTTGCACATGGAGTCCTGAAAACAATTTCTGTGCATTCAGTGAAACAACCCAAAACTCCCAATTTGTATATCCACAGAGAAACAAACTGAATATAATCCTATCCCATGTATACAATTGAATTTTTTATTCATTGTTTTTTAGTGATGGGAGACATTTCCCAGTTAAATAAGTAGCTGTTAAATATTTAGGATGTGTTCTGATATTATGCCATAGCATATTTGAAAGTCCACGTGCATAAATGCCTAAAGAAGAGAGAGAAATAAGCTTTACAGTGTTTCTTTGCCTTCACTAACTATACCAAGCATTCTGCACTGGAAAATATCCCAAATCCCCCCCAAAATTCATAAAAAGTTTTTGACTCCTTCAGAGGATTTTTCTTAGTCTCTTTTTTGTACATAAATTAAGTTTGGAACTGAGAGTGTGGGTAAAACCTTAGGGCTTGTTGGACTCCAGCTGAGATGCCTAAGGCTCTGTGTCAAGGCACAGAGATTCTGAGATATTATCCACTGATTAGAAAGTAATGTTTTAATATGAGGCTTGCAGTTCAACTGCTCTTTCATATAGTTTGACATCCTCCTTGTTTGCCTTCCTGGCATCATACCAAAGATTTTGCGGAAGCTTCTCTCTCTCAGTAAAAATAAATGTAAAAAAGAAAAAAAAATAAAAGCCTCATATTATTTATAAATGCAGGTTTGCCTTGAAAGGTGATGCAATTGATGCCATTTGGATGATAGAATCCAGGTATTAGTGGATATCATTGGAGAAATTGCTATGCATTCACAAAAGGAAAATGCAATGTTCTCTCTAGATTTCTCTTCATTACCCATTTTTAGGGCATAAAATGAATAGTGCTTCTCTATTAGAAGAAATCAGTGAGTTCTGATTTATGAAAGCAATTCTCCTTCAGCGTGGAAATTGAGAGCTGTTTGTTTGCTCATCTGATTTGGACACCTTTTTAATAAAAAGGTGTATAGGACCGAAATGGGAGATGGATCTGGTTTACCTTACATAGTCATCCAGAATATTGGACTTTTATCACAAGTTTACTCAAAGTTAGGAGTTATTTATAGTTTGGAAACAGCTTCTGAAAAGCTGCTGCTCAAAACAAGAGAGAGGCACAGACACTGAAGTAGAGCTCCTTCTGAAGGTACCATAATGTCTCTGAGACTCTTTAGGGGTCTGTTCCAAATATGTGAGATTCTTCACCAGTTTTAAAAAATACCCAAATTAAACTCATGCCATAGTGCCATTTAAGTAACAATTTCATATCAAAATATCCTGTAGTGGTTCTATTCGACATGCTGGAAGCAGAAATGTTCTGTGTTGCTGAAGATTATTTTCACTTAGCGGTGAATGGTTACTCAAAATTAAGCAGACAAGAAGACTGAATAATGCATAAGATCTGTGACACAAGCAGAAATATAATTCCTTTTTCCAGGACCATACTCTAATGCTTTATCCATAAGATTATCTTTTGCTGTCAAGATAATTTATCTGAAAATGGAACAGTAGAACTACAAAAGATTGAAGGGAAATCAACAGAGTTAGGGAATGGTTTCTGTATGAAGAATAATTTTATAGACAAGGACTCTTCAGAATGAAAGAGTACTGAAGGGGGAATATGACATAAGACTGTAAAATCAAGACTGTGATGGAGGAAATGAAGAATGTCTCTCATAAAAAAGGAGGGAGTGATTGTTAGCTGGAACAAAGTAGATGCTTACTCACATAATGGGTAGATAAAGAGTGAATTGCATTTCCATAGGATGTTGTGGCATTAGACCAGTTCTAAAATGATCACAAACATCGATGAAATAAAAAGCAAGCAACTGCTATTAAACATAACTATTTTAAGCACAAAGGCATTAATGAGGATTCATTATTGATGTTTAATATTTATTCTGTCTCAGAAAATCCATAAAACATAGCAAAATGAAAGCTGCCAGAGAATTCAGCAGAATTTGAGTACTTTGTCCCTGAGTGCTTCTCCAGGCATCTTCTGCTGGCAACCCTCAAAATATGGGGTAGTGGACTAGACATAATTTTGGAACTCATTTTTACTAAGAATGATCATCTGGGGTGCTGCTGACCCACTAAACAAGGTATTAGAATGAGAAAATTTAATGTTTATATCTAAATGTTTAAAATTAAGTATGGAATGCAAATATAGCAATTGTTATATTGATAATCTTACTCTCAAAGATGTGGCAAGGATATAAATGATAAGGATATAAGGCTATCAGAGAGTGTCCAAAGGAAGGCCACAAGGATGGTGAAGGGATCAGGAGGGGAAGCCTTATGGGGAGCAGCTGAGGTCCCCTGGTCTGTTCAGTCTGAGCAAGAGGAGACTGAGGAGGGATCTCACTGTGGTCTAAAACACCCTCATGAGAGGAAGAGGAGGAGCAGGCACGGATCACTCAGCTGCCAGTGACAGGACCTGAGGGAATGGCCTAAAGTTGTGTCGGGGGAGGGTTAGGTTGGATATCAGGAAAAGGTTCTTCACCCAGAGGGTGGTTGGGCGCTGAACAGGCTCCCCAGGGAAGGGGTCACAGCACCCAGCCTGACAGAGCTCAAGAAGTGTTTGGACAGTGCTCTCGGGCACATGGTGTGACTCTTGGGGTGTCCTGTGCAGGGCCAGGAGTTGCACTCGATGATACTTGTGGGTCCCTTCCAACTTGGGAAATTCTATGATTCCACGAAAACTCTTATTTTTCATCCATATGACCTATAAAATACGTGGCCATTTAGTTACTGCAACTATCTTTCCAGGCTTAACAGTGATACTTCATGGGTATATGAACACCATTTGTGTGGATTATTATTCAAATCTCTGTTGTCTAAAAGTTATTTAATTTTCATTTTTTTGAAGACAAATAACTGTAGAATTAGAACAGCAGTTCTGCCAGGAAGTATTTTTTTATTGCTCTTTCCAGATATAGCTTACAGGAGAAAACTTTACTTTGTGGCATTGATCACATTTTTGTTTTACTTCTGTCTGAGAACTTTGTTGGAACTATAAAGCTTTGTTCTTTAAATTACTAAAAGTTTGCAGTCTGGCACATTTTGCCTACCTATTCTTTCCTGAAGCGAGTTTTAAGGGAATAAAGCTGCACATAATATGAACAAGATGTACCTTGTTAGCGGTCCTAAAACAAATGGCATAACATTCTGTAAAAGCCTAACTATATATATAAAATAAAAATGGCCATAAATAAGAATGGTTTTGAGCTTTAATATTGATATCTGCTGTATGCATCCAGGTAGTCCTCTATCCTATCTTGGAGAATGACCAATATAAGCTGCCTAGGGACCAGAGCAAAAAAAGGGCAGGGACACAGTGATATGTCCCAGAACGGTCTCCCAGTCTCCACCATTTTGCTGCTCAGGGACTGCTTGACCCAGGGATGGCTGTAAGTAAGTGTGCAATTAATAATTCATTGTGGTCTTCCACTTTTGGTGAACTTGTTTTCTTTTCCCTTGTGTAGCTTTTTAGCATCCACCACATTGTTTCCCCTCTTGTCCTTTTCTTCACCATTCACCCCTTTCAGGAAAATGATGATTGTGCTCAACACAGAGTACAGAACAGAAGGGGAACATGTACACCAAATATTTTAAGTATGACTAACTGTAATGTTTATGTTAAAGAACACAGAATATTTCAGGACAACAGGGCTGAACTTTGCTGTCAAAGTTTGATTTCCATCATGGCTTTTCACATATACATTCTGAAATTATAAATCTACTAAGCAGAGCTTATTCTTACATTGTTTGTTTTATTGGAAAGGACCTTGGGTGAAGGCACAGCATTGAAGAAGTTTGTGTTTGGTGACATTAGATGCCTGGCTAGCTCTTAAAAGGTTTCAAAGAGAAGAACAATTTAAGAACAACCCAACCAGCCTCCTTCCCCCAAATATGTTTCTCTCTTGCCTCTGGGAAGTTGTGTGGTTTCATGCAAGAGGACCAAGACAAGCACCTGAAATGAAGTGCAATATATGTCACTTTCAGGTGCTGTTTGAGATATTGATGAGGCCCGTCACTAAAATATTCAGCCCATCAAAACGTTTCTTTGACAGAAACAGGGCTTTTTGTAGAGAGCTTTTAGAGCTTAAATATTGCCAGTAGTTAAATGTTTTAATCTGAGGTTTAGAAAGAAGAACAGGAGAAAGCTAAGTGAGAAAGTTTTGGATAAAGCAGCCTCATTACCTGGTAGGTTTAATTTAAAGGTTGTACTTCATATACTGTTTGCAGTATTCTGGAACTACGAAATGCATGTTTGCTCAGAAATTTTGTAATAATATTTCTATGTACTTTTTGTGTGTAAAGGATTTTACATGTGCCAACACTGGATTTTGCTTTTTGGATTATTGCTGATGTTTCTTATGGCCAAATAGGATGGCGAAATTCTAGTTTACTCTTAAGAAAAAGTTTGACAAAGGACAGAATTTTAGGTAATATTATGCACTTTTATCCTCTTTAAACAAGCAATACTATGTCTGAAAGTATTAAAATTCTAGTCTTTATATTGTAGAAAAATAGATCATAATAAATAGTTACACGCTGGCATTTTGAATGGCAGCCCATACCTGAGTTCTGAACAAGTTTTAGTCAAAAATACGAGCTTTAAGGCACAGTGACAGCAAGTGATTTCTTACTTCTCATACATTCCAAAAATGAAGCTTTAGCAAGTTGTTTTGTTAGACAGATGAGAAGGGAGAATATTTCACTTCTACCCACATGATTTCTACCTCAGCATTGCAGATCTCCGAGATTTTATATAAATCTAAGTATCTATATGTATTAGAATAAAAAGAAGAAGAAAATGAAAGATGGCAGGAAAAAAATACGTAGTTTTTCACTCCCAATTAGCTTCATTTTTTCTTTCTTGAATACAGGATGGGAAAAAAAAAGCCCTTTCTTTGGGACTTAGGAAATGAACGGTTATCTAACTTTTTATAAAGGAAAGGTTTTTAATGCAAAAAGTTTGGAGGCTTTGCTGAATCTCTCCTGACAGAGTCCTACAGTTCTTTCAGTACTTAATCTCAAATTTATAAAATAACTATGCAAAAATATTTCCTCCTTAAGCTGATTGCCAAAATTTGTGATTTAAAACAGATAAGCAGTTTGGTCTGGCAAAATTAAGATTTCTAAAATTGCATCCTTACTTGGACTTCCTTGATAAATCTCCATATTTACATATTATAAAAGGGGAGCATTATTTATACAAAACCTAATCTTGCTCCAGTGCTACACACTTACACTAGTGCTTGGGAGCTACCTTTATCTGCTATCTCTTTGGGTAATCCCTTCTTTTTTGCAGGTTCTAGGAGCAAATCTGTTGTGGATCTCACATTAGTAAAGCAATTTCAAATGAGACTGGAGTAGTGGTGTAATAACTGAGTTTTTTGTGGGTCCTTCCAGCAAATAGGATGCAGAGGCTGAGGATCCTCCAGCGTGGGACCTGGAGGACACCCTCACACAATTCTGTGTGGCATGGGAAGTGGTTTTCCTGGCAAAAGCAGAGAAATGAAGTGACTTTACTGCTAAAACTGCTATTGTGTAAAATTTAATTTTCTCCTTCACTTCAAAATCATTTTCTCTCCTTAAATATTTCTGAATTCATTTGTTTGAAATGTAGAATTAACTTTAGAAAACAATAAAGAATAAAGCTATAGGAAGTTTCTGAGTTGCTTAACAATAGGAAAACATTGAATTTCAAATACCTAGATATTCCTCCCTTTTTACAAGAGGAAAAAATATCATCAAAGGCATCAGTCAGGATAAGAACAAATGTTCAGAAAGATCTGAAATGAATTTCATTCAAAGTTGTTAGGAGGAAAGTGCTCCTTTATGTTAAAGCATATCTTCTGTAAAATAATCTTAGCAGGAGATATGATGAAATTCCTTGTAGATCATTTTTTACTTTGGGCTAAAATGGTGAAAAATGTGCAGTAGAGAAGAGTTCTTCAATGTCAGGGCCCAGACCAAAGGCCTTATAGCCTTGGCAAGATTCTACATAATGTTCTTCAGAAAAATTACTTCCCCCTGCCCTTTTTTGTCTAATCCAAAATAGACGACACCAACAAAGCAGCGTGTTGTGCCCTAAACTTTGTGTTCTTGCCACCTACCAGGTAGGCATATTTTATTTTCAGTTCCCTTCATTTTACTTCTTAGAGATTCACTCAGGAGACACTGTTAATGTTGACGAAGAGCCTGGTGTCACCGAGCTCATGCTGATAAAGACAGAAGAGAGACGGGCTGTTCTGAGGCTTGTTTGAAGATTAAATACATCTCACATCTAGACTGGGAGGTTTTGACTTTGAAACCACGAGAAGGTGCAGTGACTCAATGGGAATCAGAGATGAGGCAGTCGTAGCTGCCTTCCAGCATTAACGAGCGTTAATCTAGGATGCTCTTACACAAACATTTGCCCATTTCTAATGAAAATTATGTTCTTCAAACAATTTCAGTCACAGAAATAATTTTTGGAGCAAGAAGGTCTTAGAGTTATTCAAACTACATGGACATCTTGTCATCTTTTACCTGTCAAAATCCAACTGGCATCCAAAGTGAAGAACTGATTTGATTTGTGTGAAAAGTTAGAAGTGTAAGAGGTAGAGATCTCAGTAAAACATCCAGTGAAAATCAGCATTGGTGCAGTGTTGTTTTGTTTTCATCATCTGCCTTATTAAATTCACAATATCTTTGTCTATATCTATGAATCAAAAACTGGAGATAAAGGCTCCCAACTTTTTTCGGTATGAGCCAGAAAAAAAAATCTCATTTGTATTGCTGCCTACAGATGATTCAGTGACTATCGAGCTTCGAGGGCAGGGTATCATGTCAGACACTGGCAATAAAAATATAATTCTCCTTTACTGACGACCAACTTACACACTTA
>WEIT01001477.1:0-11865 GCA_013389985.1 Dryoscopus gambensis
TCTTTGCGAGTGAAACAGCCAGAAATGCCTTATTTCAGCCAGTGTAAAATTACTTTGGTGTTCAAATTCTTCTGCCACCATCCCATATTCTTGTCATGTAGCATAGGTTCTGCAATATTTGTATATTCACTGGTGGTACTTGTGGAGGTACTTAAATGTGCGTGATAGTTTTTAATGTAATTTGCCTAAAATACAGAGCTACTTTTGAAGCAATATGTTTTCCAAGAGATTCTCATATATGAGAGCTGCAGAGAATCTCAAATGCTATGCTTTTTGCTATTTCTGGGAAGTTCTTCATTGTATATTCATTTTATCCTTGTGTGGGGCTTTTGACATAATCACTTTTTATAGTCACCAAGAAGTTGTGATCAGCCCTGTCCTAAAAGCCAGGTTTACAGGGGAGATGGATAATATATTATTTGGTCTGTATGCACAGTAGGCATTCTTAAATATTTTTCTGGAAATGAAATCTGCAGCAAATGTGGAGTACCGGTTCAGGAGCAGGAAAGTTAAAAAATGCTGTTTTACTGTGTGGAGAGGAGAGAAACTTGAAACTATTTTGTTTCATCAGTATAATACCAACTGTTGTATTCTGGGCAACGCTATCTCATCAGTATTTGCTTGAGGACTGCTAGTTATGGGAAAGTGTGGGTAACCTGATGGGATTTTATTCTTTCATTTTTCCCAGGGATCTTAAAGTAACTGTGCAGAAATCATGGGACTTCTGCTGTGCACTTCAAGTAAGAGGGAGGAGAGGAAGTAGAGAAGTAACAGTGAGCAAACTTAACAGAAATGGCTGAGAGGTGGCATTCTGTTTGGTGTGCTGTTTTTTCATTAGTCATGTGATTTATTGACATAGCTTAGTTTCGCAAAGGTTTCCTTTTTTTAAACTTGGGGCTAAGCCTTTTCATGAAGACTTCTTGCAGTCATCTCTTATTTGAGCATTTCTTTTGGATATCACCTATGCACATTTCTCTAGCCTATAAAAGGTGGTGAAATACCTATTCTTCTAATACACTGCTGGCCCCTATCTCCATGTATTTAAAATAGTAGTTGTAAGCATTATATCATCCAGTGGACTTAAATGTCCCTTGGAGAGTAGAAAAATGCACACAGAGAGGCCTAGGAAATTGCAATATATGCCGGTAAGTTAGAGGATAAGGAAAAGGAATCATACTTGTATGACTACAGGTGGGAAGTGAACAAAACATATTTTTGCTTCATGTGATTCTGCTGTTATGCTTAAGAGGGTGTGTAAAATTCAGTAGGAGTGGAGTCTGACATAGGGGAAGTTAATGGGGCTTTGTATGTATGTTTATAATTTTCTTTTAGCTGGAATGTGACATGGATTTTTACAAGTTTTGGAGATGGAGAAATAATGTACAAAACAGGTTTTTGCTTCCCCAGCAACACAGAGTAACACCTGAAATAAATGATTTAATTTCAAAAGTCCAATCATTTTGGTTGAGATTAGTAGTTTCTCATAAATATAACTTAGTCACTGCCTGGATGAATTTGTAGGGAACCAATTCTGTTCAGCTAAGTGTCTTTTTTTTTTTTTTTTTTGGTTTGTTTTTAATGGAGTATGTATGTGTATGAATATAGTTATATAGTTTTCTTGAAGATTATTTGAAAAGGTTTAATTTAAAAATATTTCCTTGATTATTTAATAAAAGATCTAAACCCTCTGACTGCCTCTTTAAAGAATGAACTGTTAGCACAATTGGAATTTACATGTTGGAAACATGAAGTTGAAATAAACTAATGTTGCTTAGGTCTGTTATTCATTGAATCATTAAGTGTTACGATGTGATATGGTATTTGGGAATAATATTGGGAATACGTATTCCATAGCTGTAATGAACCAGTGCTAAGTCTCTGTCAAGAAGGAATTGCTGTATTGGTATTGCTAAAAACAAAGTTGTGGATCTTAACTGTTTTAATCTGTATTGGTTTAATTTCAGTCTGGAGAGTTTTTTTGTGTAAACTGCCTTTGACAGAGGTGCTGTGAATTTTGTAACTGGTGATGTTCAGCCTGTTGCTGCCTAATGAAGATGCTCAGTAATGAATAGTATTTGAAATTCATTGTAGCTGAGGTTGCATCTGTAAGTCTTTACACAGTCTGCAGAGTTACATTGATGCAAGTCTGGGATAGAGTTCCAGCTTCATTAGATTTCTGCATGCCGCAGAGAGCACAGCATGGCAAAATATTTCCGGAGTAATTTTCATAATTCTATCAATTGAGACCACATGTAATTACAACCTTTTCTTTGGGCGAAACCTGAGTCTATAGCCTGTGGTTCTGCACTGTTTTCTTCCAGGTTTTGTTCCTAAGAATCATATGCACTTTAGATTCCAGTCTTGAGCCTCATGAAAGTAGCATTGCTTGCTGTCTGCTGTGTTTGCTTTGCCTTCCCCCCACCCTGATTCTTTCTTTTTATATATTTTTCTTTCCTTTTCCTTGGTGTCTTTCTTTGTGCTTCTCCACTAAAGCTGTAATAGGTGACAAATAAGAAACCTTTGTCTAGGCTTCTGCAAATTTCACAGTAGGTTATGCTGAGTTCTTGTATAAGAAGACTATAGTTGCGGGTGCTGAATTTCCTTACATGAACTGTTTAACTGAATTGCTTGGAGAGCCCATAGTGGAATATACCTAAAATGAACAACAGGGAACCAAAAATGCACATTTTTTAATGCAGATGCCAAGGCCGCATTGCAAAATATTTCCTAAATGCCACAGAGAAAAACTGCATTTTATATTTATGTTATAAATTAAATGGACAGATTGACTAGTTGATCAACTAATGTCAATACCTACTTACACTAAACTCCAGTATCTAAACTGTGAGTTTTTATGACAATTGTCTTTCTTTGGAATAGTGCAAGTGCCAAGGTTTGCGAAGAAGTGTTTGTTAGGCAGGAAATAAGGAGAAGCTGGCCTAGCTACAGGATAAACTTACAGTGAAGTTTCTCCATTAATTTCTTCAAAAGTGCAAGCTCTGCTAAACTCATTTTCAGAGAGAATCACAAACGTATCCCGAAAGTAGAACTCTGCAGGGAAGAAGGGAGGATAAATCTAAAATGAGAATTGTGGCTTTTTTTGCTTATAAGTTTACAAAGTGAAACTGCAGCAACCAGTGGTGATTGCTGACTGTTCTCTTTTCTTTTTTTAAAGAAAAGGCTGTGGGAATGAGGGACTCCCAGCTCTTTGGGAACAACGCCCAAACCCAGGATGGCACAGAACCCCCTTGTGTTGGATTAGAGAAGTTACCTGGATATAATGACACTTTTCCTTTCTCCTAGACCCCTGTCATTTTAAAAGCATCTCCTGTAGTTTCAAAGGCAAAAAACCCAATCATGACGGAGATTTTTCAAACCTAATAACTTTGATCTGTTTGCCGTGTTCCGATATAATTCAGCTGTTCTTTTTCTTATTGTTTATTTTTGATATGAATCATACTTGTGACAATATCTTCCAATTTAACCTGAAGTAACATGATGCAAATTCCATACAGGGGAATTTGTGCCTTTGATTTCTATGAGGAGTGATGAAAGTTTGTAGTTAGCCTGGTTTTAGCTAGGGTAGAGTTAATTTCTTCTCAGTAGCTCTTACAGTGCTGTGGTTTGGATTTGGTATGAAATGGTGTTGATAACACACTGATATTTTGTGTTTTGCCAAGTTGTGCTGATACTAAGTCAAGGAGTCTTTTTTCCCCTTTGTCTCATGCTCTGCCAGTGAGGAGGTGAGCAAAACAAACTGGGAGGAAGCACAGCTGAGACTAGTGACCTGAATTGAACAGAGGGATATTCCACACCATAAAACATCATGCCGTATACATATAAACTGGGATGAATTACTGAAAGGGCGGCTGATCTGTTCGGGAAGGGTGGTCTGGCATCAGTCAGCAGGTAGTGAGCAATTGCATTGTGCATCACTTACTGTTTCCTTTTTTTTATCATTATTATTATTTACCATTGAAAATAAAATACAATAATAATAATAATTTATTAAATTGTTCTTATCTCAACATACAAGTTTCACATCAATTCTTCTCCCCATTCCAGTAGGGGAGTAGGGGGGAAGAAAGAGGAGAGCTGACCAAGTGGCTGTGTGGTACTTAATTTCCATTTGGGTTTAAACCACAGCAGACCCCTTCCTGGGTTTCGGCACCAAAAAGACAGTAGTGGGCTGACCCTGACTGGATGACAGGCACCCACCAAAGCTTCTCTATCACTTTTCTCTGCAACTGGACAGGGAAGGGCTCATGAGTTGAGGTAAGGACAGAGCAAGATCACTCACCAAATACCATCATGGGCAAACCAGACTTGAATTAGAAACAATAATTTAATTTTTTACTAACAAAATGAGAGCAGGCTAATGAAAAATAAAGTTAGACCTTAAAATACCTTTCCCCACCCCTTCTTCCCAGCTCCAGTGGTGCAGGGAAATGGGGAATGGGGATTACCATCAACTGATGACAAGTTGTTTCTGCCNATAGTTGCGGGTGCTGAATTTCCTTACATGAACTGTTTAACTGAATTGCTTGGAGAGCCCATAGTGGAATATACCTAAAATGAACAACAGGGAACCAAAAATGCACATTTTTTAATGCAGATGCCAAGGCCGCATTGCAAAATATTTCCTAAATGCCACAGAGAAAAACTGCATTTTATATTTATGTTATAAATTAAATGGACAGATTGACTAGTTGATCAACTAATGTCAATACCTACTTACACTAAACTCCAGTATCTAAACTGTGAGTTTTTATGACAATTGTCTTTCTTTGGAATAGTGCAAGTGCCAAGGTTTGCGAAGAAGTGTTTGTTAGGCAGGAAATAAGGAGAAGCTGGCCTAGCTACAGGATAAACTTACAGTGAAGTTTCTCCATTAATTTCTTCAAAAGTGCAAGCTCTGCTAAACTCATTTTCAGAGAGAATCACAAACGTATCCCGAAAGTAGAACTCTGCAGGGAAGAAGGGAGGATAAATCTAAAATGAGAATTGTGGCTTTTTTTGCTTATAAGTTTACAAAGTGAAACTGCAGCAACCAGTGGTGATTGCTGACTGTTCTCTTTTCTTTTTTTAAAGAAAAGGCTGTGGGAATGAGGGACTCCCAGCTCTTTGGGAACAACGCCCAAACCCAGGATGGCACAGAACCCCCTTGTGTTGGATTAGAGAAGTTACCTGGATATAATGACACTTTTCCTTTCTCCTAGACCCCTGTCATTTTAAAAGCATCTCCTGTAGTTTCAAAGGCAAAAAACCCAATCATGACGGAGATTTTTCAAACCTAATAACTTTGATCTGTTTGCCGTGTTCCGATATAATTCAGCTGTTCTTTTTCTTATTGTTTATTTTTGATATGAATCATACTTGTGACAATATCTTCCAATTTAACCTGAAGTAACATGATGCAAATTCCATACAGGGGAATTTGTGCCTTTGATTTCTATGAGGAGTGATGAAAGTTTGTAGTTAGCCTGGTTTTAGCTAGGGTAGAGTTAATTTCTTCTCAGTAGCTCTTACAGTGCTGTGGTTTGGATTTGGTATGAAATGGTGTTGATAACACACTGATATTTTGTGTTTTGCCAAGTTGTGCTGATACTAAGTCAAGGAGTCTTTTTTCCCCTTTGTCTCATGCTCTGCCAGTGAGGAGGTGAGCAAAACAAACTGGGAGGAAGCACAGCTGAGACTAGTGACCTGAATTGAACAGAGGGATATTCCACACCATAAAACATCATGCCGTATACATATAAACTGGGATGAATTACTGAAAGGGCGGCTGATCTGTTCGGGAAGGGTGGTCTGGCATCAGTCAGCAGGTAGTGAGCAATTGCATTGTGCATCACTTACTGTTTCCTTTTTTTTATCATTATTATTATTTACCATTGAAAATAAAATACAATAATAATAATAATTTATTAAATTGTTCTTATCTCAACATACAAGTTTCACATCAATTCTTCNGTATACATATAAACTGGGATGAATTACTGAAAGGGCGGCTGATCTGTTCGGGAAGGGTGGTCTGGCATCAGTCAGCAGGTAGTGAGCAATTGCATTGTGCATCACTTACTGTTTCCTTTTTTTTATCATTATTATTATTTACCATTGAAAATAAAATACAATAATAATAATAATTTATTAAATTGTTCTTATCTCAACATACAAGTTTCACATCAATTCTTCTCCCCATTCCAGTAGGGGAGTAGGGGGGAAGAAGGAGGAGAGCTGACCAAGTGGCTGTGTGGTACTTAATTTCCATTTGGGTTTAAACCACAGCAGACCCCTTCCTGGGTTTCGGCACCAAAAAGACAGTAGTGGGCTGACCCTGACTGGATGACAGGCACCCACCAAAGCTTCTCTATCACTTTTCTCTGCAACTGGACAGGGAAGGGCTCATGAGTTGAGGTAAGGACAGAGCAAGATCACTCACCAAATACCATCATGGGCAAACCAGACTTGAATTAGAAACAATAATTTAATTTTTTACTAACAAAATGAGAGCAGGCTAATGAAAAATAAAGTTAGACCTTAAAATACCTTTCCCCACCCCTTCTTCCCAGCTCCAGTGGTGCAGGGAAATGGGGAATGGGGATTACCATCAACTGATGACAAGTTGTTTCTGCCACTGCTCAGGGATAGGAGTCCTTCCCCTGCCTCCAGCATGAGGTCCCTCCCATGGAAGACTGTGCTCCACAAAGTCCTCTGATGTGAGTCCATCCCAAAGGCTATAGTTCTCCATAAACTGTTGCAATGTGGGTCACTGTTCCATGGGTCACTTGAGAACAGCCTGCTGCAGTATGGATCCTCCATGGGGTCACAAGTCCCACTAGGAAACCTGCTCCAGCATGGGCTCCTCTGCGTGGGTCTGCAGGTCCCTGCCAGGAGCCTGTTCCAGCACAGGCCTCCCACAGGTTCACAGCCTCTTCTCAGGCATCCACCTGCTCCAGTGTGGATCTCCTCCATGGGCTGCAGGGGCACAGCTGCTTCTCTGTGGTCTTCACCACGGACTGCAGAGGAATCTCAGCTCCTGTGCCTGGAGCACCTCTGCCCCCTCCTTCTCCAATGACTTTGGTGTCTGCAGAGTTGTTCCTCTCACATATTCTCACCCCGCTCTTCTCTGGCCACAATTATATCTGCACAATAACTTTTTTTCTTCTTAAAAATGTTATCGCAGAGGCGTTACTTCCATTTCTGATTGGCCCAGCCTTGGCCAGCAGTGGCCATCTTGGAGCTGGCTGGCATTGGCTGTGCTGGGCATGGAGGAAACTTCTGGTAGTTTCTCATAGAAGCCACTGCTGTAGCCACCCTGTCCGCCAAAACTTGGCCATGCAAACTCAATACACTGTGAAGTACTGTATACAATTCAGTTTTCTTTCTCAAGTGTTTCATCCCCTTTTTCAGACTTCCAAGGATGAGGACTAGTAGATTGTTTCTCTCACTAGTTTACTAATTTCTTTTGATTAATACGCCTTTACCATTGGAAAGATTTTCCTGAAAGTCCAGACTCAGGTTTGTTCCTGCAGTCTCTGTAATTTATTGTTTATGGAAGTCAATGAATTACCTTGGCTTTACACTGTGGGTAAGACCAGCAATATTTCCTGAAGCTATTCTTAAGATCAAACTGACTGTGAACCCCCACTGGGGATGGGACGTCTGAGCCCACAGACTGTTCAGTGTGGTCAGTTGTTGCCATTTATGTTTCCCGGGGCTTCTGTGGAGTTTTGGATAGGCCCATGGGGGGCTGTACTTAAAAAGTGTCATTGATATTTATGACTGTTCTTGTGCCTGTTATGTAGCTATGTTGTGGTTATTTTTGGAGTCAGTAAACCTAGAGCCATGGCCTAAAGCCATGTTGAGTTACTTAAAGCCACAAAGAAATCTTGTGATACCTCCTTAGCATGTTACCTTGTGCATTGCACCATGCTGGGAAACTTTCTCAACTGACATATGGGTGGAAGTCTGGTGCTGCAATGATCCAGCTGTGGGACAGCTTTCTGCTTCTAGATACTTGTGCTGCTAAAGCTCAGGACAGGTGTTAGTGTTGAATGCAGGCTCGTTTGCAGTACTTCTAAGGACAGTAAGGCACAAATGTGAAATGAAAATGAGGAAATGTGAAGAGCATTTGGGGGTTTTCATGGTCTGTTAAAACGTATTTTCGTTTTTGAATAGGTAACTGATATTTCCAAAAAGTCTGCCAATGAACGTGAATGTCATTACACACTTAGAAAAGATAATGGCTGTCAAAGGCTTTTGGTAGCTTCCTCTGTTTTTCTACCTAAATGTTTCCTAAGTTATAGAAGCCATAAAATATCTATTGCAAATGTGGTATTGACTTTTTGAATTCTGTCCCCAGTTAGAAATTTCATAATTGTGTTATATTTTAATATGATATTTCAGCTAGTGTGGAAATAATGCTACTTTAAACTAGTGTATGTTTCTTATACAGGAAAGAAACAGGAATTTTTAAGTTAGCTTTAGTTAAATTGGCTACTGTGATAGAGCAGTTCTTAAGGTATTTTTAACCAGTTTAAACTGAACCAATGCTAGTTTTTATGCAGATAAGACCTTAGGTCAGAAGATTGCTGGGTCATATCATAGACATTATTCTATATTTCCTCTTAAAAGATAAGTTATAGAATGAATTGTGAAATTATGATAAAAAATGAATTGCAGTGGCCATGTCCTGATGTGCAAGAGGTTGCTCACATTCTGTTGTCTCCCACACCTGAGAGTAGAAAGCTTGTGTTATAGAACAAGAGTGAGGATGAGAGAGCGAGCAAGAGCACTTTCACGTTGCTACTATTATACTGCTAAATATAACGACTGTTAAATTGTACTATATATATAAAAGTATACTGCTAGAGTATGTAATGTATACACTACTATATGTAACTAGTAAAAATAACTACTGTTACTTTTATTCTAAAATTATTTATATTTCCCTTAAAATTATAACTCAAAAGCTGAGTGAAGGTCTGATGTTATTCTCCTTGCTTTCAGCCTCAAGAAACAGCTTCAAGGTCTCATACCTTCAAAAATTAGTCTTGTAAGAAATCCCATATCTGTGGAATCTGCAAACAAGTAATTGATAGCCAAGGAATTTCCTGCAGAGGTGAGTTAATACATGATGTGTTTACTTTCTTGCTTCGTTAAGAAAATTAGTTTTATATTAATGTTAAAGTTTCTAGGAATCCACGTCTCTGGTATTCCCCCTGGACTAAGTTACCTTTGGTTTATTTTCTTCCTTTGTACAATAATGTTCCCTGCTACTGTCAGGGAATAGGGTGCTGTAGTAGGTAATTGGACTTGTATATTTATGTACTTATACTGCTATGCTATTCAGACAGAATAAGGCAGTTCCTGCAGAGGAACTGTGAGGAGCATATGAGTGATGTGTGTATAGTGGATGACATATGCTTCTGGAATTCAGTCTACAAATGAGGAAGTGTGTGACCCTTGCTCCCTGAGGCATGAAGGATTTATTTATGTTAGTTTCCAAAAAAATCACAAGAGCAGTTGTCTATTTATTTACTTCAATTTTTCCATTTGCATTATGCTCTGTCTAATGCTTAGTCCTTCAGTCTAATCACTCACAGAAAGAATAAAGATCTCCTGGATAACACAGACTAGAGACTTTCTGCCTGTGGTATTCCTGCCTGCACCTTACTGCTGTTTTCCCTCACTCTTCTCCCTTGCTCCCTTGTGCTTGTGTAGAATTGCACATCCTTCCCTCTTCTCCATGGGATACCTGTGATTAAATTAAATATTGGGAAAGCTCAATAGGTCCTTTCTGCAAGCTGTCCAGGGATAGGGCTTTTGATCCCCTGGTTCTGCCTGGTTAATGTTTGACTCCTGTTATTCTATATTAGTCAAACAGTTCCTTTACTTGCTACATGCACGGTTTACTTCCGAGAATGAGAATGCTATTGTCTGTTCATCTAAAAAGTAGTTGCTGTTTTCACTTAGAGGTGTTTGCACCAACCTCAGGTACTAGTTGAATCTCCTTCTCCCATCTCCCCCTTCCATATTCTTCAGACACCTTAGGATCCCTCTGAGGGTGTGAGAGGGAGGTGTGAGAGGATGTGGAAGGATGTGGCCATTTCCTGAGCTGTGGTGCCGACTGCAGATGAACAGCTATATATTCAGCATTATAGCTATCATGATAGGATTGGTAATTATGTATGCATTTCTTTAAAATATTTCTTCTCTCTGTCCTTCCGGAGATTGGTTCCAAAGTTTTTAGGATTTAGTTGTTTTCAATTTAGCAGGAAGACTGCTTAGTGAAGGAACTGCCAAAAGACCCTCTTGATCAGGTTCAGTGTAAACAGTACTGTACTAGGAGAGAACCAGAACTTTGATTCATAGAATCATTTAGGCTGGTAAAGACTTCTGAGATCATTGAGTCCAGGTACTAACCCATCACTTCCAAGTATACCACTAAACCATGTCCTAAAGGGCCACATCTATGTGTCTTGTAAATGCCACTTCCCTCCAACACACTCCCCATTCAAATTCATGTCTATGATACATCTGTGTCTATATCTAAGTCAGTCTGGGATCTCTAAGTTTCTGGGTGCAGTTTTCAGAAGGAGCCCCTTGACTTTATTACCTGGCCTCTTTTGTTGATGTGAGCATCTGGCAGACCCACCATTCATCTTTGCTACTGTTACATTTTGATTGATGATTGTTTGACACTTTCCTGTGAGATGGGAACAAACAGAAGTTACACAGTAAAGAGATAATTCCAAGTAATTTCAATTTAATAAGAACCCATTTGTATTTTAACTTACAGTATGGACTTCATAAAGCGTAGTTTTGGAAGAGCAAGAACTAAAAGTTGTCTCTTTCCTTGCCAGCACTGCAGCTGCTTGAAATGTATCCTAGTACTCTGAAACTCTTATTAATATGAAGAAAAATAAACTAGCTGTTTCAGAGCCAAATCCTGGTGCTGCTCTGCTGCTTCTGGTAAATTCTCCCTGATATTCCAAGTGAGCATTGCAGGGAGGGGAGGAAGAATAAAAGCTTATAGTTAAGAAATAGTTTCTTTGTCTGTTAATGAGAAAATCTTCCCTTTTAACGGTTTCTTCTCAAAAATTGACAGCTCTTTGTACAGACTGCAGGTTTCTTTCAGACTGTATCTTACCAGTTAAAGGAAAGATATGTGTAAGTGAAATGAGGTAAGGGGAAAACTCCAGATTGGTCAGTATGTAGTATTTGCTGTTTCCTAGCAATGAATCATCTACTTGTTGCAAGAAAAAGAAAAAAGCCGTTAACTAGATGTTGTGTAGGTTTTTAGTAGTATGTGGTAGTCATTTTGGAGGTGTGTTTTTCAGCCCTGTCTTGCAAATGCAGTGCGTAAAAGCTTACTGTGACCAATGAACGATTGAATGAAAGGTACCCTTGAATGATGTCCCTTTATCCTTTCATACTTCAGTCCATCCCAGTAAAGCATACTCAGTTACAGTTTATACACAAAAACAGTGGCAAAAAGGAAAGAGAGAGTTGAAGAAAGGGAAGCTCCTGGCTCTTTTTTCTGTGTGGTAAACATGTTTGTCTTTGATACAGATTCTCATTATGAAGTAAGGACAAATAGCTGTTGACTGATTTCTGCAGTACCTGCATATCTTGCAGTAAGCTGAGGACCGCATGACTCCCCATGTCTCCTCAGCAGTACCTCCAGCTTGAATGGTCTGGTTTGATTTTCCCCTGNTGGTCTGGTTTGATTTTCCCCTGAAGTACAGTATAATTTAATTCATGGCTAAGCAAATAATACATAATAATCTTGTGCATTTACATGGTTAGCAAAACACCACTAGAGTTACAGAAGCCTTTGGATTTTATTTTTTTTAAGCTACT
>WEIT01001478.1:852-106131 GCA_013389985.1 Dryoscopus gambensis
TTTAGCAATTACCATTTTTTAAAGTGCTTTAATCCAAAACTCAACATCTGATAAGGAAAATTATCTTTGAACATCTAGAAGACAATAAAATTATGATCAATAACCTGCACTGTTTTGTCAAGACTAAATGTTGCCAGACAAACCGTTTTTATAGCCTAGACTAATTAGTGGATGAAGAAAATGAGGTAAATGTTATACTGAAGGTCAGGGTCTCAGCTAGAGAAAGGAAACATAACCATATTGCCTTCATCATACTTATTAAAGTAAGCTGAAGAACAGCATTTATACTTCAGAACGGCATTTCTCTAAGCCTAATAAAGTTTTACCCAAAAAATTAAATCGAATTTTTTAAAAACATTTCACATAATATGAAATCTGGGTAAATGTCAACAAAACTGAGCAGTCTGCAATGCCTTTAGGTGTTGCAAAGATTGTTTCAAAAATGTATCTTATTTACTGGCTTTATTAATAATCCTTGGAAGGTCCAAATTTTATTAATGTAGCCTGGTATGTGCTGTAAACATTTGGAAAAATAAAGAATAAAAAATATACACTGAATTAGGGAGAAAAGATGGGTAATAATACAAATGTGATATTTTAAAGGAAAGAAATTTAAAAATACTGATATTCAGAATGAAGAAGAAACATGACTGCAGTACTGCCATTTTTACTGCATGAAGAGCTTAGCCCAGTTTTGGCTTGTGTGTGTTTTGTGATAAATTCTGTGTCTTCTATGTATGTGTTTTCATTTGAATTAAATAAGTTCAGTGAAAAGGATTTCCATTCGTTTCCTTATATTATTATCTACTAAGAGAATTACTTGGTGTTGACAGTACTAACTTACTGACATATTTTTTAATATTCATAACTGAAAGTATTTTGGTACATAGAATAATAAAGAACGATCTTTTATTACAAGAGAAGAGGTAAGATTTAGATGTGGACAATCAAAGAGAAAATGAAAGAACAGTGACACAATAGTGGCCAGCCTGATAAGCAATGATTTTGGTGGAAGTGATGTGGATCTGTTTCTTATTAACTCTGTCTTGAGGTTATGCCTCTGCTCTCGGATCAGTGTTGGTCAGAGTTTACTCCAGGATGAGATTTTCCAACCACGTGCTGCATGAGCACTCAGCCATATCTTGGACATTACTTCAGCCCAAGGTCTGGAGCTCTGTAGAGGAAAATCCAAGTACAATCATCATATCATGTTGAGATGATGCAATCCGTACACAAACTAAATCAGTTTACAAGGATCCTTAGGATCAGGGCAATTCAGAATTATATTAGGTTGCTTGAAGTCTTAGCAACACTTTGTGCAAGCCCACAAAATAATACAGGTGGAAAGGGTGCAGACTATACCACCTCTGCTATTTCAGAGCTCTCTTGGTTTCTCAGATAGATAGGAAGATGGATTCCCAGGTGCTCCCATAAAAGGAGTGCTTTTCGATATACAAAGTGGTTACTTTTCTTGGCAGCACCAATATGAACATCAGAGGAAGGAATTGCTGTCAATGCATTGCAGGCATAGCTAAGCATAAACAAAGAAGGAAGGGCCAGCTTCATCTGCCTGAATATTTGTGAGAAAATGATCATAAATATTTGCTACTGGAAACTCATGTGTCCAGACTTGCATAAAGGTTTTGTGCAGTGTTACTGTTCACATGCTCCAGTTTGTAGAGAGAATGTGGGGCAATTATGAAAGTGAAATTTGCTTTTTCTGCAATGTGTGCAACATTTATTTAAAGTGAATTGTTTCAGGGGACATATTTGCCAAGAAACTCTTTCAGGAGATAATTTAAGGAAAATGAGCACCAAAGAATGGAAATTATGGGATTGACTTTGCTTAATTCAAATGGAAAATGTCTTCATGGTTTTTACCCAGCAGGTAATGCATATGTTTATTGCATTATAGAAATTACAGAGCTAGTTAAATTATTTCACTATTTTTGACATTCTGAAGATCTTTCCACTCCTTATGATTTGAAATTGATACTTTTTCTGCTTATTTTTACAATGTATTTCCAGAGGGTTTTGCCAGAATTTTTATGATATAGTTTTAGAAAATTCATGTTTACTAATAATCTATTTTCTTCCTGAAAGTAGGGCAAATAATGAAAGCAAGAATGTTCAAATACATTTTAAAAATATTGACATATGAATTTGCCCAAGTTTTAATAGGAAGTGCTGATACTGCTTGAAACATTCCCCTTGTAAAAGTATAGACCATTTTTTCAACAACATAATGGCACAGGATTTGCTGAGAGCTATCATAAATCATAGAATTGTGGAAAAATTCAGGCTGGATCTCTGGCAGTCTTGTAGTCCAGCCTTCAGCTGAAAGCTGGGCTAGCTTTGAAGTTAGATCAGGTTGCTCAGCCTTGTCCAGTTGCATTTTGAGTACCTCAAGGGATGGAGATGTCACGATTTCTGTGGGCAACTTGTGCCAGTGCTCAACCACTATCACTGTAAAAATTTTTCCTTACTTTTGATCAGGGCCCAAATAGGGACACACTATTCCAGATGTATCTTCACAGCTCCTGAGAAGAGAGCAATAACCACTTTCCTCACAACGCTGCCTACACTTCTGCTCATACAGCTCAGTATGTGCTTAGCCCTCATTCCCACAGCTGGGATCAGCAAGATCCATATCCACAAAGCAGTGGCCCAGCTGGCTGACCCCAGTCTGTGTTGAACAGAGCAGGTAGATCCTACCCAGGTGCAGGACTTGGCATTTGTCTTTGTAGCATTCCATGAAGCTCCTTCTGACCCATTTCTCCAGTTCATCTGAGTCCTTGGGTGACATCCAGTATATAAGCCACTCCTCCCAATCTGGTGTCACCAAAAGACTCTCTGAGGTCTCATTACGTTCCCCTGTCCAGGTTATTGATGAGTTCAACATTTGTTAATCCATGCTGGCTGTTCACAGTTACTGTCTTTCCCTTCACTTGCAGTGAAATGACCTGCATAAAGACTTGCTCCTTAATTTTTCCAAGAAGCGAGGAAAGAGTGATTATCTTTTAGTTGCCTGGATCCTCTTTGTCACTTGTTTTAAAAAAATACTTTTTTCTCTTACTGCAGACCCAAAGAGGCAGTTCTCCCCAAGGACATGTCTTCTCCATGGAGACATTTGGGCAGAGGAATCGCACATCATGTAAATAATCAAGTCTGTCCACTCCAACCTAAAAATACTTGGTTTCCTTGGGGGAACAGGGACTTCATGGGGCATAGCTCTTCAATGTCCCCAGACACATCAGTGTCGTCTATTAATCAGGAGTCTTTCCTTTTCCTGATCCAGGCTTCTCTGTCTTCATGCAAACATATGCTCAGGTGTAGGCACAGGCTGAGTTTTGGAGTTGTTTATGAGAGCCTAAACACGTCTGGCACCTTTGCACAGGACAAAGACCTTGTTCACTGAAGCAGACTGTGTAGAGGAAGGACCAAACATTCCTGCTAGGTCTGCTGATCCGTGCCCCAAGCATGACTATTCCTCAGCACTTCATGTAAGCTTCAAGTCTAGGCCAGATTTGAAGAAATATCCAGTGAGAAAGACAGAAATTATGAGAGTAATGGGCTCCCACCCACTGGGAGGGGGGTAGGGTGGGGTGGAACGGGCAGTTTCTCATTACCCTACAGTCCAGGGGAATGTGATGGGTTTGCTGTGTTGCATGGAGTTGAAGAAAAGGTTGTGGGATTAGTCAGGCTTTGCTTGTTCCATGTGCTCAATATGAAAGAAATGCTAAAATAACAACTAACAGGTCTAGTAAAAGAAAACATGTTTGCTTTCTCAGAGACTCTGTGTGACTTTAGGCAAAATCCGTGGAGAGGAGTTAGCAATCAGGCCATAAAAATGTTACAGCTCTAGCTTTATTCCATGTTTCTCTATGGCTGAACACACTCTCACAGCTGATCTCAGCCAGTTTGATCCATGAACTCTTCAGATAACAAACAATTTATCTTCCCAAATCAGAATTACAGCAACTCCTCTTTTCGTCAAACAATCATTCAGAAATGGAGGGGACTTTCACATCAGAGGGTGTTTCTGTGCC
This sequence comes from Dryoscopus gambensis, assembly GCA_013389985.1. Lineage (NCBI taxonomy): Eukaryota > Metazoa > Chordata > Aves > Passeriformes > Malaconotidae > Dryoscopus > Dryoscopus gambensis. The sequence goes on from WEIT01001478.1 coordinate 4,902, forward strand.
ATGACATCCTGTCTGGGCTCTGGGAGCTCCCGTTTCCCTGTGAAAATGAAGGTGGATGAGTGCTTGCTCCAAAAACACTGCTGACTGCAAGGCTCAGCCTAGCAGCTCCCAACGGAGCCTGAGTAGAAAGTGGCATTACCTCATATGTCACTGTGATATTTTAAAAGGTTGCATAATTACTTTGACTGTTGCACTCGGACTGGGTGACAAGACTATGAAAACTGAAATGTGTTCCAGAAACTGTTTGGATTTTTTTTTTTTCCTTTTTTTCCTTTTTTCCCCCCGTAGTCTAGGGGTGCACAGTAGCCTGAATGGTTACACTGGAAAGGAAAGCCAGTGAGGAAGAGGAGAAGTAGGAGATTCCAGACCCATTCTTTCCGCTGTTGCTCAAAGCTCAAAGGAAGGGCATACAGCCACCTGATTTCCATAACCATGATGGGCCTCACTGACGGTGCCCAGCACATTGCAGGTGGTGTTTTGGCACAAGACAGCCGTCTCACAGCTGTGGTGCCACAGGGAGCCTTACCCAAAACCACTGTGTGCCTGAGGCAGCTCCTACCAGATGTGTCATGATAAGAGAAGGCGGGAAACTCTACCATGTTAGGAACCCCTTTACCCTTTTTGAGGCAATGCCTACTAATATTTCCCTGAGAAGGCACATTTTGGAGTGTAATGATGCCTGTCCTGCCCCTGAGGATTGCAGTCTGTGTTTGAAGGGACACAAAGGCCTCGTCCTACCTGACCTCCCCAAGCTTGGTACCTGCCTGGGACAGGTAGCCACATCACTGAGTGATGGTCCAAAAATTAAAATACAATGAGGTTGCCATGTGAAAAGTAAAATCAATTGAGTGCAAAGCAGATGTCCTTGACTTTAAAGAGAATAAGGAGAAAAATAAGTTTTTTGTTACCTTCATAATTTGCATTGAGCCTTCAGACTGTGACCTTCATTATCTGATCCAGACTAAACTGTTGGTTTTGGGACCTCACAGAACCATGGTTAAGATGAGCACACACTGAAGCATGTGAGGATCTACTGAGTGGTCTCAGATTTTGCACAGATTTTATAGAGCAGGGATGAAAAATCAGTTTCAAGAAAGGCATTTCTCACAGGCACATAGAAAGCCCTTTAAGTGTGGACTGCACTCCACACAGAAAAGAGACCACATTAAAAAGGCATTTAAACCCCTGAAAGTCTTTTTGACTTCTGACTTCAAAAGAGCTCCCTCACAGAACTGTACCCGCAGTAGCTGCCTCCTGATCATATGGTCAGGCATGAGGGAAATTCAGCTGATTTCTCTCTCAGCTGTACAATGAAGCATGTTAAAAAACACAAAATTGGAAAATTATGTTGGGTTTTTAATCTTTTTATGCCAAACAAATGGATTCTTTATTTTCCACTCTATCTACTAGAAATGCAGACAGTGATGTATGAAATTAATTTGGAAGCAATATGTTAGTAAGGTTAAGTTTTAAATTTTTTTCCAGGGATGGGGTGAGCAATTAGGCCTCTTTGGTGCCTTATCCAAAGTAAAAAGACAACTGCTCCTGGGATAATTTGGAAAAAACCAGTCTGTTTTATCCAAACATCTAAATAAAATGGGAATAGGTCAAATGAGGGCAGCAAGGAGGGGCTGGGTAAATAACCAAATTATAAGCTTGTTGCTGATCTGCAAAGTAATTGAAATAAATAACTGAAATGCAGATCATGTTCTACTCTCCTGACATCAAGATTTTTAATTTGCCTGAGTGAAAAGAGGTTTAAAAACCCCCAAAATTTTGGGGTAAAAAGTCACTTTTAGTTTGTTGCTTGGAGTTCTGAGGTAAAAGCCAAGAAAATTAAATGCTAAATTTGTAAAGTTGGCAGCAGCTTGCACATCTCTTTGACTTGAAAGGAACCCCTGGTTACTCCTCTGCCCATGTTGCAAGGGAGTGTAGGATGTGCTGCTGCACGCAGCTCTGCCAGCTGTGCTTCTGGCTAGAACTCCCTCCTTTGCGTTGGTCATCCTCACCTCCTGCCAGTGCTCTCCTCCTTGGAGCATCCTGAACCTCACACGTGGGGTACTGGCAGAGCACCAGGAAAAACTGAGAGGGACCAACAACTGGCCAAGTGACTACTGTCCTCTGAAGGGGTAGGAGGCTTTAGTTCAAGCCAGTCCTTTTAATCAGAAAGACACTTAACTTGCAGACTGCAGCACCACCCACAAGGATCCAGGAGAGTGGAAACACACCAGCACTGACTTATGGCCAGTGGAGTTTTCTGGAATGTGGATGCAGCTCCTTGAGCCACAGGAAGAAATCCAACCTACATCTTCCACTTTTTAGCTGAGGGTATTAATTTTGTGTTATTGGATGGAAAGTTAACTACCACCAATTTTAGTTGCATTACCTTTATGTACATGACCTTGATTCTAAGTACCCAGAAAGTTAAATGTTTCAAAATGTGAAGGGCTTATGTTCAGAAAGTGTCTAAACAAACTCTTTCTGATATGTTAAAACCCACGCCCCACCAAGTCTTCATTTGTTTTGTCAAAACCAGTTTACTGAATTTGTTCAAACTTCAGAGAATGATCAGCCAACCTGAAATTTGTTTTGTGACTAATGATTTACCAAAGGAAATATACTGTCTTCCTCACAGGAGGCATATCATTCATTTGGAAGTTCATGGTAAATTTTGTCTTTATTCCTTTCTCTCCTTTACAGTGGATTTGAGTTCCCTGGCAGATAAGTTACTCCCTTTTGCGTTGCCTGTGATTTGGCCTTTCAAAGAGGGAGACTGCTAGCCTCCTCCTTTGGATGGGATCAGTAAACCATCCTTTTTTGCTCTGCCTCACACAGAGAAGGGGGCTGCTGTCAGCACTAGGGGGCTGTGAGTACAGACAAAGCCTGAAATCATGAGGGCTGCAAAATCAGTGTCAAGTTGGTGCCTTGCCGACTGCATGCTGTGTTGGGGTAGATTTGAAAGCAGGCAAAGGGGATTTGGTTAGCTCTATTTGATTTGCACCATCCTCAAGCATGTTAGGCAGCCGACAGAACCAATTTGGATCCATGGCTCTTTGCCGCAGAAGTTTTAGGGAATGGGCTGAGAAAATGCACAGTGAAGTTGCTCAAGACTCAGTCCTTCTTGGTGCTCCTCTAAAACTGCCCAACAGTTTCCTTAAATCAACCCCCTCTGGGTGCCACTGCAAACTTTCAGTGTTGTCACAGTGCTAATGTAACTGCAGGAGGGTATTTTTCAGGGAGAGACTGCAATGAAGGAGAATTCGAGACAGAGCAATGGTGAAAAGTTTCCTGGGTCTCTTCCCTCACAGCTGAAGTGGAGCCCAGCCCAGGCAAGGGGCTAGCAGAGGGAGGACAGCCTAAGCATAACATGGAGCGCTGTGGGGTGCTGGGGAAAACAGCATCTCCTGATGTGGTAGCTTTTCCATATCCCATGTAACACAAGGGCAGGGATCTTGCCAGTCACATGCTGAGCACCATATGTGAGCCCAGTTACATCCACTCAGAGTCATTCAGCTGTTGATTGCAGAAAGCCTCCCGGGAAAGTGGGTGGTTATCTTTAAAATAATCTTCATCCAGCAGAGCAAGGCTTTGGTTCAGTTTTGCTAGTGTGGAACACTCCCATAAATTTGAATCATATCAGGATTTGATTGTGAGTTTAAATATATGTTGTGAGCATTCAAGTCCTGTGCAAACAAAGACCAGGCAGAGGCCAAGAGACGATGACGCATGAGCAGCCATGTTGTTCCCTCTCTGGTCCAAGAACTGGATTCCTTCGCAAAACCTTGTGTGTTGCAGTGCTAAAAAGATGAATATTTGACATAGTTAAATAGATAACACCTGACGCCCTAGTAAATAAAGGTGAATTAATAGTTATGACAAGACTCTATGAAGTGGTTGCTTGCAACAGCAGTGAGTTGGACATGGTGCCCCAGAGGGCACCTTCCAGCCTAATTTTATTGTTTGCTGGTACAGATCCATGAGGAGGTATTCACTGGGATTTGGGTTATTATTTTGTTCATAGAAAATCTTGCCTACTCCTTGCTATATAATGCACTCAATGTGTTGAAACTATGCTTGAAAAAACAGATCTGGGTCATAGTATCTCTCACTTTTCCATCAGACCCAATTGTCACGCCCTTATTAGAACTGACTGGATTAACAATTCCTCCCAAAGTCAGTACAGCTACTTGTGGAACAAAGCAGTGCTAAGTGTCCTGCCTTTGGATCCCCTGAGACAACATGAAACAGTGCTCCAGCTCAGTGGTGGTGATGATGTAGTGGCCACCAACACTAGTGTACTCACCTGCTGAGACCAAGGGCCCACCAGAGAAGTCATACTGTTCACTGGGATGCAAGAGACTGAAAACTGATGAGACTTTGAATCTCTGCAGGCTGTGTAGTTCATATGACACTGATTAAGAGCTCAGATAGGATAGTTTGCCAGTGTAAGTCCAGTTTAAAAATTGAAATAGATGGAATGTCTGCAAATTGGCATATCAGACTCTCACAGCAGCATCCAGAGTCCTTGTCCGTCCTGCAGGATAGCTGGTTCTTATGCCATGAACTTGATTTGCTAGCATGTCTGCTATCAAAAGGTCTGTTTCTTATTTTTGTTGAGTTATACCTTAAATGTGTCTTTTTTTGGCTACTTACATTCTCATTTCTGCGCAGTGGCAGCCAAGCAGGGGCCCAATTCCTGGCCCTCAGATTTATTCCCATTGCTTTGATGGGTTGAGTCTGGTGCAGCCTGTATCACAGAGCACCTGGATGGGCTGACTGCAAACATTCGCTGGCAGTGCAGTCTCAGCTGTGGAAACAATTTTGCTGGCAGTGGAAGCCCAGTTTTGCTGGGGAGGGGCCCATATTTCTATTTTGAAACGTGTGAAACCTCATCAGAGCTCTACTATCAGACCCACTGGAACTTCTCCCCCTTAGTCTCTTGGTCCACCTTTTCTCATCCATCCAGATAGTACTTCTGCTTCTTTTCAAAGTCGCTAATATATGTTTTCTGGCTTCTTTGGCTGTATTCTCTTCCCCCATTTTTTCTTCACGCATTAGTTCTTCCTTCACTGGGTTCGTCCACTGCCTCTTCCATTTTCCCTGCCCTTCCTCTTAATTTCTCAGGACCCTCCTATTTTTCTTCTCATGTCCACATTTTCATCTTTTTTCCTGATGCTCCATGAATGCCAACTCCAGTAATGGAGCATAACCCTTGAAAAGGCCTCTCTCTTGGACCTCAGAGCAGCAGTGAGATGCAGGTCCAGATGGCATCACTGCTGTTAATATTTCATTAACAAGTAATGCTGGGGACCCATGGTGCCAAGCATTGTGTAGCTGGGCAGGAAGACACAGCTCTTGTACCACAAGTCCTCATGTCCTCCACAGGCGTAAAGGGGTTAGAGCCTCAATCTTACACACCAGCAGCTGAGGCATATGGACAATAAGGATAAATTTACTAAGCTGTTTTGGCAGATAAAGTTGTGAACACATTTTTTCTCCCCAGTCTGATATCCTTATGCATGTTAACTGTCTTAATTCCATTCAACCTATTGATTTTACTGGGGTATAGGAGTGATACCCATGTAGGAAACTTAGAAAAACTTGCTCTTGGTGTCCGAGTCAAGACCACTCAGAGGGTTCAAGATGGTCCATTTCTCTCCACAGTGTCATGGTGGGGAATTAAAACTCACCAGAATTTAAGGCAAGGAGAGAGAATAGTGGGGGAAAAAACAAGGAAACTATATAGCCTGTGCTCACCATCTGACTGTGGCTCAAGGGCCCGGACTGAAAAGCCTGTTATCCTGAGGCATGGCAAGAGCTGAAAAATGCAGCAAGGTCCTTGTATTCTGTGATATTCCAGTACAGCGTTCATGGAATTCTGTGTCAGCTTCACAGATGTATTGAGACAGAAGACTGTAAAGATCTAAGCATGAAGGTCATGATTTGCATTCTTCCCTTTTGTGTCGCTGATGTTTAGACTTAAGGTTTGATGTCATCTCCTGGTTAGTAGGTTTTGATATGCCACGGGCTTTTCTATGAATATATGCTTGCATTGTTTCCTGTGACTTGGAGGTCAGTTGGCCAAGGGATAAGCAGACCTGTTAAGTTTGAGAGCAGTGAAATATTATTTTGATAATATTCAACTTGCCTAATACTTAATACGCACAGTTATGGTACTCAGGAGTAGAGCAGGGCAGTGTGATCTCCCTTAGCTATCAATTCAGGATGCCTGCAGAACCAGGAAGGCTGTGTATCAGTTTACACTCAACTTGGTAATGCACGGAGCCTGTTTGTGTCTCTTGCACTGAAGGTTGAATGTAAAATGAACATTGTTAGCCAAGAAAGCAAATAAAGGGAACTATTTCCCAAGGCATTTTACTCTGTTTATTTAGCGCCTCTGAACAAACCCCTTTCCACATCCTCTGAACCTACTGGCCACTTCAGATAGCTCCATTTCCTGCTGGGTGAGTTTTTTCTGAAATGTTTATTCACCTCCAGGAAATGATGATTTCCTGAATATTCTGAAACTTCATATTTTTGTTGTATCCCTGTTTATTTAATAGTCTTACTTATTGTGCAAGTGTGCAAGGCACAGCAACACCTCTTGAAATGTAACTGTGAGGACTGAGTGAAACTAGACATAGTACAACACAAAACAGTTAGAGTGAAACTAAATCTAGTTTTGCTAATTTATACACAAGTGCATTTCCATTACCATGAGCCATTACTCCTTATTTACACTGGCCTTAATGAGTTCAGAAGTAGGTTTTAAAATTTATCCTGCTCTAAGGAAAAGTGCCGAGAAATTCAAGTTAGTGAAGGAGAATTAATTAACTTAAAGATTTTGCATTTCACAGTTTACATTAATGTCTTTTAGTTTTATTTAAGCAGCGAACCAACAGAAGGGACTATATGTTTTTTTCACCCTATGGTGGGACTGAAAATAAGCAATGCTTATTTTGTGAGGTTGAAGTTAACCTGCCTCCAGCACTCCAGCCTGACATGAATGTCACTACAGAGTGAAATTTGCGCACATTCTTAATGAAAAGGCCATAATACTTTATGTGCAAGGATGGCAACCAAAAGTAACTACTCTGAAATGAAAAGAGCTTCTTTAAAGTAAATTAACTGGGATTAGTCCCAGAGGAAATTCAGAAATTGCCTAGCCTTGCCGTTTACCCTGGACTGAGCCACATGTCCCACTCATGCTTTCCTCTTCTGCCTTTGTGTCTACTTGTTCTTAACGTTCTTCTTCTATCACTACTGGCTGTGACTCCCTTTGGCTTTTTACAGGCGGAGCAAATAGTTCACATCTCCACTGAGTCCAAAGAGAAATGCAATGTGAGCATGATGATTGCCCCATGCTTACCTGGAACTTCGACCCCCACAAAACCCATATCCTTCAACGTGTGTCCATTTGGTAAGATTTTAAAGGAAGAAGAGACTGAAGATTAGACTTTCCTTTTCTTAGACAGCTTTTTATCCTTGCTCAAGAAACCAGCCTCTTCCTCTTCTGTGAGTCCTTTGTTGCCACTCCTATACTGTCTGCGATGAGGAGACTGGTCAGTTTCCCTTGCTTTTAAATATCCTTTTCACAGCTTCCCTCCCTTCCTTCCTTCTTCCTTCCTTCTTCCTTCCTTCTTTCCTTCCTTCCTTCCTTCTTTCCTTCCTTCCTTCCTCATCCACCACATTTTTCCCAGTTCAGGTGGACACATGCTGATGACGATGTCTCTATGACCAGGTCACTGCCAGAAACAGAACCTTTGTAGCACCAGGACGAGATCTGCTTTCAGACCACCCCTTGTGATACAACTGTGCCCGTCTGACAGGAGTGCTCTTGCTTCTGACACCAATTACTTGATATCCTCATTACTGAGCTGAGGGTGCCCAACATGTTGCTCCCTTCCGGAGATCATGTTGTGCAACTTTACCACCAGGATGCAGGACCAAAAGTATTTGATTTTTAAGCAGGCTTTGACTATTTTTACTTAATCTCTGATTAATTCACCTCAGTTCCTTGTGTGACCTGCTTGCTCCTTTTGCAGGGGAATAATTTCCTCTCTTCCTCCTGTCTAACATGGATGGACAGAGCTCCAACACTTTCGTCTTTTTCATTCCAGGAGTGTTTTTCATGCTACCTTTTCTGCTCTACCATAGATACCAGACCATCAGCTCCATCAGTGTCTTCCCCAGCTTTCACAGAAGGTTGCATCCTTCTGAGAGATGTGTTACATTTTAGCTCTCTTTAGGCTTGAAGCTTTCAGAGGTTATAGGGGACCCATGGAGAGTGTTTTTTGTCTCCTCCAGAAGTTTTTGCTACTTGGCCTCTATTATCATTTCAGCTGCTGGGAATAATTTACAGTAATGTGTTTAAACCTGAAATTTCATGAGAAAAATCTACCCCAGGCTACAATTGCATTTGTAAAGTAAGCTGCTAGGTGATACAAAAGCAAGTGAATCACACAAATAAATAGGTTTAAATTAACTCCAGGTCCTATACTAATGCATGATGACATTTACAGCTGCCTTGGCTTACCCTGCCATCTTCTGGTGATACCTGCCGCAAGATCAAAAGTTAGAGGTGAAATTAGATGAAATATTTTATTACTAAAAACACAAGAGTTGGCTCCAGTCCAACAGAACAGTTTCCTTAAATAACTATTTTTAATATACAGCACCATACAAGATTTCTGCAGTAAATGTTAGTATTTCAGATTTTGATTTAACTTCTTTCAATAATGTATTTATTTTACTGCATGATATTTCACAAGGTTAGAGAAACCTTTCCGGCCTGACAATGCCTGCCCTGGCAAAGGCAGATTGAAAAAATGTACCCCGCATTTCTATATCATTGTAAAGCAACCAAAGATATTGAGGCAGACAGGGCCACTGAGTGGCCAAGTATTCAAGACTGTAACTACTTGGTCTCCAAGTCTTTAGATGCTCAGTTGCAAACTGCTTCTCAGCCATCCAAAACCAAGCCATTCGACACTTCCTAAAACAAAACTGCCAATCTGAGCTCCAATTCTCTCACAGTATCTCCCAGCCTAATAGCTTAAATTACTTTCTTTTTTGATGGTTGTACTGGGTTAGCATGTCAAGATTAGGGTAGCAAGGGGAGTATAGGGATGACTTCTCTGAGAAGTCACCAAAAGTTTCCCCCAGTCCAACAGAGCCAGTGCCACATAGCTCCAAGATGAACCCACTGCTGGCCACTGGCCAAAGCTGAGCCCAGCAGGGACAGTGGATTCTCTGGGATAACAGAGTTCACAAGGGGAATAGTTGCTGTGCAAGACCAATTGCAGTGGGAGAGAAGAGTAAGAATGTGTGAGAGAAGCAGTTCTGCAGACACCAAGGTCAGTGGAGAAGGAGGGGCAGGAGATGCTCCAGGTGCCAGAGCAGAGATTCCCCTGCAGCCCCTGGTGCAGCCCATGGTGAGGCAGAGTGTTCCTCACAGACCATGGGGGTCCATAGGGGAACAGAGATCCAACCACAACCCATGGAGAACCCAGTGCCGGAGCAGTAGGATGCCCAAAGGAGGCTGTCAACCTATGGGAAGCCTATGCTGGAGCGGGCTCCTGGCAGGACTTGTGACCCCATGGGGACCCACGCTGGAGCAGTCTGTTCCTGAAGGATTGCACCCTGTGGAAGGGACCCATGCTGGAGCAGCATATGAAGTACGGCCTGTGGGAAGGACTCATCTTGGAGAAGTTCGTGAAGGACTGTCTCCAGAGAGAGGGACCCACTGGGGTGGACCCTGCTGTAGCAGGGGCAGAGGGTGAGGAGTCCTCCCCCTGAGGAGCAAGGAAAAGCAGAGACTGACCACAGCCCCCATTCCTCAACCCCCTGTACTGCTGGATAGAAGCAGGCAGAGAATTTGGGAGTGAAGCTGAGCTCAGGAAGAAGGGAGGGTAAGAGCAAAATGTTTTAAGATTTTTTTTTTCTTTTTCCGCATTACCCTCATCTGATTGCTAAAAAAATCAATTAATTTTCGCTAAGTAGAGAGTCTAGTTTGCCTGTGATGGTAATTGGTGACCTCTCCCCATCCTTAACTTACGATATATTTATCATATATCCTTAACTTTTGTTGTGTTTCCTCTCTCCTGCCCAGCTGAGGATGGGAGCAATAGGCCAGCTTTGGTGGGCACCTGGAAGCCAACCAGCATCAACCCACTACACTGGTTTTCCTGGTTTTTTCCATTTCTCTTTGCATCCTGTCCAGAATCAGTCTGTTTTTCTGCTTGGTTTTGCTCTTTGACCAGCTCCCAATACTCCTTCTTTACGAAGACCTCAGCACTGGCCATCCCTTAAAGCTGGAACTGAGTTTGAATTTTTTATTTGGATATTTGAAGTGCTGCTGGTTTGGAAAGGGCCCCCCTCACCCAGAGAATAATTTGGACTTTTTAGTGGAAAACCAAGAAGTATTCAGTGTTTGGCAACAAAGGGATTAGTTATGTCTCAAAACTACAGGCCATTCTTTAATTCCCACCAAAAATGTAAATTTTTTTTGTCTGAAAATATTTAGTTGCCATAGACAGAGGTTGGGTGTTTTCTGGCCTTTTCACAAAATGTTGAAAATTTTCATGGAAAGCAGCTGTTGTGGGTTAAAAAAAAGAAAAATGAAAGTAATCATAAAAAAGTACTCTTTTTACTGTTCAGTAGAGAAGTTTGGATGGAAAATTTTGACCAGCCTTACTTTAAGACCTTTTATGGTGCTATGTTGTGAAAGGATTAGTACAGGCGCTCTATCTGGCTGATCCACCTATTTGTGTTTCTACTTCATTATGACAGTCTCTTCACTGCCCTCAGGCCTGTAAAACCTTTCTCTTTTGGTATTTACAGTATTGATTCACTTGCTTTAAAATGTTTTGCTTGCTTCTACTTTAATTTTACCAACTGGGCATCTTGTTGTTGATCTGCCTGATTTCCTCCTGGCTGCCTGACACTGCTATGACAGATTGCTCTCAAGGGTTGCTCTAGTCGTGGGGCACTAGGATTTTAGGGCACTTCAGGCTCGCAGACCTTTATGGCCCTTTTGGTGTGCCTCAATGGCACAGGGCTCCCTTGCATCTTTGAAGCACCTTTATCCTGGGACTTGGCAGCACACTCAGACTTCCGTCATCCTTGGTGTTTCAATACCAAGGAACTTACACTTTACAGCAGAAATTGTAATTGCTCAGTCATTGAGGGAGACCCTACTTGGTGTTCTTGCATTATTGCTCATCTTCATGGTGTTCAGGTTGTCTGATATTCTGATGATCTCAGCCTCCTGCACCAGCTCATGTCACCATTCTGCCCTGGAACTGCACCCTGAGAGGCACTGTGCTTTCTGAGGGCTCCTGCTCCCACAGCAGCACTAACTAGGGCCCTAATTATGGCAAACTGCCCAGGCTAATTCCAAATGATGATGGCTGCCATTATCCCACTGGGAAAAGCATTGTGGGGATGCAGGACCATGACTGTTACAGGAACTTCAGAAAGACAGAAACACTTTTGAATTCCTCCACAAACAACCAATAACAGTGGTGTGTAGAAAGCGTGCATGGAGTTGTGTCGGTGTCAAAATCACAATGTAATTTTTTTTTCCTTTAATGCACTGAAGGTCTCCAGGGAAATGGCAAGTCAGCTTGGCTGATTAGTATTATTACCCCCAAGTGTGTTCACCAAAACTAAGACTAATTAGTTCTCCAGACTATCTGCATGCAAACATATCAGCTTTTATTTTGCTTCCTCTAACTCCCATCTGATCTTACTTAGTAGCACCTTCAAGCAGTGAACACATGAAGAAGTCTGCCGCCAGTCCCAAGCTCAGGAGCAGGGGATGGAAGGGAAAGGTGATTTGCTGAAATTCGCAAGGTCCTGATGGACAAAAGCCGATGCCCACAATGTGCTGTCGTGGCAGGTCTGAGTCTCCACCGCCCATCAGCTGAGGCAGTTCTAATCCTCAGAAACAAGTGTAAAATCTAATCAAGTCAGGCTACCTATGCCCTATACTCCATCCGTACTTCTAAGGCAATGAGGAAAGTGTCATTTTTCTCCCCAGGCAGTCAAATTCCTGAGCCCACTGTTGTTGGCAGGGCAATCAACCTTCATGGAGCATTGATTCAGATATAAGGGGCCATTTCCTGCATGAAACTAGACAAGTATAGGTTGTGTCGGCTCTGCCTCTCTCTCTAGCCTTGCCAGGACCCTTGTGTGCAGGCTCGGTCAACAACTGGTCTAAGCAGTGACCCAAAATATTCTGCAGGCAGTGACGTTGTGTTCACTGTGGGGCTTGGTCCCACTGTGCCCCCTGGAGCACCCGATGCTGCAGGACAGCATGAATTCTGCAAAGGTGATGGTAATATTTGAAATAAGTGTGACCAGACTGTGAGAGGTTTCTAATAACCAAGGACATGCTCTTAGCCAGTGCCTGTACTGGGGAAAAGATACTTTTGGCATCTTTTTCCAAATTTTCTTTTTGAAACAGGCAGAGAGGCAGAGTTTGGTCACAGTGACACTGGTGCAAGTCCAAAGTACCAGCCGTGAGTGACTGAATTATGTTAGATTCACTGCAGGGTACTGAGCTCAGGCTCTGGTCCGCAGTGATCACTCTGGTCTGCAGTAGGCATATGTAATTCCTGTTTGAAAATGGCAGGGCCTGTAGCTATAAATGCTGGCCGTGACTCCTAGTGTGTTTTACAGGAGATGCAACTGTCTGTGGAATCTCTATGATTATAAAGTACAAACCCACCTGATTTCTGTCCCATTTCAGGGGCCGTGGTGCATCACAGGTGGTGAATTGAAGGTGGTTTGCCAGGGTAGCCACAGCGGTATCCTGCTGGAGGCTCTGGCTCTCCTGCGCACAGCATGGGGAGCCGGCAGCCTTCCAAAGCATGGCAAAAAATTGACACCATTTCATGCTGCAATGCTACAGAAAAACACCTGATTAATAGAAGTTCAATTCCTTATTTTTTTCTGCCTTACAGTCATCTCTACACCAAAAATTCTCATCAGACTGTTTTCCAGACATCACACACTTATTTAGTCATGTTTGGTGCATGTGATAGGTGGGTTTGAAATCTTTGGGTGAGGAAAAAAATAGCTGCTCAATGAAAGCATACAAGAGATCAGAGCTCCTGAAGACTGCTAAAATGCCAAGGAACAGTAGAACCCTATGATTCTTAGAGAAATATTCTTTAAGGGAAATATAAACAGTCCCTCAAAAAAGCAAACTGACCATGGCTGAAAACAAACCTGTGAAGAGATACACCTACCACACGGGAATATCCTTATCTGAGGGAGGCAGGAGAAGATAACAGTCAGGATGGTAGAGGCTGGAGAGACATTGTTGATTATGGATCCAAAGTAATTTTTAATTTAACTATGGTAATAGATTCTCCTATGCTGACATTTTTCAGCGTTTCCTTCTCTGTGCTTCCTAATTAGAGATTTTACATTCTGTTGTAATTAAAAAGAAATAAATCTGTGAAAAGATTATTTGAAAAAAAGGAAGGGAGGTGTTTGGGAGAAATGCATGATTTTAGTCATAGTTTGTGTTCTGAGAAAATCCTTCAGCAATTTTGCCTTCTGGCTGTGGATTTCCCCTCCCTATCTATTATAGGATCCTACACTAAATCTCTACTTTCAAGGTGAAAAGCCATTCTACATTTTAGGTGGGCTTGTTTAAGTGAAAGACATAGGCAAATTCAAGTGATCTCCACATCTAGCTTCTGCCACACCCTCCCATCCTGTTTCAAAAATAGTTAACAGCAAAATGCATAAGTTTAGCTGAGCCAGCAAGGGCTCAGCATCTGAGCCTGGCTTTGGTGTCCTGTTGGGACTAACGACAGAGGGTATTCAGAGCTCTCAGTTGTGGTTTGGGGCTGTGGCAGGCATATACCGCACTCCTTATGCCTGTTTGATGGCTGGAAAATTATTACTACCTAGAAGATCAAAGACGCAGCCTTAAAAAATAAACAAAAAAGTGGAAAGTGGTGTTTCTGCAGCATATGGGTGTGCCAGGTAGTCACAGCAAGGGTTTGGTGAGCGCTAAATGCTGTGTGCTGCTTGCTGTCTGTGCAGACCCCGGCCACGAGGGAACACAGGCAGGGATAGCATCCAACAGCAGGATGCCATTGCCTCTTTGCTGGGATAACGCAAGTGGCAGATAGGATTGGGAGGCAGATTTAGCATGGCCCCTGCCAAGTTGAGCTGAGGTCTCTGCTTGGAGTGGTTATGTCTGGGAACAGGAAATTGAGAGACACATTTACAGGGCAAACACTTTAAGAACACATAAGCTGGCACCTGAGGGAAGTCCTGTGATGAGGACTTGAAATCAAAATATTGACATGTAGACAAATAATGAAAAATGAAGAACTTTTCATCTCTTTTCCCCTTCTGGAACAAATTATTATGAAATTCGCATTCAGTAGTTCAGTTACCAAGAGAACTTTTTCAAAATGGAATTTAAGCTCCCAGATAAATCTGGTAGGACATTACCCTTCTGAAGTATGCAAGATAGTCTTTGGCATGCTTTTGTTGTTTAACACAGCCATTAAATGTGGTTTATCTATGAAAGGGGAGAGGGAGATTAATGAGACCATCTGAAATGATGAATTAACTGACCGTGATTAGGTGCACTTGCAGAGTGAGCTACTGTGGTGAACAGTTTTGTGAAGACAAGAAATATTAAAGCTGAATCTCTGGGGAGGATAGAAATGTCATGACTCTAGACAAGGGGCTGCAGTGGGCTCTTTTCAAGGGAATAGGAAACAGATTTTTATAGGACCCCTGGGAGTGCTGTAGGACTCAGGGCTTTAGGATACCTGTGGTACTATCTCGTGATCCTACAGTCACATATTGCAGACTCTTAAGACATCTCTCTGAGGCTAGGCACGATATTTTGGCAAGCTGCTTGTCATGTTCTTTTCAAATGTAGACTCAGCTTTTTCCAAAGTTTCTTGGGATTTCTTAGTAACTCATGTTGACAGAGAATCAGAGCCTTCGGACACACTTGAAAAAGACTGAAGAACATAGTAATGGCCTGAAGAAAGTTAACTTTGCTAAACAAATTTAATTTGAATGAAATAGACTTTCGAGGATAATTTAGTGAAACCAGTGCATATCTTGTGAACATGCATAGGTGAACACCAGAATCTTCCTAAAATGTGAGGAAGAGGCCAAAGTGCTAAGGTACAAGGAGCAGAGGAGCTGTGGGGGTAGGACAGTGTTTTCTGCCTCCACTAAGCTCTTGTTTCCTACCTGATTTTGTACACAAGGCTAAAATGATAATTAAATCCCCTGGAGCACTGGCACCTAGGAGTGAACTGTGTCGAGACATAACTCGGTGTTTTCTCTATTCGGTGCTGTGGTGCTGCCTGTACCCCACTGGTTGTGCTGCTGTTTCCTCTCTGGTTTGAATGAGTTAGGCTTCAACAGTGTATGATCAGATCCATCCCCAACACTGGGCTACTTAATTGTGGGTATGATTATTTGTGTTATGAAAACTGTTATGGCACGATGTTGCAGTCTTTTTGCCAGAGATCCCATGGTGGGGTCAGATGAGTGACACTTCTTTTTGGTGGGGAGGGTTGGGGAAAGCTAATAAATATGTCAAATGTGCTGAAATCAGAAAAACCGCTTTAAACGTAAAAGAAGAAAATAATCTTTTTTTGAAACACACTTGTGGCATGAACGTTTTCAAAACAAGACCTTTTATTGAATTGGAACACAGGGAAAAGACTTTTGTTTCCAAAAGTAAAATAAATATTTCACACTGGGTCAAATGTAGTGGTTTGGGCTGACCCAGAAGGAGATTTGTCAATTCAGCTTATATTAACGTTTTTCCCCCAACTAGACTGTAACTGTCCTGCTCTGCCTGGACCAGGGTGGCCCAGCAAGGACTTGTCTGCCTGAGCCCATTGTGAGGGCTCTGATGATGCCTTCAGAGCTGGCACAGGTACCACTATGGTATCCCTAAGCCAAGCTGCCTTTAACAGCCAAGGTAAAAACTGCTGAATGTCCAGAAAATTATTACAGCTGCTTATGTCGGCCAGTCCTTAGAGGCAGTGGTGCAGAAATCCCTTCTCTCTGGGGCCATCCTCAACCTCCCACCCTGCTGATACCTTTACCCCCTACTCCCTGAGAAGTTCCTCTGAAGTTAACAAGTCTTCAGCTAGCTCTGGGCACGCTGGGCCAGGGGAAAACAGCGTTAGCACATGGCAGAGGGGCTGGGAGGCTTTGTCCTTCAGACAGCAGACAGAATAGCAAAAGGCAGCACAAAAATGTGGCTTGATCCCCAGCAGAGTGGACTGGGTGTGGGAGTGAGTGTGATGTGCCATATCCTGGGGAAGAGAGGAAGGACTTTGTGCATCAGTGTTTACATGTCATACCATGAAATAAATTTGTAGTCCTTGGGAAAAAAAGGAAGGGCATGATTCTATGTGGGGAATGTGTAGTAGCAAATCATGCTGAGGCAGACTAAAGGTCTGTCTAGTCTGGTAACAAGTTTTTGGCAGAGGTCAACAGTGGCTGAATGCCTATTATGAGGGTCCAAGTGCACATGCCACTTCCACAGAAGCTTTCCCAGCATCCAACCATTCACAGACCAGGGGCTACCTGAGCCAGAAGTTCTGAGGTACACTGAACAACATTCAGTGGATTTTTGCTTGTCCAGTCTCCCCTTGAACCCACGTACAGTCTTGGCATTCCATAGTTAAACTACATACTCTGTGCAAAACCACCCCCTTTCGTAGGATTTGATCCAACTACCAGCTGCGAGCTCCACAGTGTGCACTGGAAAAGGCAGTGAACAGGCATTTTCTACTTAAGCTTTCCATGCTTCTCATGATTACTTGATTTTTGACCAAATTAAACCCTTTTCTTTACTTCCAGGTCTTCTGTTTTCCAGGTTGAAGCATTCTTGGGCATTCATCTGTTCCTTGTGTGCAAACAACTCTGTACCTCTGCCCCTGCTTCGCTGCTTTCCTCTGACCCTACTCCAGTTTGCACTGTGTCTTTTTTAAGTTGTGTGGGTGGAAGAACATCCAGGACTGCACAAAGTGTTCACGATGCAAGCCCATCCTGGCTTTACATAGTGGGAAAAGCTGCTGAGTTAGACTTTGGCTCAGCCACACCAATCCAAATGGTACTGCAGTCAGAGACAGGCTGCTGTGGTGGGAATAGGTCATCCTGGAAAGGGCAAAGTGCTCCCCAACAGTGTGGGAGCCCTGTGCCCACAGCATCCCTTTAACCTGGCAGAGAGAGCTCCTGGAGACTTGTCCTCGAGGAGTAAGAGGAGGAGAGGACATTCATGAGGCATTTGTTCCTTCTCTTCTGAAAAAGCTGAAAATCCTCTAGCCTGTGAGCTGTGATATTTAACTCCCCATCAGCAGCCAGGTTCTCTGTGATGGAGCAAGGGAGACAGGACACAGAATGGACTGCTTGCCAATGGGCATAACCTGGAACAAGGCTGATTTGATAAAAGCAACAGACTTAGGAAAGGAAAAGACTTTAGAGATGTCTGGATGCAATAGGGAGCAACTGCTTATAAACTAAGTGAACTTTTAGGCTCTGGTGCTGGACGCTAGAAATGGAGTAAAACAAAAACAAAACAAAACAAAAGGATGCAAACTGGGTCCCAGTGGCCAAGGACTTTATTGCCATGACTGTTACACCAGTGCAGTCCCAGTGGTCCTTATTCTGTGTACCAACAGCACTGAAGATAGCCCCTGGAAACCTGTCTTGTTTGAGATGTCTGTGCTGTAAGTTGCAATTACTCTGATGTCTGCTAAGGGAACAGAATTGCTTTTTAACCTTGTTTATTTAACCTTATTTATTCTCCCCAGTGTGTGAAAAACACATGTTGAGGAGCTGAAAATCATTCATCCAATGAAGGCAGAGTCTTGGTAGTTACCTCTGAATAAAGGCTGTCAGAAGCTATCTTATTTTAAAATGAGCAAAGTTTTTGAAAAATGGACACTAAATATTTACTCCAAGGTTCAGAAACCTCAGGACTCTGGGTCTTGGCTATTGCTGTTCCAGCTGAGTCATCTTTGACTTCAATAAAGCCACCCCAATATAATCTACCAAGGGCATGGTCCCCCATGTCATTCACACTGCATTTGCTCCATAGGGATATGGTTTGCCAAAGGCTTTAGCTCTTTGTGGCTCGGTTTACCAAAAGCAGAGCCAACACAGGCAGTTTTAAGGGTGGGGCCACATGTTAAAATTTCAGAGCTTACAATTTCTGTTTCAGATTAAAAAGAGATTTGTTTCTGCTTTCCAGTGTTTTGTTTTGCAGCTGGCAGGTAGCTGTTATTTACTTGAAGATGTTTTTTACATCTTCTGTTTGAGTGCTTGGAATAGAGCAGGCTTTGTGAAGAAGTGGGAAGAGTTAATCCAAGTAGGAGAGGTTTTGACTGCAGCTGTGTGAAAAATGGGCCAGAAAGTGTTTTATACATTTATCTTTGTTTCAACAAAGCCTATTTCTTTTTCGTACTTCAAGTACATGAGAGGGGGTAATCAACCCGAAATGGTTTATTTAATCCAAAATAGAACATCTTGGTTTTGGCCTGCTCAGTCCTAATAAAAGAAATAAATAAAACGAGTCAGTTTAACTGAAAACACCTTCTAAACACCAAATTAAGAAGATTTCAGTTTGAAAATGGGAATTAATACATCTAGGCTAATAAAAATTATTATTTCAGGTCAAATAAATCTTGTTTAGAAATAAGAAAAATCTGTTGGGGTAGGGGAGAGAGAGAGAGAAGTCCACTTTCCAGTGCTTGCATTTAGGTCAATGGCAAGGCTTGCTGAGCAGGACTCTTTCCCATGTGGAAGATCCAGGGGTGCACTCAGTGAGACAACTTCCCACGTCACCTTCCCACGTCAGACAAATTTGGTGCTCTTGAGGAGCTGGGGTCATTCAACCCACCTTTGGCGCTCCCTGACACTTGACCTGGCCCATCTGAGGATCCCTTTGGGATAGCGCGCAACTGTAGTGGCAAAGAGGCCACCCGAGGTCTTGGGGATGTCTTTTTGAGTCCTTGGTTTGGAGACCTGCTGGGTTTGGCTATGTGGTGGCTGAGCAGGGCCACAGACCCCGTGCATGCTCATGAGAAGCTCACAAGCTGCCATGAGAAGCCACATCAGCCTGGTGCAGGCTGGGCACCAAGGCTTGGGCAGCTGATCTGCCTTGGACAATTACTGCAGCCTTGAAGCCAGGAGAAATCTTGATTGAATCTAACTCATAAAGAGTAACTCACTGAAACCTCCTTGAGTTACTTGCACACATTTTTCTAATAAATGAGCCATGCAAATACTTAACCCTATTATTGCTTCTTAAGAGGAACATGTTAATAGTTTATCTTTAGTAGTACGCTGCTTGAAAGTTTATCTCTGGGGCATTAAAGTTTATAATGAACAATTTAAAACCAAACAGATAATAAAAGTAGACCAAATATTGCAGGTGAGACTGTGAATAACGCACCAATAAAGTTTCTGATTAAACACCTGGAGTGGGTGAATAAGCATTTTACTGCAGGAGTCTTGAGGAGACCTACAGGTGTCCCTGTGAAAACAGGCAGGTTTCCATCAGGAATCAGATCCATTCCGTGGGAGCTCACAGCAGGCTGTTGGCTGTGCTGATACCTTGGGTGCTACAGCAGCTCTGATGGGTGCCTTGGACCCTGTGGTCCAAACCTCAGGGAACAGCCCAATTAATTGTTCTGGAATAAATAAGCTAGATCGTTTTAATTTCTTTCCTTTTCAGCAATGATCTGTGGCAGTCTTGTCTCTCTAGCTCGGAGGAGAAATTTTATTAGCATCAGAATTCACATGTAACATGGAAAGTCCGCATTTTTCAGCTGTTTCTACAATAGAGGCAATAATGCAAACCCATTTCCAGAGCTTTGTATTGACCGTGGGACCAGCCAGTGTCCATGTACTGGTGGAAAGTGCAAACAAAAGATTGTCTGAGAGCCTGGGCATTGCTGGCAGGAAGCAGGGAGGCAAATAGGATGCTCATTTGCATTCACGGGAGATGCAAACGTCCACCAACAGCTGATCCCTTTACTGTCTTTTTATGGTGCCACTCAGCAAGTTTTTTCTCTGACTTTATCCCCATTTTCTTCCATCTGTTGTAATCTACCATCCATTAAAGCCCTCTCCTGTTTCTCTTTCCCCCCTGTCTGTGCACTGGGTGGCTTTCCCTCTTCCTATGTGCAGGTAGGTGGCAAAGGACTGCTGCTGCCCACTCTGGCTGCAGGGAGGGATCCTCTGCCCTGCACCAGGCAGGTGGAGCAGAAGAGGAGCACAGGCACTGTGGTTGCCACAGGAGGGTCTCCACGGTAGCTTGGATGGGGGGATGACTGGCAAACAGCTGTTTTCCAGATCACAGATGCCTGTAGAATTGTTGTGTGTCTGTAGGTGGGCATGAAGCACAGGGAGTCCTGGTGTCAGGATTCCCTTCTTCAGCTCCCTCACCACTTATTTTCTGCCCTCCCAGTTTAGGAGACCCTGTCTTAGGATTTCCCTCAGTTAAAAAAACCAAAAAAAAAGAAAAAAAGGAGAAGAAGAAAGATTGTTCTGGGTTTTGAGGCATGCAATGCAGTGTGGGAGCAGCAAACCCTTGGCGCGGCAATCGCAGAAAGCAGAGCCATTTGCTGAGTCAGGTCCTTGATGAGCTGGCAGCTCCTCATCGGCCGTCTGGTATTCATTGTCGACAACTTGCAGTCTCAACTTCCTACATCATCTCTTAATCCTCTAAAAGATGTGTTGCTCTGACTCAGACCGAGTGCTCTCTCTCTCCCCGACCACTGTGCGCCTTTCCATGGAGTTGCAAAGGACTGCACTGACCCGGCCACTCTTGCTCCTGAGTGATGTCTGCTTGTCTCATGCTTAGATCACGGCAGGCAGATGTCTCCAACCAGTCCTGTCCTGTGGCTGGAAAGCTATTCGTACCAGCTAAAGTATATTCCAGCTCTACTTTTTCCACTGTATTTAGCATGGCACAGAAGGGTGGGGTTTTCTCTGCCACACTGTCCCCCCTAGTCATGTCTTCTCTAGACTAAACAGCACCGGACCTTCAATCTTTCCTCCAGAATAATTTTTTCTTGACGTCCTTTCTTTCCCCTTGGACTTTATTTCCTTGCTCGAGATCTGCTGCGTTAAAAGACACAGTTTTGCCTTTGACAATCAGTATTTTCTCAGGGAGCCAGGAGATGTCATTGCAGGAGATAAAAAAAACTTGAGACAGATCAAGTTTTCTTGTTACAAATAATTGCTGTTTACCTCCGCCTTCTTGGTCTGGCCTTTATATTTTTGCATTGGCTGTAAACCCAAAGGTAAACTGATGGAATGGGCAGTAACAGGCATGAAAGATAAGAGGGCAAGTTCTTAAGAAAGGAAGGATGTTACTAAATCTGTATAATACCCTGCTCATTGGTTAAGAACTAGCACATCTTCATACATTAGAAGGTTACAGGATAGATCTTCAGTCAGTGTAAATAGGCAAAATTCAGTGATTGAGTTATGCTGTGCTACATCAGTGGAAAATTTGTCCCTGTGCTGGCAATTTGTGGAGTTTAAAATGAATGGTTTTGTTGCTGGGGTTTGTTGTTTATTTGTTTGTTTGTTTTTAATTAATACTAATGTGCCAAGAAACATAACTGAAAGAGCAAAGAAAATTTTTCTTCTGTGCTTCCTATTTAGCTCGTTTGCTGGTGTGTTTAAACTGAGCCTTTAACATCTCTGATTATCGCCTGTTCACTGCATCCAAATACAGAGCACTATGGTTTGTCCAGATCTCCCTGTTCTTAGAGGAAAGAAAAGCTTCTTTAAAATGGAGAAGGCCAGCAAAGTGCCCTAAAGCTGGATGAGAGATTTGAAAGTGCAACACTTGAAACATATTTATCTTTATTTTTAAAACTGACTGGACTGAATCTAGGTGGGGAACCATTAGAGAAATTAAGAAACTGTGCTTATCATTGAGGACAAGTTCAAACATGCCTTCTGCTGCCAGGTCATTTACTTCTGCTCTTATAATTGGAGTTGAAATTATTCTTAAGAGAGGAAGAAAAAGGAAGGTTCATTTAGATACCATATGGATAAATACAGGTTATTACCTCCCTCACTCTCAAAGGTGTATTTTTTATTCAAAGCTACCGCTACTGTACTCTTTGCTGGTCCAAATTCAACTATACACTAAGTTGAAGTAATACTATTTGCATTCACAGACTTGCAGAGCATCAGAAATAGTCTACAAACATTAGCTACAAAAATTACAATGGAGGCATTTCTATTGCTAAATAAATAACCACTTCATGCAAAAGCAGTGTAAAATTACATCAAGTGTAAAATACGTTTAGTAAATGCAGTTACTACATTTAATAAACAGGTTTTTTAGAGATCTTTTCCATTGAACCAGAATTAATTTTCTGTCCTTTAAGTCCTTTCCCTGATTTGTCTCACTGTACAATGCAGCAGTGAATTAGTGGCACAGCTGACTGATTTTATTGTACGCTAACCAAAAGGAAGCAGTTATGGAACAGTGTTGTCCATATATTTCTACAGTAGCTATCACTGAGATGGTAACGCTCGGACCTGGAGCAAAGTCAATTGGAAATAAGCATTGAGGAGAGTAATTTTCAGTGATGTCTGGGTGCTTTTAACTCTTTTTGCTACATAGGAGCACACAATAAAGTTGTTCATTGCTTTTCCTTCTCCCACACTGTTATTATAAACTGTTGTGTGAAATTCTGTTCTGAAATTCTCCTTTTCCCGTGGTGTTTCAATGGGAATAATTGATTTCCTGGCCTTCTCTGAGGGGGACTGTGCTAGCAAAGTAGGTTCTCCTCATGTTATTTCAGGAGAATTATTTATGGGAAAAGAGCTAAGGAAATAGGATTATTACTAAGGACTTGGGAATGGAGGAAGAGGAACAGAACTTGTTGTAGGTTGTAAATTAAATAAAGAATAAGAGTGAAGGAAAAAACCCTATAGCAAGTCACGGGATCTGGCTCTCTTCTTGCTTCACACCAGTTTGCTATCACTGACCTAAACATTTCCACACAGCTTCAGAGTCTCTTTTGTTATTGTAGATAATTGGTCTGAACGAAAAAGAAGTCTGGGAAAAAAAATTGTGAAATACATGTAGATTCTAGGACAGATCCCCAGATGAGGGTAAATGACACAAATCTCAAAAGAGTTCAGAAGAGCTGATGTGACTTGGGCTTTTGGGGGGGGTTTGGGTGTGTTTCATTTTTTGGTGTGATAAGTAATAGATAATTATGCAAATTGTTACTCAACTTGTTTCTCTATTTTGTGTATGGCTTGTTAGTTTTTTTTGAAATATACTATGCTTATTTTTCTCAAGTCAATAGAGAAATACTCAACCAGTTGTCTTCGTTTGATAGATTTATGCTGCTACCAAATGAACCCAAATCTCAGTTTGGTTTTTAGGTGTTTCTAAATAATTCACTGAGTTGCAGCCTTGGCATCTTTCTCCTTTGTCTGACTGCACGCTGAACTCTCTAAGTCAGCAAAGTGGCTTTTTCAGCCTGACACCCTTCCTTGTCTTCTGGGCAGGGCAGAAAAACAGACACTTTTGAGGGGAAATGTTGAAAGCTACAGCTCTGAACATATCCATCTGTTCTTGAATGTTTTGGAAACCTTCCGTAAATTGCTTTATAAATCGTTCAAATGATCACTGAATGGGAAACTGCAAGAACAAGTGATTCAGCCACAAACTTATGATGGAGGATAATGAACTGCCACTTAGCTTGAGCAACTGACATTTTCATCCCAACTATCCATTCCGTTCAAATTTTGGCTGAATTGCTTCCCCAGGATTTATTTTGGTGATTTGAACCTCTTGTTGGCTGAATAATTTTTGCTTCCTGTAGCATTTCAGATAAATGAGATTGTACTGAGAGAAAAAAAGAGCCAACACCATTCCAGTGGAGAATTTTTTGGCTCCGTAACTTGTCTTTTCTCACTTCAGAGACTCTCCAAGTAACAGAACATATAACACAGCCTTTTAATGTGCACATTGTTTCCAGCTTTCCTTCTAATGGCGATGCTGTAAATTGAACTAACCGTTTGGTTATGTTTTAATAATTAACACTTTAACACAAAAGAATCTTTTTGGTATCCTGTCATTTGTTGAAGTTTCATAGGTGATTTAAAAAGTCTGTTTTGTCAATCTGCTCTGTAGTTGCAAGGAAAGATATTCTAAATTAAACCTAATGGGCCTTTTTAATTTTTTTAAAGGGCCTCAGACCAGACTTAATTTGTGCCTGTAATACTGCGGTGTGATATGTGTGATTTTACTGCCTCTCAGTAGTAATGGCTCTGCTACAGTTGCAGTTCCCGTTGCAGCTGGAGGCAAAGCTGTGCCTTAGGTCACATTCCTGATGCTGGAGGCACAGGACCTGCTGCTGGAGGTATGTCTGCCTGGTGTTTGGCCAGTGACGTCCCCCACCCTCTCTCAATTTAATGGGAAACAGGTTGATTTTCCAGGTGTGACCTGATCCACTGGCTAGGAATTGCATTTCCCATTATATATTCAGGGCATATTGAACAGACAGGTACCAGAGCAAACCTTGGGGTGCTTGCCTAGTGCTTTCTTGCAGAAGGTATGGTTTGGGATAGCAAAGAGATTCATACTCTGAAATGGTTGAACAGGTCTAAAGATATATTCACATCACTGCATGCCAGACACATACCTGACATACCCGGAATTAATAGGCTATTCTCCTTAGTCAGCTGAGGGAAATCATGCTCAAGCACTTACTTGTACTCTGGAAAGAGAGAGAATACACAGTGTAAAGAGGGAGGCCCCCTTCCCAACACAAACACCTGCCATGGGAGGTGTGAATACACTCCTTCTCTTGCTTTCTTCTGTGATTGAGCAGTGTTGCAGTGGCTAAGTCCACATTACACCCCCCCATGTTACTACGAAGTGGTCTCTCCCCACAGCACTGTGCTAGAAAATTCTCCCTTTATCACGACCCCACTGGCATCTGATCCTCTTCCCCCCTCCCCTCCCTTCTCCCATTGGCCCCTGTTGTGTCACTCACCCTTGCCTCTACCCCCTAGCCCTCAGACTATTGGCTTCTGATGCTCTGCCTGCCCCGGGACCCTTTGGGATAAAATCGCGTTGGGTTTTGTTCTGTGTTCTTTGCCTCTGTTCCCTTTGAGTGCGTTGGTTCCATTAAATGCCTCAGAACTGCACGCAGAGAACCCCTCTCGCCTTTCCGTCTCCGGTTCCCACATAGACTGTGTGTGTGAGTGGCTGCTTGCGACCACCTGCGAGGGTGAGATCGTGTGCACGCGTGGGTGCTGGCAGAGCGCCGCCTGAGGGACCCTGTGGAAAAAAATGCGGCATCGGTCCACCAACACCACCACCGCTGTAGAGCAGAGGTGCTCTTTGCTCCTTGAGTGATCATGAGACATAAAAAATTTCTTTGTGTGGCATCTGCTACAGCTTTGCATTCCAACTTCTGTGTCCCTTGCTTCTTCCTGTGTTCTTACTCGGGAGCTAGAAGAGATTCTTCGGGGTAGGTAGCTTCATGCTCCACAGTCAAATGCAATGCAAAGAGGGATACCTTGGCTAGTTTTGGACAGAGCACTGGGACACTGCAAGGGTGCTAGTGATGGGGAAATATGCCTGCGCAAGGCTCTGTGCTTCAGGTAAAGTGATGGTGGTAGCCAAGCCACCTGCCCTGAGAAGAGCCCAGGACTGTCACAGCAAAGTGTAGCTGGTCACCCAGATTAAATAGGTGATTTCACAAAATGGGAGATAAAATGAAATCCTGTCTGGAGAGTGGTGTGCTGTTCACTGGTGTACTACCAGAGAAAAAACAGTTCACAAAGACTTAATTCAGAAAAAAATTATCATCAGGGACTACACCCACAAGATGAACCTAAATTGCCAAATAACCCCCTTTCCTTATGAAATAAATACATAACCACAATGCTGCAATGAAATGGAAAAGCAATTTTGCCCAGAGAATATTGTTTCTAAAGGCACACAGGGCAAAACTCAGAACCCACCACACCCAAAGGTCAGGACAACAGTGAGAAATGAAATGCCAGAAAAATAATGCAATCTGGTAAAAAAAATCTCAACACTCACACACACACACACACGGACACATTACTTCTCTTCTTCCTGCATTTCCTCACTTCTTCAGTTTCTCATCCTAAACAGATTTCCAGATAGCTGCTTAGCTGTATGGAATTTGTGAAGAGAAATCCAGATCCTGGGCATGTACAGCACCTCTGCTTGTTGAAACAAGTCTCAATCCCTTAGCAAGTAGTTCAGCATCCAGCATGTAGCCAGTACTCAGGGTACAGAGTGCTCTGAGGGAGCAGTGTAGACCCTCATGCTTTGTTCAGCTGTAACTCTATCAGAATGGTCAGCTCTCAGGTAGTCCTCTCGCAGCACTCCTTGCCGTTCACCCATTCCTGCCAAGATCTTCCTCTTGCAATTACAGAATACACAGTCTAAATCCAGGTTTCATATTTTTTTCTAGCTAGCCAAGGTTTTTCTTAATCCAAGATTATGTTACTGCTGGTTTTAGCATATAAACAGATAGAACATACTTGATGCTTGGCATTTCTAGAGGTGTTCTCCATTGGCCTAATTCTGCATGTGTTCATATGGACAATGAAATTCTTATAAGCTTTGGAAGCTTCAGCAATAAATTGTACCAGAAATGGCATCTTTCCTTTCCTTTCCTTTCCTTTCCTTTCCTTTCCTTTCCTTTCCTTTCCTTTCCTTTCCTTTCCTTTCCTTTCCTTTCCTTTCCTTTCCTTTCCTTTCCTTTCCTTTCCTTTCCTTTCCTTTCCTTTCCTTTCCTTTCCTTTCCTTTCCTTTCCTTTCCTTTCCTTTCCTTTCCTTTCCTTTCCTTTCCTTTCCTTTCCTTTCCTTTCCTTTCCTTTCCTTTCCTTTCCTTTCCTTTCCTTTCCTTTCCTTTCCTTTCCTTTCCTTTCCTTTCCTTTCCTTTCCTTTCCTTTCCTTTCCTTTCCTTTCCTTTCCTTTCCTTTCCTTTCCTTTCCTTTCCTTTCCTTTCCTTTCCTTTCCTTTCCTTTCCTTTCCTTTCCTTTCCTTTCCTTTCCTTTCCTTTCCTTTNTCCTTCTCCTTCTCCTCCTTCTCCTTCTCCTTCTCCTTCTCCTTCTCCTTCTCCTCATAATCTGAAACAAAGCTGACACCATTTTCCTCTCTCTTTCTACTTTTTCCTAGCCGGTTATGAGGCTAGAGTGGGTCAGTTGATATACCATTATACATCAGTGCCCCATACCATCACACCTAAGCAATTGCCCCTTCAGTATCACAGTATTAGTGCTTTTATTCTTTTTAATTAGGAAGTTCTTATAAAACTAGAGCAGCTGTTTGGTTGGGGTTTTTTTCATATGAGCTTTGTCAAGAGGCTGAACTCGGTGCAAAGGTAGCCAGCACAAACAGATGGGGCCATTGGGTTAATTCTCTAGGGGCCACTGATGGAAGAAGTTTGTAAGAAATGATGACACTGAGGTAAGCACAGTCAACATTCTCAGCCTTGGAAGGGAACCCCACCGAATATGATGGGCAGAAGCCGGGCATCCCTCAGAAGGTGACACGTGGGCAAATGTGGTGGTGGTATATTGCTTTTTGTCATTTACCAGAAGGAACAAGGCACCAGGGATCTTCTGTTTGTGCTACACTGAATGCAGCCTTCTCCAAGGTAAGTTTGTTTATGATGAGAGGTCACCTGACTGACACCTCTCCTCAAAACCAAAACATTTTACCTTGGCCTCCATTCTAGCAAAGAGTGCCATCTTCCAGAGTTACAGCACAGTTGTAATAATGAATGAGGCTCCAAAGTCTCAAATTCTGCTCCCTTCTGGCTAATGTCCCAGCACTGCAGTCTCCGGGTAGCAAAAATCATGAGTCAGCTCCTTCTCCCTTCCCAGCAACTTGCTTGAGCCCAGTCAGGTCATGTTTTCAAACGTTTCTCTGCAAATAGGAGGGATGGAAACTTGTGCAGGAATGAAAGTTGAGGTTTGTGTTCAGTGTCTTTGTTCCAAGCTGGGACTTGAATACCAGCTTTACATTTGTGAAACGCTGGATGAATCAGGAGAGCTGGTAGCAACAGGGAGTGTTCTTACAGTTTTGGGTTTTTTGTTGGTTTTTTTTTTGTTTGCTTTGTTTTGTTTTGCTTTGCTTTGGTTTTTTTTGGTGGGGATGGAGTCCAATTTACACCCCAGGACTGAATGCTTGTGGGTTTGAAATTCAGCCTCCCGCTTTTGAAGTTCTTTCTATTCTGAAATCTATTTCGAATTGAAAAAAAATTGTATAAAGTGCATCTAAATGGCACAGCATGAGGAACAGATAGTTAAAACCTGTCCATGACTTTTTAACATAACTCACTAAGTGTAGAAGTGGGAAGCAGGTTTTCTTGAAAAATTGTTGGATGCTCCCCTCTCTTACACCAAAACTTTACACTGGGTGGGTAAAAAAGAAAAGAAAAAAGACTTTGGATGCAGACAGCAAGCTGGTTTGGGCTAGCAAGAAGTATAGCCATATGTCTGCTTAGAGGCAGGTAAAGTTAGATTTTGTGGCACACTGTGCCAATGAAGCTGCTTTGTTTCCAATATTTGATCAGGATTGGCTAGAGCTAGTTCAGGTGTCTTTATGGGCAGAAAGCAAAAGGAAGGATGAGTGCAGGAAAGCTGAAATGTGACACTTTCCTTTCCTTGGCTAGGCAGTTGGCAAACAACTGCTCCCTGAATATTCCTGTCTTTGACTCTAAAACGAAATGTGGTTGTATGGTTTATTTTTCGTGTAATTTTTAAAGAGAGAAAAGATGGAGTAAGACTTCAGGCAAACCAGTGCACCTTAGGTTGAATGAATAATATAAGACCACCATTGCACCTGTAACATGTGGCCTTGTTTACTTGTGTCACAGTAAATGATTCATGTGGAAAAGCTGCATTTGAACAAATGAGATTGATGGGAGTTTTACGGGCTATTTTTATGTAATTTAAAACAGTGCCTATACTTGATGGCTAAAAGGAAGATGAGACAGCCAGTGCTGTCAGCTTTTCTCATTTCTAATTCAGTCTTTGGCCATTCCCATTCTGCTCCAGAAAGCCAAGGGTTCAGATGAAGAATGGAAGGAGAAAAACAGAAGACTGAGGGAAGATCTTGATCCTGATCACAGTGACAGATTCAGAGATATCTGAGCTTACTCTTCCGCATTAAACCTGGAGCTCTTTGTGCCAGGAAAATTGGATTATGGTGGGTACAGACACCTGAGCTGGCTGAAAGTGTGCTAGGCGAGGAAGGGAAGTGCGCAGATGCAATGTAGCCATGTTTGTCTGGGCCCAAACTAACAAGGTCAAAGTGTTGACACTTACTGTGTCCTCTGCAGTGTCCAGGTTACTGAGATAAGTTGCCTCCAGGCCTCATCCTGTTAAAGAACTAGGTGTTGTGCTGTGTCCAAGGTAGGTGTGTGCTGTTGTGCTCTACTAATGTGCCAATCTCTCTACTCCAGTTCTTCATACCCTGTAGATATATCTTTAAGGTTGCTTAAACCTGAAAGCTCAGTTTTCACAGTTATTTAAAGCAAAAGACAGGTTACAGATCGGGGTCTTTTATAGCTCAGGAACAATTTCTGGGAGATAAAAGTGGCCGTTCTTTAAGCATCAATTAATAATTTACAGGAGATGTGGGAAATAATAACAGTCAGAAAGGCAAGTGAGAAACTTATCATGGATGACTTCAACCAGAGAGCCATTTGGTGCTGGTGTACCTCAGCCAATTACAAATTTCCTTAGTGTTTCTATAAATAATAATAATGTTTTCTTTGCAAAACAAGAAATCCTGTATCCAGTACAAGGTAACCTGTTAGTGGACTTAAGTCTGCTGAATGAGAAAGTGTTAGTTACAAACCCAAAAAAAGTGCTGTTGCTGAGGTACCAGAGATCACAGTTAATTTAGATTTATTTTATACAGATGAAATAGGACATTGACCAAAAATCTGAGCATTGGGAACTTTAATAGGGACAGCTTTTCAAATCTTAAAACATATGCTGGCATAACTGACTGAGCATGTGTATTTTAAGTGGAAAAGCACTGAGAAAAATCAGAAATTGTTCAAGAATATTATGCTAGTTTTTCCAAAGCCCATGATTCCGTCAACAAGCAAAAAGGATTATGTAGAACACCACCAGGGAAAAAACTTCCCCAGTAAAACAAAGAAAGAATGAAACATTAAAAAATCTATAAAGAACAGGAAACAGGTCTGGTCCCAATGGAGTTTAAAAAGATAAGCTGGTTTTTTGAGTCTGTAAGAAACAAGATAATTTTCTGCCTGTTGATACCCATGATAAAATCCTGAATGCCAATTAAAAAAAAGGGAGAATGGTGGATAAATACTTTGTGCGCATCTAAAATGCTGGGTTTTGGAATAGGAATGTTGTTAGTTGTAACCAAGAGAGATATGAGCAATTTGTTAATGTTCAACACTTAGCTTATGCCATGGACATGTAAATTTATCACCTGTGGAGATGATGATGAGGATGATGAATTTCTAGCATAACTGTGAGAATCGGTGGCTTTTGAAGTTTTACTGCACAGTTGCTGTCATTTTGTAGATGAACAAAAGGACTAGAGAACAATAAGTGTTCACCAAAATGCTGTGGTTAAAATGTTCTAATTTGAAAAAAAGTGGTCACTGTTCACGAGGTCCATCAGCTGTGATTTCAGTTTCACTCCACGTTTTTGGTTTTGTTTTATTGGTCTGTGAGAAGTCAGAAGAGAGATGAAAGGAGTTGATTGCAGCCCCTGGCTCTCATGGGTGACTTTAACCACCTGAACGGGCAACATGGCAGGGCACAGGCAATCCAACAAGTTTCTGAAGACTGGAAAGAACTATTTCCTGACACTGCAGATCCGTGAGCCAATTAGGTAAGAAGTGCTGTTGATCCCACTACTCATTAGCTAAAGGAAGGCAATAAAGAAGACAGGTTTATATGGCTCACACAGGTGCACATTGATAGAATAATAGGCAGGAGTCAGAAATTGCAATGAAGTTCTGATGGATATCAGGAAAGATTTTCCTCTGAAAGGTGGCAAAATATTGCCACAGGTTGTCCTGAGAGGTTTTGATGTTTATGTTCTTGGAGGTGTTCAAAGTCTGACTGTACTGAGCAACTTAACCCAGCTGGCCCTGTTTTGAGCTGGTTGGGCTTGATGACCCTCAGCAATCTAAATTATTCCAAGTCAATGGTTAAAATGATGGTTCTGTTTTTTAAACCTAGAGAAATCTACAGAGAGATACAAACTGAATGAAGAATTAATTTTAAAATAAAAATTAATATAGCGGAGGAACAATGCTATTAACTGTGATTTCTTAAATCTGTAATATCTCTCTAGCTTACTTCCTATGTTCTCTCTGTAGAGAAGGTAATCAAACACAGGACTAAAATATTGGATGAGACAGCGAACACACTGCTGCTTGGAGTCTTTTAAAATCAGCAAATCCATCCCTAATGTTGCTGTTGGCAGAAAAATAAACCATAGAAACAAAGAATCGTTTAAGTTGGAAAAGACCTTTAAGATCATCAAGTACAACCATTAATGTAACACCACTAAGTCCACCATTAAACTTTGTCCCCAGGTGCCTCATCTACACATCTTTTCAATACCTCCAGGGATGGTGACTCTATCCCTTCTCTGAGGAGCCTGTGCCAATGTTTGACAACCCTTTAGGGGAATTTTTTTCCTAATATCCAACCTAAACCTTCACTTGAGCAATTTAAGGCCTTTTCCTCTTGTCCCATCATTATTTACTTAGGAGAAGAGACTGAACTTAACCTCCACCTTCCTTTCAAGCAGTTGTAGGGAGAGATAAGGTCCCCCCCGAGCCTCCTTTTCTCCAGGCTGAACACCCCAGCTCCCTCAGCCGCTCCTCATAGGAAATATCTTCCTCAGCTCCATTGCCCTTCTCTGGGCACACTGCAGGCAGCACCTCCAAGTCCTTCCTGAATTGAAGGGCCCAGAACTGGACACAGGATTTAATATGTGGCCTCACAGAGCACAGAGGGACAATCACTGCCCTGGTCCTGCTGGCCACACTATTCCTGATACAGGCCAGGGTGCCATTTTATCCTCTTATTTAAGAAAATAACCTTTACCAGGCAAGAATGCAAGACCTTATCTTTTTTCCTAAGGCCTGTGTCTTGTATGCTTGCTATATTATACTACCACAATTTCTCAAGGAGTAACATAATAGTTTCCAGCAGAGAAAGGCTAACTGTACTTAGCTGAAATATGGCATTTGGAAAAGTAAGCTGTACATCATTTCTCTGAATGAGACGAATGTGTTCAGAATGCCTTCTTAATCTTCCTTGAAAATTTTATGGACAACTCAGATCAATATGATTTAAAGTACAGTCAGGGAAGACGAGGAGGGTGTGTTGCCCTCCATGTCAATGACCAGCTGGTGACCATGGAGCTCTGCCTAGGGATGGATGAAGAGCCAACTCAGAGCTTATGGGCCAGGATTAAAAGGAGGGCAGAGGTCACATTGTAGTAAGGGTCTGCTATAGGCCACCTGACCAGGAAAACTGAGTGGATGAGTCCCTCTATAGACAGATAGGAGCAGCCTCACTTTTACAAGTCCTTGTCTTTGCAGGGGACTGTTGGAGGGACAGCACATCAAGCCATAAGCAATCCAGGATGCTTCTGGAAAGCATTGATAACAGCTTCTTTTCCAAGTGATAGAGGAGCCAACAGGGAGAGGTGCTATGCTGAAATCTTATTCTTAAAAACAAGAGGGGCTGGTGGGGAATGCGACATTCAAGGGCAGCCTTGGGTGCAGTGACCATGAAATGGTGGGGTTCAAGATCATTAGGGCAGCAAGGAGAGTGCATAGCATCACTGCTCCCGACTTTGGGAGAGCAGACTTCAGCCTCTTTAGGGAACTACTTGAGGATTACCATGGAATCATCCCCTGGAGGGAATTGGGACCTAAGAAAGCTGGTTGATATTCAAGGATCACCTCCTCCAAGGTCAGGAATTATGCATGCCAACAAAGAACAAATTGAACAAAAACACCAGGAGGTCTGTGTGGACAAACAAGGAGCTCCTGGACAAACTCATATACAAAAAGAAAGCCTACAGAGAGTGAAAGGAAGGATACGTAGCCTGGGGGGAATACGGATAAATTGTCTGAGCAGGCAGAGATCCTGTTAGGAAAACTAAAGCCCTGATAGAACTGGATAAAGGAAGAGAAACTGATGTCAACTACCTGGACTTGTACAAAGAAATAGACATTTTCCTGCGTGACATCCTTGTCTCTAAATTGGAGACATAGATTTAACGGATGGACTATCCAGTGGATAAGGAGTTGGCTGGTTGGTCATATTCAAAGAATGGCAGTCAACAGCTTGATATCCAAGCAGACACCAGTGATGAGTGGCATTCCACAGGGATCAGTATTAGGGAATGGCTTTAAATTGAAGGAGAGTAGGTTTAGATTAGATATCAGGAGGAAATTCTTCTCTATGAAGGTGGTGAGGCAGTGGAACAGGCTGCCTGGGTAAATGGTGGATGACCCGTTCCTGTAAGTGTTCAAGGCCCTGAGCAACCTGGTCTAGTGAAAGGTGTCCTTGCTTATGGGAGAGGGGTTGGAACTAGATGATCTTTAAGGTCCCTTCCAATCCAAACCATCCTATGATCCTCTGATTCTGTGATAAAGGTAAGGATTTCCATTTGCATGATCCAAAGTGGAAAAACAAGCCATAGGTCATAAGCTCAAGGTCTTAATACATGAGATTTATTTAGTTTGATAAAACAGATTGTGATGTTTTCAGAAGAACCGGGCAAAAGTGACATTGCATGAGTGTAGAATAGAAGATTATTCAACAACAAAAGAATGCAGAAATTTTGGTGATTGCATTTTTCTCAAGCTGATGATTTAATTCCTGCATTTCATGACTATTGCTTAAAGTGTTAGTGAAAAAGTGGCATTTTTAGAACACTAATTCCCACCTGCCTGGGTTTTTTCACTGAACTTTGTTGACAAATGTTTGCAATGAACTTTAGGAGCAATTTTACATGAAATGTTACACTGAAAATCTTGAAAAAAACCCCTAAGGACTGAGTTCTTACCTGTTTTCTCTCTTGCTCTTTTTCACTGCCTTCTTGTTTCTCTTCATGTTTAGATGTGTATCCACTGGATGATTTTCAAAGGCTCCTGGGTTCAGACCTTTGGTTCAAACTCCCACTGATGATGGAGGGCTCAAAGGAAGAATACCAGCAGCTTTGTCTTCTCATAGAGAGGGAGATTCTGCAGATGGAAGAGGAACACGATTTTTCTGGAGTTTGTCAATAAACCTCTAGGTGAAACAAAACAATCATGTTTGCACTTCAGGCCAGATCTGCTGAGAAATGCCTGCAAACACCAGTACATTGGAGAAATGTATTCAAGAACATTTCATCCTTGTGAAAATATTACCCTGTTACAACAGCCAAGGTCACTGAGACCCAGAGTGATCTT
Source organism: Dryoscopus gambensis (assembly GCA_013389985.1). NCBI lineage: Eukaryota > Metazoa > Chordata > Aves > Passeriformes > Malaconotidae > Dryoscopus > Dryoscopus gambensis. Next base: position 39,434 of record WEIT01001478.1, read on the forward strand.
CTGGTCACAAAAGTTAAAGATGCCTGGCGGCTACTATAATTAAATTATGAGTGCTAGGAGAATAGGGAAAGCAGTTTTCCCACAAATATTTATTTGAATTTAAAAGTGACTTTAGACATGACTTTGCTCAGAAATCTTCTGTGCTCTGGTTGTTGGGGTTTTTTTTCTCCTTGAAAACATTCAGACACTGGAGCTGGATGTGAGTACCTGGGCCACAGCCTTCAGCTTCTGCCCAGCTGAAGAGCAAAAGCAACAATCTCAGGTCTGTCTCAAAACCAGTGGGCCTTTTGGATGTTTGCAACTATCCATTTGCATCTCATGAACAAAATCTAGGCAATTACCTGGGTGAATTAACGGATAGATAGAACAAGAAATGTATTTTAAATTCCCACCAGGGCATGTCTGTAGGCAAACCACCAATATAAAATGATATTAATGATAGGAAAAACTGCCTTGATAATCAATAGCTACTTATTTTCATCTTAATTGTTGTCTTAGGGGAAAATCTTTAAAATTCATATTTCCTGTCCATTTGGAAATGCACTTTTGTTAGCTCTAATTTCTGCTTTTTGGATTTCGGTTAATTTTCTTTTTTCCCCTCCTGAAATACTGAACAAGCAAGTTCACAGGCAAGTAAATGCAATATCCAAAAACCTACTATCTCAAGGCCTCAGCACAAAGTGGAAAAGACATCTTACACTACTCTTTTTTGTGGTTCCAATTACATGAAAATGTACAACATCGAGTACCAGGGAAATCATGAGTTGACCACAAAACACTGTGCACACATGTGAAACTGAAGTACAAGGGGTAGCAGTATGACAGGTTTTGTATGGCATATAGGACAATGCTGTGCTTCCACACTAGGTGTTTAACAGCTTTCTATTGTTGTTCACAATGCAGCTATATAAAAGTAAAAAAACCCCAAAACCCAAATAAGCCAACAATAAACGGCAAAAATCCTCCAGCTGTGTCTCATGTGGTATTTTAACACACACCATGTAAAGAATATTCAGCATCTTAAAGTAAATTTAACCTGCAGCTAGCTGAGGGATTAAACATGACTATTCTCAACTTGAATGACCCTTTCCCCTAAGTCAAGCTGCCCATTTAGCGCCCTTAATAAATACAGAGATAATTTAAACCATGTGGCCGCAAATTGAAAACATGGGCTTTTGAACTATGTATTTTCTTTCTCGTGTTGGAACTCCTCCCTGGAGATAGACTCAAGTCCCATGATCTTGTAAAAGACAAATCTGTGTATCTTTTTTATTAAGTGTTTCATGATATATATTTTTTCAGCTCTGTTGCAGTGGATGCATCTGAAAGATGTATTCCATTGACACTACACAATACCTCAAAGGCTCTTGATTCATTTATCAACTCAAACTAATAAAAGGAGGATAATATTTCTTTGAAAAAGAACGGGTTTTAAAAGCAGCTAGACAGCTTGGTAGAATACATCAATTAAGTGTAGAGAGAAATTGAAGGAAAAATGGGGATCTTATTTTTTTGCTAGCATTAGAATTAATAAAAAGTATTTAATCTGTCCTTCAACAGGAAAGAAGTAGAGTTCATTCCCAGCTTGCATACCTTGTGGTTTGAGCTGAAGAATGTTACACTCTAGTTTATATTCAACTACTGGTTTAAATTATAACCTTTAGAAAATAATCTACCATTCACTTTAATTAATATCAACAATCACAGAGTCAGTTGGAAAAAACCCCACACAACACAAAATGCTAATGCAAAATTGAAAATGTTTCTGTCCATTTTTTCGTTCATAAAAAACATCAAAGAGTCTCATCTGTTGGCAGCTTTGGTACTCTGTAACCTTAGGCTTCTTTCATGTTGATCCAAGGAAGGTTCACAACCAGTTTTTTCTAGTCGGTGGCCCATGAGACACATCTGGCCCCATCATTTCATCTGCAGTCAGAAGAGACACAAAGTGCTCTGCTACACTGTTTTACCACAAACTCTTTTTAGTACCTTATTCCCCTGAGACAAACCCTTGGGCCTGTCTTTCCTACCACTGTTTGGAGATTTATCCCTGTGGAAAAAGTAGTGGCTGAAGTTCCTCTCCAGCACTGGGCCAGAGAAGTCAACTTTCAGGATTTGATCTCAGGTCCTGTTGGGTGCATTTTCTGGGCCTTTTCCAGGCCTTTTCCTGTTTAAATTGGTGATGTCAATGCAAGGGATCTTCTCCTGCTGATGGAATATTCTTGTCCTCATCTGAAAAGTCCAGATGCCACAGAAAACAGGGTAGTAGGAAACAAAAAAAAGCAAAGAAAGATGTTTTCTTCTGCAGATTTTATGTGCAAGCACTTGAATGCAGCTGAAAGGTTCAACATGACATAGCAGAGAACAAATGTGGCCTCTGAGGATTCAGTGGGCAGATTTGTGAATCTCCAACTGAGAGTGTGTGTTGTGTTTGACTGCTAGGCTGGTGCCAGGGATCATTTGTATTAGTTAGAAACTTGTCTTCATAGTGTCAGCTTGGAATCTGTATGAAGCCCTTGGATCAACAACGCATCTCTTCTACCAATTATTTTCTGGAACAAACTGAGTAAACTTAGGGCACAGTGTACCAAGGGCTTGTGGTGAACAATTTAGTTTTGGCTCATAAGGTAAAGAAATTGTGAAGACAACACTTTATGAGCTGTGTTCCACCTGAACAGCAACATTCATTTCTGTTTTGTTATTCTACTACACTACCAGAAGCTCTATAAAGCTTCTCTGCAAAACACAACTCTGCAGCATAGTTTACTGAAATGTAGCCGATTTATGTTAATTGGCCACACTGAGAAGATTCTTTTTGCAACTATTCTTCTATCTCCTAACCATACACTGAATATATTGTGACTGTACAGTCATGTCAGTACTGTGGCCCCTGTCCCCTATAATTAAAACAGCTGTTCACAGCATATTTCTTGTATTTCTTTGCGTCTTCTTTTTCCTGAGAGTATAGGATGAGAAAGGAGAAGTCTGCATCTTCAGCTCTCAAAAAGAGGTTGAGCGGGATCTGATGCATCCAGTTTCCAGCTCTGCAATGCCCCAAGGCTCTGCAGAGTGGTGCAAATAACAGTCTGTTCACCCTTGGGAAGAAAACAACTGGGAAGCCCAGTATTGCTTGTCTGGGTTACTGTGTAGTGCCACAAATTCAGTGAGAAATCTGTTATTAGCGTATACTCACCTTTCTTCATCTGCTCTTTGAGTTTTTAGAAGCTGGTACGTAGAAGTTGACCGACTTACCTAAATAATCTGTTTTTTCACAAGGTTCAAAAATGATAACTGACAATTTTGCTTGACTAGCTAGGAACATTGTTAATACATTTCCCCTTTGTTTTTATTCCTGGTTTATTGCTTAAAATTTTATTTTTGTACATTCATTGCAGTAATTTTTGTGAATGTTCTATGCTTTGTGCATTGCCCTCTAGTCCCATTCCCAATGACAGTGGACTGCATTTTTCCTCAAGAAGAAAAGTAAAAGAGGCGAATGCAGGAGGTGGCTCAGTCCTACAACCCCTTGTTTCATACTTTTATGTCTCTAGCAGAAGAGTGGCCCCATGCAGTTTGCTGGCAAGTGAACTCTCTGCTCATGTGTCAGAATTACATCACCTCCATGGCACTGGGAAAACTTTGGAATATGATATCAAGGGACAGGAAGGTTGTCTTACCTCTGTCTGAAGGGCTGCCAAATGAAAAAATCCTAATGTTGCATACTCTTAAATTACACGTATAATACAGATCATTCTAGTTCAGCGCTTTGCTGAATGGGGCCCTTTCTGAGCTAAAATTGCAGGTTTTCTGTGAGTGCTTTCTCTTGGGCTTGTCTCTGCATTTGTCCTTCTTTCACTTCAGTGCTGCTTATGTACCTGAGGAATACCTACTGTCAACAAATAAAAAGAGAGACGTTGATGGCTGCAGTTGATTGAGCATCATCTGCTAGTTACTGAAGTTTAAGTTGCTATTTCTAGCAAATCCTCCAACTTTGAAATGGAGGTTTGTCTTGATTTAGTTTATTTCTTATGGTATCAAAATGTGGTGACAGCTTTAAAAAGAAAAATAACATGGTGCTTCAGGGAGCAAAACCAGAGTACAGCATTTTTAATGGTTTTAATTATATTACAGCACTGTTGGTCTTTTTTTTAAAGTATTCACTCCTCATATTTTTCTTTTGTTAGTAGCCAGTTGACAAGGGGAAGCTCTTATTCCCTCTTCATAATATTATGTTCAGCTTTTTAAATTCCAGTTGGAAACATTTTGTTTATCGGAGCTATATGAATAGTTGTTAAGTGGATCTTCATTAGCTTCAGCTTTTGAGAGACCCATTTGGATAAAGCAAAAGCACATAACTCCTCTTTTTCTATTCTCCCACACTGATTGTTTCGGTAGAAACTTCTTGCCTGTGTGCAGGGGAGAGAGATGACATCAGGATTCATGCAAGGAAATCCTGTGGAGTGAAACATTTCTGTTTATAAGCAGTGGTAACAATGAAGTAGTTGAGCAAGAGCCACAGCAGCCATACGTGCATGGTCTGCATTGCTGCTTTCAGGACTTACACAAGGCGTTCCAGTGCCAATGCCTGTATGATAACTCTTCCACCCTGATCACGCTGGGACAGGTGGCACCTGCTGGCCTGGGACCCTGCCATAAATATAGGGCATGGAGAAGTGGTTTAGACAGGACCCTGTCTGGGATGGAGGGTCCACTTACATGAACAGGGTTGTTCCTTGGAAGTAGAACAGTGGTATAAAATCACGTCTTCAAGGGAACATTCTGAATCTGTATGAAACTCCCAGCCAGCTCCTGCTGGAACCTTCAAAAATTCTTCTAACTCTGCAGCCTTCAGAAGCCCACCATGGGCTTCAGGCCCAAGGAGACCTTCAGTAAAGCTGACAGTCCTGCCAATGTATCTATGGTAGGGCACTGATAGGAAGAGGAGTTAATTTTTTTCACCTGGTTGGGTGACATCAGCATAGAACCAATAAAACCAAAGGATGGGGAGAATTAGTTTGGCCTTTGCCAGGAAAGTCTGTCATTTTTCCACCTCTAGCATGAAAAATTATTCTGTGGCTGAAATTCTGCCAAGAAAGTGCCAAGTGCAAGTTATGTATCAGGATTTCTAGGCCAGGTCCTTAAATGTGTTACTTACCTGTCTCATCTTTATTTTATGCATTTATTGTAGTTGAATGCTTTAAAGGTAAAAGAAATTAACAGTCAATTGCAGGAATAGGGAAAAAATTAAAATAAAAAATCTTTCATCTTCACGGCTGGTAAATCTATCCCTTTCTATACCTCTGTTCCCTGAGACTATTTTCTGCTTTGGAGCTCAATAGTCATATGTGATTTTAAAATCTTCTTAAGAAGTTTAATCCTCACAGTTGTAACAACATACAATGGATTCATATAAGGATGGTAAAATCCACAGGGTAGACTGCCAGGAAACTGGAGACGTGCCATCACTGAAAGTTGTCATCATTGACCTGACAAATCTTAAGGGATTTTCTTGTTTCACTTGAACTTGCCCTAGTGCAAGGAAACAGACTGGATGATCTCTTGAGATCTACCTTATCCCTCCACTCTGTGATCTTATCTTGGATTTCCTACTGGCAGTGTAGCCTTTCTTATTATTTTCTGCCTTGCCAAGTAATGTAGCAACCTTTGTAAAATTAAGCTTCTATTTTAATAAGCAAACACCCTTATGGGGACCCAAAAGACAGCAGGAAGATGTTTAAAAAACATAACCTACAAACAAAGGTTGAGAGAATGGGGTTCGTTTTTCTGGAGGAGAAGAGACAAAGGGGGATGTGATACATTTTCCAGAATGCAAAGACTGCAACAAAGAGACCAGTGATTAAAATGGTCCCCTGTAGCTGTCAGGAAAAGGTCAACAGGAATTTAGCTTAATTTGCAGCAAGGAATATTCGGGTTCCATGTTACAAAGCAAATTCCCAACTTTGAGAGTGATGAAACACAGACTGCTTAGGGAGGCTGTGCCTCTCCCCTGTGCTCGCCTCAAGAGCAGGTGAGAATAACATCTGTCAGGGGTAATATACTCGTTACTGCTGCAGCAGTGTGGTGGATCAGATGAAGCTGAGCCTCTTCCAGTCTTTTGTCTATGAAAAAAACAGGAGCCGCCAGTGAAATGTTACGAGTGATGACTCAGTGTCACACGGAGTGCGTACCCCCCTGAAAGCCTGGTCCAACAGCTCCTCAGGTCAGCACCCACCACAATGCTTGGTAAGACAATGTCGTCTGGTCTGGCTGGAAGTCCCTGGAATGTAGAATGGTGAGTCCGGCAGGGCATTTCAAGAGAGAATGGTATATGCTTCCTCTGTTCTCTCTCCTGAGGAGTGCATCTGACCACTTTCAGAGGTGGGGTACTAATCCAGACAGGGCTTTAGTTCCACACACTTTTTTCTTAAACACACTTTTTTCTTACCCTGTTTGTGTTCAGGACCTCGAAGAAGAACCACAGAAGAGCAACACAAGAGTTTTATCCTGTGGATGTCTGGGACAGGCTGGTTCCTCCCCATCTACTCCTTCCTGACAGGTTTGTGATTCCCACCTCACCCATCTCTGACACTAAGGCGAAGAGATACAGCAGCATAGTATGCAAGGAGCCAGGTTCTGCTCAAACTGATGAGAAATTTCTCCCGGCTTCCCCAGGAGAGTGAAAGCCATTGTGTACTGCCTTGGCCAGCTTTCTTTTGTCATTAAAATTTACTGGAAATATAGCTTATGTACAGATAGCAGCATTTGAGAATCTGGGAGTTATTTCTTCTAGTGATCACTTCAGGGAAATACTTGTAACACTGAAAAGCTGAATCCCCATGATCTCTGTGGTAATAAAAGCACCTTAAATAGATTTCCTAGTCAGGCACTACCTTGTTTACAACAATGAACTGCCTTCGACTATTCAAATCCCAATAAACTATTCACTTTGGAAAATGGATTCCACTAAACACTTGTCAGTAACAATCATCTAGGAATCAAGCTTGATGCCAACCCCCAATACGTAGGTTTCAGGAACACCCTGTACAGTGTTCACAGCATGGAAACATGTTGGTGCATGTGGAGGAAGGCTGAATCAGCACAGTGGGGGCTCAGCTGCTCCGGGGTCTGTAGGTCTCATGGACTTCTTTTCCTCAGTATTACCCAGCTCATCTGCAGCTAAATTTCACCCAATATGATGCACCAGCTTGTCCTGTTTAAGCCACAGCAGCATTAAGGCAGGACAAATAGCCATATGAAGAGGTCACCCCAAGGGACAAATGTGCCTAACCCCTGCAAGCAGTTTCTGGCACCCATAAAGGGACTGAAGCAGAGATTTGAGCAGGCAGCACTGCCTGAAAGGAGCAAGGTCCAGGCAGGGGACCCGTGGGGTCAGAGAGGCATGGAGAGAACGTTAGGCTGCATAATGTCTCTGTTGAGAGCACTGATGGCAGCACATCCACTATGGAGCCTGTATGGAGCTGATCTCAAAGGGGTCTTTGTTACAAGGGTTTTGCAAAACAGCTGTGTATTTTTAAAGTTTTCATTATTACAACATTTTGCAAAGACTTATTGCAAAACTTCCCTGTTCTGTAGAAAGAAGCTTAGCATGCCAGAATGCTGAAATGCCAGACCCAGGTTTCAGCAGGTCCTGCAGCAGCTGACACAGAGCGTGGTGGGTAATGACTCTGAGCTGTACCAGCTCTGAATGAAAACTAGGGCTAATTTTAAGCTAATTCTATGCTGAATGTTCCTATTGGTCTGGCCACAGGGAGCTGTCTTCAGATAATTTTAACTTGTCTCTTTCTGTAATGTTTCTGTGTCTCATTTTAGAATAGAGCACACCCCGCTTTTCAAGTTCAAAATCTATTCTGAATTAATTTGCACACTAGGCAGTGAGAAGACCTCACTATGGCTAATGACTGATGATGCCAGTATTTATAATCTGGAGGGTATTTCTTTCTTGCATTCCTTTACACACTCTGACCTACCTCCTGCAATAACAATTTAGTAGTTCCGTTCAAATGGGAAATGAAATCAGAAACCAAAAAAGAATATTTTCTGCATTTTATCAAATGGGATTTGTGATATTTAACTTTCCTCAGTTTTATATCTACACTTCTGTAGCCTTTTTAAACTCTTTCCCCTCTCTCCTTCCCACACCCTGCCAGCTCTGGTTCATTCCATCTCTAAAATTTTCCAAAACTATAATGTCAAAACACAAATTTTAACCCATACAACAGCTTTCCAATCCTGACAGTCATGGGGGACTCCGTTTTCAAAAGAGGCCAGTTTTGCTGTTGGGTCGAGAACAGACCCTTCACATGCTGTAATAGGAACTAATAGAAAAACAATAGCAACAAAAATAACAAGAAGATTTGGGTCAGTTCTATCCCACGGCTCTGCCCTTGTGGTCCCTGAATATTTAGTCTCTGTTCTGTTCCCAAGTTAAGTGCTGAAAGCTTTAATGTGCCCACATAACTTCAGCGAGAGAGCAGGCCAACCTTGCCAAGATTTGTCCCTCTGATTTAACGTGGATACTCTGCTACTGTTTGCTCAGTAGGGTGTCTCCGGATGGACTCTGGCTCTCTGGCTCAGGATCTGCACACAGCACTCGGAAAGCAGATATTCCAGCCTGTTCTGACTCTTCTCAGTCCCTCCTGTGCACAATCAGGCAAAAGACCTGCCATTCCCGTGGAATCGATTCAAGCCACCCAATCAACATAACTAGTTCACAAATTCTTTGACTGAATTACACCCCCCACCCCCCCCCGCCCCATTTTTAATAGTACGGCAGGACATTATTAAAACCTGGCTCTGGACCCTTCCTGAGACCTTATTCTGATTACCACTGGGATGGCTTTGGGAATTGGGTCAGAACTGCCCTGTGGGCTGAAAAGTTGTCATCAATCTTTCTCCTTTGACACTGTCCTTTTTCGGGGGTGACAGCGAGGTGCTCCATCCTGCTACGGCTGCTACTGCACTTGTAGCTGAGCACCTGCACAGGCACCTCCTGCAGCACCTCAGGCCTTGGGCTATGAGCATGGGGGTGGCAGGCTGCGTACTGGTATTTCGCAAAGCCAAAGCCTCTTTCCATGTCAAGGAGGTGCCTTGAAATGTGGAGAAACTCCTTTTTTTCCCCACATGTCCAAGCTCCTTGTGGTTGACACTGTCCATGCCTCACCCTTGGTCAGATGCTTTGAGGAGCATCTCCTGCTCTGTCTCCTTCACCCCACAAATACCATCTTGTGAGCCTAGCAGCATGTGACCTTTGCCATGTGTTGTTTTCCAAGACTTTTCAGGGTCTTTATCAAACCATCCCTTGTTCTTTGCACCTGGATTTCTTCCAAGTGTTGCTCTACTGCCTTGCAGATTTTGTGACAACATTTCCAGTGGTCTCCCACTGGAACACTAGCCTCTCCCATCTCATTCACACAGGAATTTTCTAAAGTCTCAGTCTTTTTGGTTGGTTGATATTTCAATCTATAGTTTTTATTTTCCAAAGGCTGTGTGTTGTCATTGCAGCTCATCTTTTTCCTTTGTTTTCTTATCAGGAGAAAGCAGTCTTTCACCCTCACTATTACCAGGTAAGGCTTTAGTCCCTTCAGGCTTCTCATAGAGTGCAAGATATTTTTGTGTCCTCAATCTATATCTTTAAGGTTCTCTTTATGAAGTTGCCTCTCCACTAGATCCCCATGTGCCATTGTGAATGCTCATACAAGATGACATTCACCCTCTGCATCTTGCATCTATGACTTCCTTTTTGAGACTCGGAGAGGGGTGCCCTTTCCTGCTATCATTTTCCTTGTGCCACTTGGAAAGTGTGGTCATTTCATGCATGTGTGGGATTTGATCACACCTCAGTACCTGTGGGATTGTGGGACTTTTCATGACACCATGGGCAAGAGCCAAGGTTCATTTGAGCATGTATACAAGGAACAAAACCCACCGCCTGGAGGATTTACTACCTCTAATTTTCTTCTTTCCTTTGATGCCTCAAGTGTCTACCTAGAAACAGAGACTGGACAGGAGTAAGGGAATAAAGGTAGGTATTGATTAGAAAGGCCTTCAAAGGTACACCCTGGGGAGCCAGAGGCTACTTCCAAAGAGGACCCCAAGATGGACGGCAGGTCACGAGTTCTTCACACTGTTACAGGTTTGGTCCATTTGCATATCAGCATAAATTCACCAATTAAAACTTTAGCTAATGATGTAATATCTTTAATTTCTCCACCTCTCCCGTGGCCCTAGTTTACAATTTTTGGGCCTAGGACAATCTGAGTGTCCTCGAATAGCAAGCTCAGAGAAGCTTTGTTGTGTCTATCTGGCCTAGGAGAGCAGCTAACAAGCTACAAGAAACTTCAGAGTTACACACTAGGCGATACAGAATTTGAAAAGTATAAACATTAAACCTAGGGCATCACCTCAGTACAAGCAGGCAGCTGCTACAAGCAGTTTCCTCACTGACACTGGTAGCTGCATTTACCTAATTTTTGTCCTGGGATTAGATTGGACCCTCACCCCGAGTCAGGAAAAAATGATCAGTTTTCTCATTTGCATTCTCTCGCCCATAAAGCCCTTCTATTTCTGCATTGCACTGCGTGCACAGTTCACATCAAGCTGCTGTGACCTGAAAGAAGTATTTTCAAGGCAGATGAATTGTATCTTTGTCCTGAGACAGTCTAATGACAGCCTAGACCTGAAGCAATGCTGACACAGCAGTCGTGAGTAATAATTTTGCCCTGACAAACTGCAAGTTGCTCAAGTAAATTTTACCCTGATTTAGGTAACCAGACAGCACAGGTGTGGCAGCAGGGAACTGCTACTGAATACTTCAAGTTCCTGGAGGGTTCTGCAGATGATGCTACCACTTCTCTTCCTGCTATCTACAGGAGCTATCTACAATGTATGTACCTTTGCTGAAGCCACCTCATCTGGGAAAACCCTGCATTGGCTCAACTTCAGCTTGTGAACCCTGAGTTAGGAATTAATTTGCTGCAGGTTATCAGGGCTTGTGTTGCACATTGTGGTTTCTACGCCCTTAAATCTCCATGGGAGCACTCCGGCATGACAACTCTCTTCTTCCTATTGCATCCAGTTCCTCTTAAAATGATCTTTTGCAGTTGTCTTAACTCAGGAAGAAGAGGGCATGTTCTCAGCAGAGAGGCATCTGTCAGGAACCTGTTTCAAAATTCCTTCTAGAACTCAAACCTGGGAAGTAATATGGCTTTTGAAAATATTAAAAGCATTTGAGCTCCCCCTCCTTGCACAGCCCCACCAGCCAAAACACCTTGACTCTCCAAGCTGCAAGATGTGATAAAGGCGAGTCCTTCCTCCACCCCATCCTAGCCACAGCTTCATCTTAATCCTGCAGCCACTTGGAGAGCATAGAAGTTGTAGGGCTGCCTCTTCTAGCTCTCCCAATTATACTGATGGAAGAGAAAGCAGCTCCCTCCAGAGAGGCTGCCCAAGGAGGTGTCCCCCCAGGAGCCTGGGAAGCCCTCAGGAGGATGAAAGCAATTCATGCTCGAACCACAGCTCTCCCCTCTCCTGCCTTTGTTCTGGCTGTGCTGACTGTGGGCACCGAGGTGCTGGGCAGCTTGCCACTCTCCAGATGGACTTGCTGCTTCTATTTTACTTCTTTTCTTTCTTTTTTCTTTTTTTTTTTTTTTCTTTTCTTTTTCTTTTCCTTGCCACAGGCTAAATTGTGGCACAGGGAAGTCAGTGGCAAAACTGTCATCTGTTTCTTGGGGACCCAGGTACAGCCTTGAGTAAATGACTTGGGATAAAATGGCAAACGGGCTGTGGCAGAACACTCGTACTACAGCAGATAGATAAAAACTTGAATCATCTCCCACAATTTTGGCTGCTGTAGCAGCTGAACTAACATTGAATGCTCTGAATGCTGACTGAATTATCTATGCTCTTAAGATTGTGCTGAAGCACCCAAATACATCTTTTCCCCTCAGAGTTTGTATGCAGCCCGATGTGTTAAGGTCAAGATGCACACTCCAGAGAGAAGCAGATGGTCTCCTGAGTGATGTATTTTAACTCACTGAGCATGAATATGAAAAAGGCTTCTTATTTTCCAAGCATATGAAAGTCAGTAATGTAGAACAGTCTCAGGGAATCTTAATATGTGAATAAACATGTGTCGCAAGAGTTTATTTTGGTCTTTGTGCTCACTATGGATTCCTAAGATTAAATGATACCCGAATACTATATATCATTGTTTTTATTAACTTCGTTCAAATGTCAGAGCCATGCCAAAATACTGTTTCAATTTGTGTCGATTTATAATAATTCTGACCTTCATAATGACCTAAACAAAAGCAATCCTGGAGTCAGTAAATGTTCACTTTGCAGAAGTATCTATATAGTATAAATACCAAATACTCTGTATGAATGCACTTATGGTGTAGCAGAGCTGTATTGCTGAGTGAATGGGGTGAAGACAATTGCTGGAAACTCTCTGTAAACAAATTATATTGAATTTTAGGGGCTGATCCTGCTCTCTCTCTGCATCATGCACTCTTTAGCTAAGAGCCTTAGGCAAAGGCGCCAGATAAGGACCATCCCCACCCTCCATGTCCCACAAGGCACAACACACTATATCCAAGCCAGTTCCCCTCTCTATACCTCCTTTGCCATCAGGCAGTTTGAAGGTCTGTGCCCTCCACAGCCTTTCTTCCCCCACCCTTCACCCATGCAGAAAGGGGGAAACAATGGGACAAGTCACCCCATCACCTAACATGTTGGAACCCTGACACATTGTTGAGTCCTGGCAGTGGGCAGAGTGACCTGGGTGGTTTCTCTGAGTTCAGGCTGCATAGAGAGGCCAGTATCTGCTGCTTCTTCCCAAAATAACTGTTTAAGAGGGCAGGGAGGAATGTCAAAATGTTTTTAATAACCAACACAGCATCTGGAGCATTTATTTCAAGTCTTATTGAGCCAGTGGAAAGAGACCCATGGATTTCAGGGAGATTTGTATGAGACTTTAAAATTGATTGTATATCTAAGAAGGGTACAAAGCAGAAAATTTAGGGAAAAGGCTCTTAAGCATTTTTTCCCCTAATCCTTCACCTGTACCAGCTGTTGGAAAACATCTTGCCAAACATCCTCTCTCATCATGCTCACTACAAAAATTTCCTGAGCTTGTCTAGCCAACCAAAACATTAATTTCTACTAAGACACACACAACCCCCCACCTTTCTCGCCAGCTCAAGTAACATTAAACATTTTATTCAAACACAGAAAAACATGGAGATTGAGAGCTGAGACTGCTGCTTGTCTATGAGCTCTATGTATTTTTAATGTTTCTGGCTAGAGATGTGAGGTAAGGAAGAAGTGGAAGTGAGAACAGTGAATTCCATGTTGAAAGAGTCATATGGAGGTTTTTAACAGCATTTTAAAGTGCACCTGAAAAATTTTCAGTGGCATCCATTTTGTGTGTGGAAAATTGCATGGTTGTGCAACCTCTGTGTACAACAAAGAAGTAACTGCAAATGCCTGTATAAAATGTCATCTCTCTGTTCATTCACCCACTTGCCAAATGCAAATAGACATGCCTGCAAGTTCTGCAAAAGGGCTGTGTAGGAGTCTGTGTTGAAAATATGCCCTTTCATGGTCTTTAGATGTTTCCTCTGTTTGTTCTATCTGCTTATATCCCACCAACATCTAAGCCATGTAATGAGGGCAAAAGAAACCGTCTGACAGTCTAAGGCACCACCATAATCAACAGTTCATTGGTTCCTAAGAGCATTAAGGCCCAGAAATGAATGCTGCAGGAAACTTTATCTGGGAGCTGACTGACTGACGGATGGAGCAAACCACAATGGTGGGCATTTAAAAACCCAGCTGGCTGTGCCACACTCGCACTCTTGAGTGTGAGCAGAAGGTATTGTACCTCCCCTGAAAAGTCTTACAGCACACTTACTCCTTTAGGAATTTTGATGGTTCCATGCCATGCCTTTTAAATCCCCCAAGACTCTAACCTACTGATTGTCTGCAATTTTTTTTATGTGGATTATTTTTTCTGAGTGACATAAATGTTTATTGTTGCCAGTATGCACTAGCAGTGTTGGCTGAAAATTGATGTTAAAACATTGTTTTGCTTTGAAATAGAGGGAGAATTCCTTCAAAAATTAAAAATTTCTCTTTGGTTTGTTTCTTTGGAGATTGTTGCTAGATTTGTACCCTATGCCTGCTTTTCATTTCTTTTGACTCAAAATTTATTTGTCTCTAAAGAAAAGGGGTCCCCAGGGACTGTTTGCCTGGTATATGCATTGTAGTAGAGGTCACAATGTATGGGGTTAGAAGAGAGATCTTATTAGTCATCTTCTTTTTATTCTGGTTCTGACTCACTTGTCGATTTGGAGTACATGTGGGGTTTTTTGCCAAGTAAAGTGTACTTCCCTCTATTCCTAATGAAATGAGCTTAGCCCAGTGATTATGGCAGTAGCCAGACCCACCAGACCATTAAATATGCCTCCCAGGCTTGCAGTGTCCCTGTGAAGATCCTCAGACCCTCTAGCACTGACCCCAGCTCCCTGTATCCCAAAGATGAGGAGCTGGATGTTAAAGGATGGGTCTCAGAAGCCAGTGTGATGAAGGAGATGGTAGATCATGAGACACTTTAAGCCATGATTGTGTTTTGGGTCCTTCCAGTGAGGTGTTCCCCTGCCCTGGCCTAAGTGCTGAGGGGCAATTTCGTGATCTAGAAACTGTAGTTTGAGTATCCCCTGCGGAACTGGGCTGGGATGTAGCCATTTGATCCCATTTATAGGCTTGTAGGACCATCCCTCCACTGTCAGCCAGGCTCAGCTACATCTCAGATACCCCAAGAAGCATTTCAAAAGCCAATCCTGGTGGACATGCCATGGTTCAGTTGTTCCTGTATGATCTCCCTTTATCATTAGGAAAATGCTTCCTGATCTCTAACTTCAGTCTGCCTCCCTTTAGTCTACATCAGCCTCTTGTCACCCTGTGTGTCATGGCAGAAAGTCCTCTCTACTCAAGCAACTCTATAATTTAAATTTTCTCCTGCATTGTTTTTCTAGACCTTTAATTAGCCCTTTTGCTGTTCTTCCAACTTAGTACAGCTGAATCACATCTTTCTAGGAGAGCAGTATAGCGGACTGCACACAGATACAGACACTTTGCAAGGATGAAAATTGGTTATGTGTCTCACAGGGTGTAATTCCACTTATACATTGCTAGTCTGGGGCTACCCTCTTCTGCAACAACACAAAATAGCTCTTCAGCTTGTGATCTTCTACAACTTCTAGATGGTTTTCTGCAGAGCTGCTGGCCAGGCAGCTGTTCCATCCTGCAGTATACGGTCAGTTATTGCCTATGTGAGGAAGAATCTGCAAGGTGGTTTCCAGAGTAGCATGTTTCCTGTTAGACCTTAAAAATACTGGTTTTTCACGATCATTGTGAATTCTAATCCTGTCTTCCAAACTCCTGACAGTCCTTCCCTGCTGGCTGCCATCTGTACATCCTCTCTGTTCCATCGTCTGGGACATGAATAAAAATATTGAATATGACTAAACCTGGGAGAGGCTGTGCCGCACCTATCCGATATGTTCTTCCACTTTGACTGGCAATACCATATTCTTTCAGTACAGACTTCCTGCCCCACCATGTCTTCCTCTGGTGTGCACCTTGCCAAAGCTGACTTTAATGACTGTTTTCCTCACCAGGGACAAAATCTAAAGTGAAAGGCTGTTGTTCAATTCCTTTCCTTTCTCCATGTTCATATTTACTATTGTTAAATAATTATTTGCTGCAATAATGAATTCTGAGATAAATAATCTCTCAGGCACATAATTTGTTTGGAGGTAGACATGACATTTGTCCTTCTTGTTCTTTTGCCATAGCCAAGACAATCCCTTTCTGTAAGTGGAGCATAATAGTGTGCCACACTAACACTAATACAAATACAGTAATACAAACTTCTAGATGCACTCAAGATCTTTAAATACATTTTTCTGTAAGTCTTACCTAGTTATTTTTTTATCTGTTCTCTTGAGATCTGTATTTCTGCCATCCCCTATTATTTTCTACAGTTCCTCCTCCTCCTCCCTGCTGTGCCATGGTTGTTCTTCTGCCCTCTCCCTCCAGGGACTGTCTGAGCAGACAGCACCTTCCGTTCAGTGAAACCTTGTCTTCCATGCTGAAGGTTTGCAGTTGCACAATTTTACCTTTTTATAACCCCCTAAAATCCTTCCTCAGGTTGATCTACTGTAGTCTCCACCTTGGGGAAAATGAGAGCATTTTGAGCTAAAATACAGGGAGTTTGGGGGTTCCCTGCACCTCCCTGGCCCCAGGGGAGAGCCGGGGAGCAGGCAGTGACAACAGCAGCAGAGAGTGGCTGAGTGCTGGGCTTGGTAACTCCTCGGCTGCAGAGAGAATCTTGAATTTTGGGCTTGTTAAATTGCCCTGTCATTATAAAGTCAGTGCAGCAGCTCAGATCAAAAACCTACCCAGGCAGATTAGGAATGTGTCAGATGCTGAACTCCTCAAAAGTGCTAATACCTTGCTGCCCTTTTATGTGGTTTAAGTTGTGCATTTGGTTTGGAACCAACAGACAGTGCCAGAAAAGAAGACGAAGCAACCTTTGCCAGTCCTCCCTTTGCAAACCTACATTGCACAGTGGGAAGCAGGAGAATTTACTTTAACTAAAGCCAAGTCAGTGGTTTAATCTTTGTAAACATGTCTTAAGTGCTCTCTCTCTTATCTTTATGCCGTGGCTTTTGCACCAAAAAAAAAAAGTAGAAAGCTGTTCAGCCAGAAACATCACAGTTCTGACATGAAAACTGGTCATCAATCACTTTCCTGTAGAGCTCTGTGTGTGCGTGTGTGAGCGAGCCTGCGTGTCTGCGATCCTAGCTTGTTGAATCAGCAACTGGTGGCCTACAGTGCAAACACAGGCTGCTCCTGCAAGTGCCAGCACAAAGAAAGAAAGAAAGAAAGAAAGAAAGAAGGAAAGAAAGGAAGCAAGGAAGCAAGGAAGGATTAAATAGTTAAAAGGGAAAAACCCTCTTACAATAAAATCTGAATTCTCCAGGATTGTCTGGAAAAGACTTCTAAGGAGGAAAAGGTCTTGTAAACATCGAGCATGCTGCAAACTAAAGTCAAAATTAGAAAACTATCTGGTATGCTGTTTAAGTGTACACGTGTGTTTGTTTGCAGAAATCAGATCGATGTTTTAAAAATGCTGTTCTTTTAATAAAAGAAATCATCACGCAAGACCTGTTTGCCACTTTTTTCACGCTTTGTGGAGTAGGTGAGCACTGCAGATGCCGGTAGTGTACTAAAAGTAGGTGTGAGCAATGGCAGTTTGAAAGCTCAGCTTCTCATCTAAGTCTTTTGGAATGATATTTCCTCCCTATCACATGCAGATTTACATTAGGATAATCTTTTAGATCATGTATCACTCCTCACCACAGCACTAAGGGTGTAACACAGAATATTGGGAAATTTGAGGCACAAATCATACCAATTTTTGCAGCACTGAGTAACTGGACTTTTAAAAATGGAACTGAGAGAATGCCATGCAATGTTGGTGGACCAGAGAAAGCTAACAGTGAATCCCTTTTACACAAAGTGAGCTTCAGGACCTGCTCTTCCTCCATTTATATAAAACAATTATATTTGTCTCATCTCTCTGTGCTGTGCAGACAAAGATATCCTGGGGATATTTTTTCAGGTGTTCTGTTTGCAAACTTTTTTCTCAAGTGCATCCTCCTTTTTAATCCTTTTTGTTATATTGGTAACAATAAAGGGAAAACTGGGTGCACTGTGCATTAAATCTCCATTTTACCCAGAAGCTTTGTGATGTCCCTGCATCCAGACTGTTTGGTTTTTGCATCAGAGGAGATCCCTTTATGCAAACAAGGAGCCGTGCATCCTCTGAATCCCTGCTGAAGGAAGGTACTGTGTGATGGTGATATGTCAGGAGCTGCTGAAGGTGCTACTTCTATTAGAGTCTGTAAAATACTACAGGACTGCTTTTCAAAGAGACCAGCAGGATGTTTCCTCAGAATTTAGCCAGCTGTGCAAAGAAGATGGGCTATTTTCTTGACCTGTTTTGTTGCCAGGGTTTTTGTCTTCTGTGTAGCTTGACTTTCTGAAATAGCCCAAATTGTTTGTATTAAATAAAAGAGAGGCTATCACTGCAAATGTTACAGACAACAGTTTCAGTGCTATATTCAACTAGGAAATCTCCTACATTAGATCTTGTCTTTACTACTGCAGAGACACTAAATAAAAAATGAACAATTAGCAATGGCTTCGGTATAACTGATGATGGGGGGATTATATTTATTGTTATCTCCAAACAGAATGAAGTCCAAGCCAATAAAGAATATTAATTGTGCTTTAAAGAAATAATTTTAGCTAAAAACAATGATGGGAGAAATTAAACTAGGAGAAATTAAACTAGGAGAAAGGCTTTATTAACAGAAAAATCTGAATGATGATTGAGAATCATTGGCTAATACTTAAGGAGATGCCCAGAAAAGCCCCACCCAGCAAAAGAATCTGCATTCATTAAATGGCCTGCTGAAGGAGTGAAGTAAAACTTCTTATGCATATGTGTACTTGGACCCCAAGAGAAAATGCAAAAAGCTCCTAATGTCAATACACAGATGGTAGGTTTTGGAGAAAATGGATAAAAGGGGAAACAGGTCATAAGGAGAACCATGACAAGCACAGCTGAGGGAAAGTTGCCTGTTGAGGAGTATTTTCTTGTATGTTTGGGATTTTATTTTAGTATTTCCAGAACATAAAGAACATTAAAAACGACATGCCTCCATTACCAGATGAAAATAGTAAAACTGCCAATAGGAAAAGATGTAAAAATCAAGCTTATTCTATTTTTGTTCTATGTACAGAGAAAAAACCCCAAACCTTAATCCTTTATTCATGTCAACCAACAGTGATCACATTGTATTTGTTCTAGTTTTAAGTAAAGAGGAGGTTAAACAGAAGATAACAAAGTCAGGCAAGGATCCGAGTAACCTGTATCCAGCAGTCTAAAAAAAAAGAGCAAGCCAAAGAAAATAAATCTTAGCACACTGGGGAAGTTCCAGATGCCTGGGAGAAAGCTAGCACGATAAACGGCATGACCCAGGTAATTTGTAGACCTGTCAGCCTGATGGGGATACTGGAAAGTGGAGTTGGTACTGCATAACATTTTTATCAGGCAGCAAGAGAGATGCAGAATCAATGGGGAATGTGCCAGATGCACCAAAACTAGGTCAACTTTTGGTCTGAAAATATTCTTCTGCAGGGGAATGTTCATCATCTAAAGATGTTTCTGTTATACATGTGTTTCTGTGAATTGTGGGAGAGAGAGTCGTGGGAGAAAGGAAGCAGGTGGGAGTTAGGAATCTTACATTGGTGTTGATGTGCTTGAGATTCTTCACAAACAAAGCACAAAAATATGCTGGACTGAAAAACGTACCTGGGAGAGGTCTAAAGGGACAAGCAGACCAGAAGGTGGTCTGATTACAACCCAGAGCCACCTATATGTTAACAGACAACTGGAGAGACTGTTTTAGTCTGGCAGATAAAGATTCAAAACAAGATCCAGTGGCTGGGGTTGAAAATACATTTTAAATTAAAAGTAATTTACTGTAAGAAAGTACTTAATCATCAGAACAACTCACAATGGATAAAAAAATGTTTACACTGGAAGTTTTTCCAGAAAAATCAGTTTTATTCCAACCATTGTCTTTGGATCTGAAGCATGAACTGATCTCAGTAAGTCCTGTGGTCCGTGGAAAAAGAACATTGGCTGGAGGGTCCTTGGTGAGTCCTGTTCTTAAAATCTATGACCTGCAGAGAAATAAAAGCAATGCTGCATGCTGAGTGATCCACTCTGCATCAGTTGTCTGACAGAGGAGACCCCACTCCTCATGAAATAAATTATTTCTGAATCAAGGACATGTTTCATTCAGATGAGTGTAGTAATTTAGGGTGAGTGTAACAGCTTGGCCATTCAAACAAACCAGAGTGCAGTAATCTAATGATAAAATCAGCAAACAGCACAGTGGGAGAACGGCGGTAATTCACTGTCTTCAATTTCTTCTTTAGCACATCACATTCAAATATTTCCTTGGACTGGAAGAGATACTCTTTATTGCAGAGATTAGAGTTGTCCTTTTGGGAAAATGGGGTGGAGAAGGAAATCTTACAGTGTTTTTGCTTTGTTCCTTTTCAAGCCATTGTATCTGGCCATGAAAATACCACTGAGCAAGTTAGCAGTATCACTAATTCCCAACAGCACTATTATACCCATTTTTGCTCAAATGTAAAAAAAAAATTAAAAAAAAATTTAAAAATCATTGCTTTAAAAAGCCAGAGGTGCTTTGTAAGGTAAAAGCCAATTCAGAGAAAGGCCATCAGAGTTGCTGCCTCCAATGTGTCTTTGCTAAAGCAGCTCAAACTTGAAATTAAGCAGCAGTGGGGAACATCTGCAAACCATCAAAGATGGTGCAAAGGTTGGTGAAAATCTTTGTGGCCTCTGTGATTCATAGATACCAGCCAAATACAAACAAAAGCTTTTTTCTTTTGTGACAGACATAGTATTGTGGCTTGAATCACACAGAGCCCTATTGTTGGGTTATTTTATCTTATTTCTTTTGCAGATTTAAGTGGGGAAACAGGCTTAAAGAGCTGTTGGGGCAGAGCCTGTCTTGCATGAAGGCAAGTGAGGTGGCTCTCTCATCTCGAGCTCTTCTCTCACAGCTTTCTGTCAGTGGCCCTTCCTTCCCTCTCATTATCTGTCATGCAGAGACATGACTGCAGATGAGGCCAGACCTCAATGAGCTGCAGGTTTTTAGGACTGTGGGCAACCTCAGTGCAGATTTTAAGAACTTTTGAAGGTTCTTGGTGAGTCCTGTCCTTAAAATCTATGACCTGCAGAGAAATAAAAGCAATGCTGCATGCTGAGTGATCCTTTCTCTGTCAGGTGTCTGACAGAGGAAGCCAGGAGGCCAGGGTAAATTTTTGGGTATTTAAAGTACTCTCAAGTCCAAACTACACCAGCAAGACTAATAGATGATCTGGGATCTTAAACCTAGCTCTGCAGTCCAGACACACTTTTTGTTTTTAGGAAAACCCGATCAGCCCAAATGCCCTTTTTTGCTAGTACTTCATTCCATATACTCTCAGCAAAACTGACGAATGGACATTAAATGAAATCAAGCCTTGCCTCTGTAAAGTAATCTACTGTAGGGGTTGCCAAACCCAGCAGCCTGATTGAGATCTCTGTATCCCCAGGTCTGTGCCACAGAGGGGCTGAGCACACAGCCACCACAGGAGCTCATCCACCCTCAGACAAGATGCACATACACACATTGCTGACCATACAGATCAGCACAGGCAGAAATACACATACACTGGTGGCTCAAATGGGCCAATCCTGTCCAGCTCTCTGGCAGTTCTAGGAAGTTCTAGGAGTGGGAAATGTATCCATACATATAATGTGGGTCCCTCCATCCATAGGGTTGGATTGTCAGCCTACCTAGCAGCTGCCCCTGGACTCCAGTCTCTGCAAGCACTGGCACCTGGGCTTACAAAGCCCTGTGGCTGTGGCCCCACCCCAGGTCCCTTAGGCACAGCCCCTATTGCACGTGTTCAGGTGCACACGCACACACACAAACAAATCTCTCAGTCATCCCCTGTATCCGTTGGTCCCTTCAGTTGATGACTCACAGACCCTTGGGTCTTTCCAGAATATGGCCCAAAACCACAACAGGCACCTCATTATCTCACTCCAAAGCCTCTTATCCTACTTGCCTGCTAGTCTGGCTTGGTATTTAATTGTGAAAACCACTGACACATGCACCAACACGATACACACCCTCTTCAGGCTCTCCTGTCACATGTCCCTCTGACCCTGCTCCTCCTCAGCTTCTGCACTCTGACCCCGCACGCCCACAGATGCTGAACAGGATCCCTGTCCCAGGAGAAGAGCTAGAATGTCATTTAATCATGAGATGGGGCAAACTGTACTGCTGAGGTGCAGGGCATGGTCAGACAAGTGTACTGACCAGCTGCCTGTTTGCACGACTGGCCCCTTCTATAGCTTTACTATCAGTGTCTTGTCACATACTTGTTCCTCCTCAGACACCATCAGTATCTCTTTCCCCCACCTTTGATTTTTCCCCTAAGTCTTTTACTAAGTCTCAAGCAATCCCAAAATGCCCTTCCCCAACATCTCATTCCCCCACAGACAATAACCCTCCTCAGCCTTCCAGGTGCTCCAGAGACCCACTACTGTTGTCTCATCTCCACTTGCATTACTCCATGTCTGTTGGGGTGACGCCCTCCTTCCTAGGAAGAGCTGGGTCAGGATGCTGTTTTTTCTGATCAGGTTATTGGGCTTCCTTGTCTGTCATTGGTATTTTATGCCCTGTCACGGTTGTGAAGAGAGGCCTTTAAACACAGAACCAAGCAGTGTGAATCCAGGTATCACACCTGGCTTCCTCAGTGGCTGATGGTGCAGCTTCAGTGCCCAGCCAAAGTGAAGGGCTGGAAAGAAAGAGAGCTGAACTTCTGAAGCACCACTGGAAAACCTAAGTCAGAAAAAGTCACTATGGCACATAGATCAACATTAGTCCTCTCTGCGTAGGTACCTTCTCACGAAGAGTAACGGGCAATTTGCTGCAATTTTGTGACTCTGAAAATTTTACATTATGTCAAGGTTCCTGATGCATGGGAAGGCCTTTAGCTGTTATATTCTGGTGAATATCAGTACAGGCATTCATTCTCTGCTTTTCCTGAAGTTTCTTTGTTTCATAAAAGAAAAGGAGAGAGTTTAGAAAGAAAGGGAGAATGTTAATTTTCTGCTCATTAGGCCTGGATGGATACTTCCAGCATGTTTTCCAAGTGCCCTGACTTACCTAAAATGCTTAATTTGTTTCACCCAAATGCACACTTTGCAAACACTTCAGTGACAGAGTTTGCCAGCAGGGTATCTCACAGAGACAAGGGAAGTTAGATTTAGACCAGATACAAGGAAGTTTTTTTGTTTTTTTTTTTACAGTGAGGGTGGTGAAACACTGGAACAGGTTACCCAGAGCGGCAGTGGATCTAGACATTCAAAGCCAGGCTTGATGAGGCTCTGAGCAATATCATCTGGTTGCAGATGCCCTTGCTCATTGCAGGTAGGTTGGATTAGATGACCTTTAAAGGTCCCTTCAAATCCAAATATTTCTATGATTCTATCTATGATCAAGACTGAGCCATTTTGAAAATCAAAATTCCATCAAAAATTAAGTCATATCTGGCAGAGGCAGCAATAAAGTCTCTGGCCATGCTAAGTCAAAGGGGACTTTAAGGCCTTTTATTGAAAGCTTGAGTGGCATGTTTGGCTTGAGAAGTTGATTTAGCATTCATCTTCCTGCAGCACGTGTTGTGCACGAAGCCGTGTAAGGACTCTGCCAACTTGCCACTGTCCCTGGTAGTCCCTTGTTACCACAACTGATGATGAAGGGTGATGCCACGACAGCATTATCTGCACAATGGGCTTCTCCCTCACTACTGGCCCCTCTTATCTTGGGGCAGGCTGGGCTCCAGCACTTCTGTGTGTCTAGCTGAGACTGATCTGAGCACCTCCTTTTTGATTCTTGATAAACTAGCAGAAATACTGCTGGCTTCAACACTAGAACCTCTGTGCAGAAAGATCAGAGACCTGGTTTAAACTCAGTCTGACCATAGCTAGCATCCCAAAAACATTTGTGTGTCCTTCACCAAGATGCTCCCTTAGCCAGTCTTTGATATAGACCCATAAACTTCTGCCATAAACATCCATCACTGAAGGAGATCATATGGAACTCTTCTGATCTTACCTGTTTGGCACTCTCAACAGCTGCTTTCTCAAGCAGAACAGGGAGGCTAAAACAGAACAAGAAAGTTGACATGAGGCTGATTAATCAGAGATGTTTCCCTCTTCCACTTCTTCACATCAGACATAGACATAGTGTTTAGCATTGTCCTTGGCATTCAAATTCTCAGTGGCTAAAAATTCCCGAAAAGAAAAGGGAATGGACATTCTTAGCTGAAGTAGAATTGTCCAACAAGTCAACCAAGTGATATCTGCAAGTCCAGATCAAAAGACAAACAACTACTGTTTTGTTTAAACTCCTAATTTTTCAGGGATTAAATTCAGTGTTTGGAATTGGCTTTGTTTTCCTCATTTCTTTTGAAATGAAATTCTTTCAATTCAATGAATTTCTTTCAATTTCCCTGATTCTTTCCAACTTTGGTCACAGAAGAAATTGTTGAGATGGTCTTAGGCACCAGCAATCACCCAGAAGAAATCCCAGTTTACTCCTTCTGGATGTTAGTAGCGGTTATTAATATCTACCTTTCCTGTAGTGGTTTTGGAGGGCTGTCAGAGGAGTTTGGAGTACTGTGTCTACAGATATTCCAAGGGTGGAGTACTTGTGCTAGTTTGCTAATGCTCTTGGCCTCTCTCGTGGCATCTTTAGCGCTCCTAATCTGTATATGAAATGGAACCCAAGAGCATATTTTTTACCAGATAGTTCCACAGTACATTAGGAGCTGGACTTTCCCTTTGCTACAAGCCATTTAAGAACTACATTCTCGTCATCTTTTCCACTTATTTCTCCTTCTGATGTAGCCAATATGTTGGAATCCTTTGTAAAAACATGTCATTTATACTTATGTAAGTATTTGCTATTGTAGACAACTTGCTTAGAGTTTACTGGCACCAACAAGAGCAAAGCATACAATGGTAAATGGAAACTCATTTCTTCAGTCAGATTAGAGCTGAAGGGCTTTGTGTTTGCTGTTTCCTAACTGTGAAAATTACATGGAAAGTTCTGCAGGTATCAGCATTTTGCAATAATCATTTCCATATAGCCAAATAGAGAAATTAATGATTTTGGTTTCTACACTAGATTTTGCAGGCTTTTAGAGCAAACTGAGAGACCTCTGAACAATATCCTCCTACATTTACATCTCAAAGTGTAAAGCTCTTGAGGGTGGTGACTCATAAAGCATTTCTTCCTTCCTCAGAGATCCAAGCTTGCAAATGGAAACAAGGTCTGCAATTCCAGTGAGGAAGCCGGCATGAGGGGTGGGAGGAGGTGTCAGGGCCCACACCACATTACATGATGATGGATTGATGGGACCACATCAATGGGCTCTGAGAGCTGTGTGACTCTCTGGGTGAGAGGAGGTGGCAGGAACAGAGGAATGTCACTAGTTAACCCACCCATGGGGCAAGAAAGGCCTCAAAGTCAATAAGTAACAGCCTGGAGGTGCCTGGAGGCTCACAGCTGAAGCCAGCAGGTGAACTTGGCTTCCTGATAGGAAATCTCCAGCCGGTGGAAAGTCACCAAAGCCCTCACCTGCTCCCCCACTTAAATCAAAGTCACAAGGTGTCATGCCACAACACAAACAGAAATAAAGTCTGGCTCAACCCGCAAGTTTTATATTTAAAAAACAAGGCTGGCCTTGCTAATACCATGTAGTTCCCTTTGCAGCTCCTATTTTTTTTTTAAGTCTGGAAGAAATTACCCAAATCTAGTTGTGTTATAAGCTGAAGCCAGAGCACCTGCCTCTGCCTCTTTTGTCACTAGCCCCGTGGTAACTCCAGTGGTAAAAATCAGTCAAAGGAGTAAGAAGGAACAGTTAGCATTTCCTTCACAAATGCTAAAAGCAGCACCAAATGATGTGTATGAATCATCCCATCTACTCTTACACAAGCTAGGATAAAAATGTAGGAGTCACACAAGCTGCCATAAACTGTCATGCTCTGGGACATAATGCATGCCTTAAAGTTAAGCAGAAACTGTTCCATGGGCAAGTCATCGCATAGTGGTACATTGTGTTTGCGCCTTTCTTCAAAGCACCTGTGCTAACAGCAGTCAGGCAGAATACCAGATTGCAGAAGGCATCTGACTGATCTGAGTGGCAATTTCTATCTCACTACAGGTTATGTTCTCTTCTCTTTTCAGGGTTTTTTTTTTCCACAATGCTGTCAGGGAGTATTTATGTCCTTGCTATGAGAATGTATCAAAAATGTCGCACAAAGGGAAGATGTTTCTACCCACTGTTAGGTTTGCCAGGTAATTAAATAGTTCTTTTAATACTTAGTTAATCAGAGTGATTTCTCTGGTGCTGTATGTGAAGAAATGATGATGCCTTACTTCCAGACTATGCGAGTGTTTTTGTGTTTGATATACTCATAGTTTAGGAAGTTATCGCTCCTTTTGTTTTGCCGCCTGCAACAATATTCAGAAGACTATTTTCAAATGTAGCATTTAGCACATTGCAGTGGTACAAATGTCAACTAATCCACACGGTGACCAGATCTCAAAGGGAAAGGCCATGAAAATAAATTGAACAATACCTGGGAATATATCTGGGTGCTGAGACTCAGATGTGTATATTTTTAATGTGTCAGCGTTCTTCCTGGCAGATTTCCAGTGCAGCCCAAACACCAATATCCCAAACACTTTTTATTTTGGGAGTTAGCATGGAATACTGGCCATTCCCTTCAAACAGTTTGGGTGTGGTCACCCTACTCTGAAGATCTGTACAGTGTTAGTGAAGAGAAGCCCATCCTCTGCCCACTGTCCTCATTTCTATATGACAACCATGGACACAATTTACCAGTGTTGATAGCAGAATTTCTCCTATCTCACGCTCTTATTTTCATTCTCTCTATTTCTGCATTTCCTGTCCTCTACTCTGGTCTATCACGTTAACATAGCATGCTACCAACGAGTCCAGCAAGGAGATCCATCATTATGTGCTCCCATAGGCAAGGTATTTAGGGCTCCAGCACTGGCAGAAGGTCCTGGGTGTTGCATTTTCTCGTGTTTAGGGTCCCCTTCACTCCATCAGGCCCTATATCTGCTGAGCAAAGAGTGGGATCTTCAAAGGCCAGCAAGCTGAGAGGTACCTAAGACAGCTGATGGGGAAAGTCCTAGAGAAGAGCAGGGTGAACCTCCTTCACAGAGCCAGAGCCGGGTGTCTACAGATGCTCCCTCCAGCGCAAATGGATGATTCTGTGATGTTCTGGGATCTCGTTCTTAAACCAGCCCTTTTTTAGGAGCTACTAGGTGCAGAGGAGACTTTCCAGGCAGGCTAGTAAATGCTTTCTGTGTTCAGGAGGAGCAGGGGAATTAGGAAACATACACGTGTTTACAACCTTGCAGTGGAAGTAGGGTGCCCTTGTCTGCCTAAATGATTTGTGGATGAAGCCACAAATTAGCCGCTCCTGAGATTTACATGGTTTCCTCTGACTAAGCCTCATCCGCCCCGCATGTCTCACCACAGCTCCCCTGAGCATGTGCTCCATAGGGCCCCCAGCACAGAAGGCCAGACCAAGGTCAGGATACCTCCAAATTCATCAAAATG
The DNA here is from genome assembly GCA_013389985.1 of Dryoscopus gambensis. NCBI lineage: Eukaryota > Metazoa > Chordata > Aves > Passeriformes > Malaconotidae > Dryoscopus > Dryoscopus gambensis. Next base: position 66,839 of record WEIT01001478.1, read on the forward strand.
AGGCCTAAAAGAACCCCACACAGCATGGAAGCACTGTAGTGTCCCCACACAGCTGTCCCTCTCTACCCAGCAGCTCCCATGTGTCATCTGGTGCTGGATGAGGGGCAGTGCCGTCAGCACAGGCTCGCTCCATCTGTGCACACACCATCTGGGTGCCTTCTTCCCTTTACATGCAGCTGCAGGTTTCCTGCTGCATATGTTCAGCCTCCCACAGCTGGAAGCAGTAAGAGGTAGTTTGATCTACATTTTATATGCAGGAAGGATTGAAGTTTGCAAATTTTTAGCACTCTGCACGCTAGCAGGCCTGCAATAATCTTTATTGGCTGGTTTGCTCACTTTGTGGTTGCCATTTTCATCCTCCTGTGAGAAGATGCCGTGACTCCTGCAGGAGGAAAATGCTCTTGTCACTTTATCACCTCACTGTCATGAACCTCTGTCCACCATTTGCTATTTTGTGGAAAGCAAAACCATGCTCAGCACTGCTTCTGTCCATCAAGAGAAAGGGCTGAGCTGGCACTTTGCCATGCCTGCTGAGTGTAGGTTGGTACAAAGTGTCTGAGGTTTTTTATGGAGCCTATCACCAGAGTATCAAAACACTGAAATACTGTTAGTCATGTTCGCCTCCCCACTAATCTTATCACCGAAAGCCAATCCTACTGGAGACCACTGGTCTTCCACGTGGTATTGCTTAAAGGGTTTGTTTTGCTAGATGGGCTGATCTGTAGCCAGCACTGGGATAGTCTGTAGCACTGGGGTCGGATGCCAGGCTTTAATTAATACTGATGATAAACACAAAAGGGCTTTTTTGCAAGGTGACTTTAGTGCTGCTTCTAGAGGTGTTTTCTGAAATTAATTTGTTTCATGTTGTGAAACTTCCAGTGCCTAAAGAGGTCTACAGACACTGCAAGTCTTGAAATCAAGGTCAAAAAATCCAGTGATCGGTGTAACTCATGTAGGAAACATCACAAAAATGGATTTGTAAGAGGTCTGTAATATTTAGAAATACCTGACTGTACTATTCTGAGTTGACTGGCAGTTTTCTCAAGGATCTAAATAATAGTTACATTAGACCTTTTAAATTTCAATATATTTTCATGCTTTGACACTCCCCAGACAAATTGAAATAAATCTTGTGAGTTTTTGCATGTTGCAACAACTGGGTGCCTGCTACAGTGGTCAGCTTTAATAGGTATTAATACAGTGAGTAGCTAGCAAATATAACTGTTTCACATTAGACATAATTTTACAGCAGACAATTTTATAAGGAGAATGGAATGAATCAAATTCAGTAATTTGTATTAAAATATCTTTTACATTCCCTGTGTTCCAGTGGAACTGATGACAAGCCTAGAGAAGCATGCTAGGACAAACAGACCAGAAAATTAAATTCTTCTAGTTTTCATATGCCACAGCAGGAATAATTTGCTTCTTTTTTTTTTCTCAGCTTTTCTTTTCATTTTTCTTTTTGAAGAGAGGATTACGATGTAATCTTACATTTCTAAATCCTATCACAAATATTTTTTTTCCAGCTTCATAGAACTGTGATCTGTTCCAGTTTTTTGGGGGGTAGACTCTAATGTGGTATGCGTGATAGATTGCATTTACTAGGATGTGAAGAAAGCCAAAAGGTTAAAGTCAAGGTTGCAATCTCAGGACTCTGAATCTTTAAGGAACGTTTATTCTCTCAATTAAGCATATGCATATACTTGCCAGATGTCCAAGATCAGACTGCATTTTTGACATACAAGCCAGGTTTAAAGAGGTTGTGCTCAAGCTCTAGATGCTCCTGAAAACAGAACACTTAAAGACGCAGGGTGTCTTTGGGCGGCAGCTTTGAGCTCATTGTGCCCCATTAATCAGGAGATGTCTCCAAAAGCTCTGAAGGGCTCCATGGCTGCTGTCAACTGTGGAGCATCCAATGTCAAAACTTGCTTAGTAAGAATGGAAACTCCTTTAGCTTGGTTTTAGGTGCCCTTAGATTTAGTGTCCTTTCTGAGTCACTCACCCATTTATAATCAGTGCAGAGAGAGATACAACTGTAAGCCTGTCTCTTATCCCAAGCTTAGGTATTCCAGACCAGCAGGAAGGCTAGTGCATGTCTGTTCATCCCCTACAACGAGAACCCAAACAACAGCCTTGGCTAGATAGCTAACATTTAGATAGTTTCACTGTAGGCTGGAGCACCGCCAGCCAGCTAATTGAGAAAAAAAGACTGACGGAAGTCACTGTGGTTTAGGTTTTGTTTCAAAGCCCTTTCCTTACCTTTGAGCAGACACAGCCACTTCACATCTCTGAGCCACTCATAAATCAGAACAATTACTGCCTTCTCCAACAGATCTTTACCACTTGTAAAATAAGGACTATCAAAATATTTGTGATGATTGTTACACAAGGCTGTTGCATGGTCATTAGTCAGTGTATGCAAAGGGCAGTGTAATTCATGGATCAAAGATGTGGACCCTGCCTCTTTGGTTTAGGGATTTCCACTGCACTCATCACTTGGTCTGAAATCCTGACCCTATAAACACTTCTGTATGTCCTTAATTTTTTTTACATGAGGAGTTTCCTTGATGACATAGTGATACTACTCACTGCACAGCTACTTATTCCAACTCACTGTATTTATAAACCAGGACTGTTTCTCAGAAGTTCCAAAGCTCAAAGCCGTGTATATGTTTACATGAAAAAATTCAGGTCTTTTCCATTTAAAGTGTCTTTATTTCCTGGCACTAGAAATAAAAAATATTTTGCTTTCAAAAAATAGAAGATCTGTAAATATATAATAAAAAACCCTAGTAGATTTCTTTGTTCCCGCTTTCCTTTTATTAATAATCACTAATGCTATTTCTCTGGAGAAGGGCTTAATTTTTCTGCTACTGGTATTGGTGATAGCTAGAGCTAAGTGGTGAGAAATCTTAAAAAAAAGATAAGATACATTTTTTTTTCCATAGCTTCTTGTTTATTTTTTCAGATGGGCTGATATATTGTTCTGCATGCCTATCTTTGCAATACTGAAACCTAGCAAAAAGAAGCCTTACTGACCCAAATGTTTTTTTCTCTTTTAGAAAACTTGCTTTTCTCATCAGGGTCTCAGTGTGGTGTCATGGGATGATTTGTGCTGTATCCCACATTATTCAGCCCCCTCTTGACCTGGATGAGTTACAGGTGTGTCAAATCAGGTGTTTCCACTGAGGGTCAGAGACCAGCTGACCCTCGGTGGGATAACACATAAGAGAGAGGAGAAGAGCCCAGAAGGAGCTAGCTGAGAGAACTACTGGGAAGGCCATTCTGCTATCGTGGAAGAAGACCAGCTCGCTAAGTTATAGAATCCTGTCACCAGAAGTATCAGAGCATCACAGACCCACTGAGCTCCACTGCCTTTAGGGGCCCCTGCACCCTGTGCTGGCCAGCTCTGATTCCAGCGTCACAGGAAAGAAGGGGAAAACTGCACCCACAGAAGGACTTTCAAATCTTTCAGGTTCCCTCCCCTCAGTGGGAGGCTTTGTTATTTTTTTTGTTGTTGTTGTTATTACTCCTAACCTCACTGTTTGTTAAATAGATAGTTTCATTTTCTCTTTCACCTTCCTCCAAGGAGAATTTTCTTTTTTCCCGAACCTGATAAGGGGGGAGGGGTGGCATCTCCTTTTTAGGAGAAGTTTCCCCTAAATTTGGCCAAAACCATCACATGTGGTCAGCTTTTGAGTTTTTATGGCAATGACTCTTTTTTTAATGATGCCTCAGTTTAAATGGCCATGTCATTACATGGAGGCTTGCATTTCAAGAGAAAAAAGTTGCAGGTGAACATAGGACCTGGAAACTACACTCAGACTTTCCATAAAAGCAGCCTGAATCGTGCTTCAAAAGAAAACGGCTTGTGTTTTCATCCAGCCTCTTTTGAGGCAGAGACCTTCTCATTTTTAAGTTCTTAAGGCAGTCAAAGCTCAAGTTGGTATCAGGCTTCACTGCTATTAATTTCTTCATTAGTCCTGTATTGGCCTATGTCTGAGGGCTGCTTACTGGAAGTGATGCTTTCAGCTTGTAGTAGAAATTAAAGTTGCTTTCATTTAGTATATCCCCTTAGGGGTCAAAATAGAAACAGCTCCCCAAGGAGGGGAGGGGAAGTTTCAGGGAAGGGAAGGGTGTGCTGTGCTGCTGGCACAGGAGACTTCCACAATCTGACGGCAAACACCCTGGGGTACCCAACGTTGCCCTGCGCACCTGCATGGGACGGAGGGCTGAGAAACCCTTACTTCTGCCCCAGCAAGGATTTGGGTGGTATACAATAACAACCTAGACACAATCACACAGCTTCAGGCTCTGCTCCCTCACATCCTTGGCTGAAACTAGGACAGAGCAAAATAACCTGTTTCTGACAATGAAACAGAAGGCTCAGCTCTTTAACTGCAGGCAAGGATCCCTAGGGACAATGATGGGGTGAAAAGGAAGCCACAGGTTTCGAGAGGATGAAACCTGGATGTAGGAGGGCTGTACCCAGGTCTCAGCTGTGTTGAAGTGCTCTTCCTGAGCAATACATTTCCCTCTCCACACTGCATTTGTTAAACAGCTATAAAAACTTCTGCACATCTGTCTTCCCCATGCAGAATTGTGGACTGTCATCTCTACATAGCATTATTAATATGTCAAGACCCATATAAATAAATGACAGGCAGCGCTACTCAGGGACTTTCCTCACAAGCCGGCTCAGTACAGTATGGCCTTGAGGCTTTTCCCTGCCTTGTTTTGTGAGATGTTCTGCTTTTCTAGAGTAGTAAAATTTGCTTGGTCCTTTTAACATTCTTCCCTTTCTGATAGTCCCAGCTCAGTTTGGTCTGTTCAGGTTCTGACTTTAAACCTTCAGCCAGGCCCTGACTTTCTCCTGAAAAGTACTGAAAAAGTGCTGTGCATCACAAATGTGCTATTTACAATATAGCTTGTTTTACTTGTACATATACCATAACTAAGAGTTAATAACAGCTGACAGTTATATATAGATTTTACGTGAGTGAAAAACAGATGCCCTGCAGGCACCAGATTTGAGTGCTAAGAGTGCTCACCTCCATCAATTGTACAAAAAGCAGGAACAGCTATAGCGAAATCAGTACCATTCTGCTAGTGCCTTCTAGTGTCACCAGTGAGGGAGTTACCAGCCTTTCAAGGTCATCCCAGTCTAAGACTAGCTGAAAGACCAAGCAGAAGCATCATAGAAGTCATGTAGCGTTGCCTTACCCACTTCTTGGCAGCATTCAGGAAAGAGGCAATTCACCTTTGGCAGGATTCTCCCTGCTTCTGACGCACTAATCTCTCTGGATCTGCTTATTTTAAGTCTAGGCAGATGCTGAGGAGGAATCTGTGATGAATTCACACTCTTAATCTAGCTGAATATTCTGGGTATGTTCCCTTTGATGTTTATGCAGAGAGTGAGACTCCCATGGCTGGAAAAACCCCACTACATTTTCTGTGTATTTAGTGCATCTGTCAAAAGGTGTGAAGATCCACTATCTAGTCAAGACACTTCTTGTGTTTGCCATTCACCTGGCACAGTACCTAGGAAGATCATCAAGGTTTTCCTTCTACTGTAATAAGTGTTATTGACTAGCAGCAATTGAAATGCTGGTGGAGTACACTAGCTAGAGTAGACATAGAAGAGCAACACAGACCTATCTGCATCTGTGAGAACTGCATAAAAATACACACCAAGTTGTTCCAGTAGTTCTGGAAAACAAAACAAATGTACAGTGTGTAACACATTCACAGTCACAGCCTTAAAGCTCTGTGCCATAAAGATGACAGCAGTGAATATCATGCATAAATTAAACAAGTTGGAAAGAGTAATCTAGCCGTGCTTACATAACAGTTACATGAAAACTTCCTAAAAATTTGGCCATCATTGCTGCAGCCCTCCCTTGTCTAGAAAGGTAGCCATGTCCCAGCAGCCCCTATCAGTGAGGGTTGAAATGACCCTCATTCCCACCTAAGTGGCTGATGAAATAACCGAACTGCGTAACACCAACTGACAGCCTGTAGAAGGCTGGCTGAATCTGATCGCAAGGTCTACAGGTACAAAACAAGGTCTTAGGAGCTGGTCTTTCAAAGTCCTGGTGTGCACAGAAGAAGAAAATAGTTACAGATAGCTGGCTTAATAGGTGAGAACTCTGAGCAGCTGTCCAAGAGCCCAGGACAACAGGGCCCTGCTTGGTCCATTTCAGCAGAGAGGCATCTCGCAAGGCAGCTGGAAAGAAGGAGCAGCCCTTTGCCCAGTCATCTCTGACTCCACTTGTAGAGCAAAGCTGCTGTGCTTGCAAACAGTCCCAGCAGTAGAGATGCCAGAAAAGATGAATCTTATCTTTGCCGACCATCCCAGACACTGCACTGGACATGCTCATCACCAGCTCTCTCATGTGGATGTTTTTACACCGCAAATGTAGAGACTCCACCATGGTACACCTCCATGCAGATATCCTTACACCACCAAAACTGTCCAAACCAAGGTTCTGGGTAAAATCCAGAGCTCTCCAGATGGCCAGCACCATCTTCTTGTGTCCTTCAAGACCCACTTGAATCTTTTCACAAGTGTTTTGGAGAACATGGGATGAGATGGGGCTACCTGGATTGTCAACACCCCAGCAGTTGTGGGCAGCACGCCACCCAGTTTAATCAGAAATGCCCATGATGACTTCCTTCTTATAACCCCTCAAAACATTCCCCATTCCCCAACTCACCCCTGGGCAAGTCCAAGAAATGTAAGGCTGGAAATGACACCTATCTCTTACAACTGATGCTGCCCCAGAAGAACCTGATGCTCCACATGGTCAGGCAGAGCTCTGGACAGAGAGGATTGTGCAGCCCCCAGTGTACAACATTGCACTGGGCGCAGCTGGGGTGGAGAAGAGGGGCTCACACCTGCCACCACAGTACTTGTAACTATTCCAGAATTAATTTGTATTTGCTCCCTTCTGTCTTGCTGAGATGATTTCTCAATACAAGCAACATGCTGTACTTTCATCTCTGCTTTTTAAAAGTGTCCTTAATCACATGTGGTTCCTGAGAAATTGTTATGATTGGTTGTGTGGGGAAATAAAAGATTATAGTGTCTTTTGATACTTATTTCATGTTTCCTCCTTTCTGATGGAGTACTTATTTCATGTTTCCTCCTTTCTGATGGAGATTCTGCTGTTGAAGATCCTTTCTGAGTTCTGAATTCCTCCTTCTGCATCTCACACTTGGCATGGACCCGTTTTCTCTTTTTTCCCCCAAAATCCAAGCACGAGTGAAGTCTCACAGAATATACCTAGCAAGACCTGAATGCATTCCTGCTAGTCCAGCTGCACAGAGGAAGACTTTCTTCACATGCAATGATACTTCTTTGCAACCTTCCAAATGGTGTGAGAGTCACAACAAAGTGATGCTATACAGGATATGCTGACATGCTCACATGTCCAATTTATTCTTTGGCTAAGAGCATCCCCTTTTCAGGATGTTTGAGAGCCCACATCCTCAGCCCATGGGTACCTTTGGTTCCCTGCATCTTCAGGGTTCTCTCTGGACTGGAGTGGGTTGCTGAAGCTGCTGTATTAAGTGCTCATATAAAACCTCTGTTGGACTGAGTGCAAATTAAAGCAGCCCCTGAGTAGGCTTCACTCATTCAGCAGCCTCCCGGGGAATAGCTCTCAATGTTCTTTTTATAGCCTGTCTTTTCCTGCACTCAGTCTGTACAGTCTGCAATTTTCCCTCATTCCCTCCAGCTCCATGTGCACCATGGTCTCAGTGACCACCAATCCACACAGATCTCCTGGAAATATCCTTGAATCCTATGTGCTTAGGGAGAAAGACACCTAAAAGAAGCCACATGTGCTCAGTGCCAGACTCCTGGGCTTTGAGAGAACACACAGGGAGGAGTCCAACACCAAAAAGCCCATCCTTGTGCAAGAGCCTGCCCCACTGCACAGTCAGGGATGCAGGAGGAGACATCAGGTGGTCACCCTCTGCTCCTGGCTCTGCACATCTCCACATGTCCCTGCAGACAGCCATGTGTGTGATCAGTGGCAGAGGATCCTCCAGACTCTGTTATGCTTTGGAACAACATTTGTTAATTGTTTCTCAAGTTCAGTTTAGGCAAATGCCATTTTAGCATAATTTTATTTACACAGGGGACAGATTAAACCAGTAATAATAATGACACATATTAGGTGCAGCTGTTCTATTTTGCTCCCCCAAGCAGGCCTGCAGCACTGTTTCCTAATTTAAGTCCTGGTGCTACAAATCTGAGTAAATTTTACACATGGGAATGTTTCATCTAGACTTGGTGGAGGCTGCTCAGATGTGAAAAGCTGGATTTTCCTACAAGTATTTTCAAGACTGAACGCATCATTTAAGTGGCCCAGTTTAACCAAGCTTTTGCTTATATTAAAAAAAAAAAATACCAAACAGGGCTGAGGAATCCTCTATGACTTTTCCGACCAAGTTTTGATTAATTTCTTAATTGTAGTCATGCCAGTACAATATGTTTCACTTTAGAAATAATCTTGTAAAAGTCTGATGATCATTGTTTGTATTTCATCTTAATGATGCATAAATCTTAAAGACTCTATCCTTTAAAAAATAAAAGGAATGAAGTTTTCTTGTTGGTCAGGTTTTTTGTCTGGTTGGTTGGTTCATTGGTTTTTTCCCCCCTAAACCTTGAACCCAGTAGATGATTTCCTACAATAAGGAAACAAATAAGAGATAGCTTCACAGTCAACCTCCTTAATGTGTAGCAGAAGATGGTGAATTTATCTGCTGTGGAGTAAGTGACAGATTCACAGATTCTGTGACACTTTTTGCATATTTTTTAGTTTGTATCTATAACACATAAAAACAAAATAAAAGAAGAAAAATTTAGAGAAATTGAGGTCTAACATGGGAAACCATAGAAAAGCCTTTCTATCCTTTTAATTAAATGTATTCCCACTTATAATTATGTTATAATTTACAGTATAAAAATTATTTGAAAACAGCTGGACTTTCTGCACATCTAAATGCATTTTTCCATACAATAGGACTAATGTTTGCTTCAGAGGAGCCATGACATTGGACCTTCTAAATTGTGGAGTGATCCTCGCACAGCAGGTATAATATGAAACATTCTGCTGTGGTTAATCTTTTCTTTAATAAGGCCTGAAGACTAAATAGTTGAAGTTTCTAATAGCTCAGGAAATTTCAGGATGTTCCACAGACATTTCAGGACATGACCCTCAGTTGGATAACAGAGTTGTAGCTCACTGAGTTTTTTGTCTAGTTGTTGATGATGACTTCTATTATTTTTCCCCATTTGTGATTTTTTTAAATTCCATTTTCTGATTTTCCTGTCATTGTTTTGTGCCTTTTTTCTTAGTTTCTGCCCTCTCTGATTATGATAGAAAAAGCATTGAGCTATTGTGGGCACTGACAGATGGGGGCAGGGACAGGCAAATTAATTCTGCACAGGGCATTTGGCACTCTCTTAATTTTGCAGACTTGTGTTTTCCACTTAACAACATTCCCACTTAGCAACATAAAAACATATTTGCATTTAATAAAGGGGAAACCAGATGAGAAAGTAAAGCAGATCTTGCTGTGACCTTAATAGATTGTGAAAAAGAAAAGGAAAAAAATGGATTTCAGTGCTTCATGTAGCTTTCAGAGGCCAAAGCTTCTGGCTGTTGTTACAAGAACACTGTTAACACCACTAATAATGGGAGATCAGACAGAGGATGTAACTGGAGGGAACAATTTATGGAAAAATGACCATCCCTCTATTAGACTCAATCACATACAGGCACAGAATGGTTGGTGTCACAATTCTACAGCTGAACGGCAAGAAATGAGTTGTTGTTGGATCACTGTGGGTACATCAACAGCAAAACAAAAAAAATGGCTAAATAGCGCAAAATATACTGTGAAAACAGGAAGGAAGAACATGTAGGTGGGACCATATGGCACAAGTTTCTTCAGTAACTATAGAACATTCCTCTTCAAAGAATGAAGAAATAAGAGCTTGATATAGAAATGTTTTCCCATGCAAAGTACTTGCTTATTATAGAACATGAAGGGAATCAAACTTGAGGTTGCTGCCAGTAGCTCTATCTTTGGTGGGGGTTTTTGGGCCACATAGATTGAGGAGCATGAGTAGGGGTGCAAAATCAATGAAAAGTACAGGGATTATGTGTGTGCCTGACTAGAACAAATGCAAAGGGCATTCATCCTGTGGGGCTAAGGAATAAACTATTCTTTTCGTCCTCATTGTTTTCCCTAAAACACAGCATCACTTTTTGGAGGAGAAATTGTATAAAAATTCATTTTTTCTTCCTTCTTTGTCAGGAAGATAGAAATTCCATGCCATTTTATTTGTGGAGAAATCCTGAAACATTCAGTCACAATAGAGAGGATGGAATAAAACCTAGGAAGGGTGTGTATGTTGAGTGAAGCAACACAGATGGTCCTTGTCAAGAAGTATGAACCCTGTGAAGATGCAGTGTGAGGTTTGCTGGAGTATTGGGGTTGCAAAGCCCAGGATGTACCCCGAAGGAAACACGAAGCAGGAATTGTTTTCTGCTGTTTTAAGTGGTTTCAGCATTTAGGACCTGAATTTGGGTGTTAGTCAAAGAGGAGCAAATTGAATCCTTGTATGACTGTAAGAAAATGCATGGCAGCCTCACCTTGGGCAAGAGAGCGGGCTTTGGACTCATGAATAACACATGGGAAGGAGGAGGGGAAGAAAAGAGAGCAGTTTAAAAAAGCAAGGACCTGGATAGTGCAAAAGGAAAAAGGGAATTATAAGAAATATGGTAACATTGTTATTCTCATTTGATTTTGAACTTCCATTTCCTTGATGGGACAGAGGAGCTGATTTACACTGAATTACCTCAGTAGCAGGTAATTGGGACACCAGCCTCAGGCTTGCAACGCGTTAAGGGATTGAACAGCTTTAACTCAGAATGCCGACTTTGGTATAAATGGCATGTGGGCCACAACACAGACTGAAGTAGCAGAATACACAAAGTTGCATAAATCTAGGCTTCCGTTGTGGAAAAGGAAGCTAATTACACTTAATAATGCTGGTGTTGGAAGAGAGAACTGCAGAAGGAGAAGGGAAAGTCACCAGTCCAGGGAGAGACTATTCCAAGGGCATATCAAGAGCATCATCCTGCTTAAGTGATTCAGTCACCTGGCTCAGGAAAGGGAAACTTCACAGATGTATTATCTCCAGATACATCTTCTCCTAGTTCTTTCCTCAAGGATATCTGGATAACGGTATCTTGTGGTTAGCTGGACAACCTGTGCTGTGTTGTCTGGATGCAACCCTAGCTCTCAGTCTCTGATGGCAATCTCCCCAGCTAGAACAATGGTCTTTTAGAGTGTGTTAGTCACCAGCCAGTGATTTTATTTTAAATTAACATGACAAAGGAAGGGGCCATGACAGCAGGAGCACATTGTAGAAGTTCTGGCACAAATGCACTTGAGCTGTATCAGACATTCAGGCTCTTTGTAATCCAGGCTATTCCTGCATCAGCAAGGAGTGGAAATCTACAGGTAACCCCTGCACTTACATAGCAAGCCTTTCAGCTGACTGGCTTCTTATGGGGCTGCTGCCTTCAGCAAGACCAGGAAACTCTTGGAAAGCAAATATTTCTTATTTTCTAGTATTTCTTGGATCAGAATCTCTCTTACCTTTCCCTAAATTACTCTTTCCTTCTTGAGAGATCAAGAGGGATTTTCCATCCCTCTACCTGGCCATGAGGGCTGCTCACTGAGTTTGGAAAGAAAGATGGAGGCGACTGGAATAAACTAAGCCTGTTTGCTTTCTTGATACTGTTGGCTCAAGGGAAGCTGTTTCTCTGAAAAATTATAGTTTTGCTAAGCAAATTCAAAAATGGAAGAATTCCCTGATTGTCTGCAAAGAACAAGGATATCCAACTCCCTACAAATAATTTTTTTCATTCTAATGGTAGAAATAGTGCTGTTTTCAATAGATAGGAGCAATTTTTCCTCAGAATAGCATGATGAGGCTGTGGAGATATCCTTGTCCTCAGAGCGCCAAGGGAAACGCTGCACATAGGACCCCCTCTGAATATGTAAAATACAATATGGCCCAGGAGAGAGGATGCTTGAGTGACCACCTCATGGCATAGCACCATTAAAGGCCATATAAAGTCTAAGGAGAGTTTTTTGCTGGGGACATAGTTTTCATTTTCCTGTGAAGGCCCAGGGAGTTGTTCACTCATCCCTTCTGTTAAATCAAATTACTCCTAAGCAGAGCAGCTCCATGGAAGGCTGGACCCTGGGCAGAAAAGCAGACACATGTCTAAAGACAGCTGTAGGCAAGCCTGGGTATCAGGGACTATTTGTGCCAGGGCTGATTTTGGGTCCCTGCCTGCAAAGTGCAGTTCTGTGAACCACTGCAAGCAGGAGAAAGCAAAAGTGTGTGGGAGGTTTGTACCAGGGAAGAATGAAACATCTTAATTTCAAAACCTGGTTGCCATAGAACAAAAAACAGTTACTTCAAGTGTTTGGAAAGCAGAGTTTCTTCCTAGTAAACACTTAGGCCACTGTTTATTCCCTGCTTAATAAAGTTACTCTAAGAGAGCAGAATGAATTGTAATAGTAGTCTTTTGAAATGACATATATTTTCCTGCTCCAAGATTTTTAACAACTATTGAGACTGTCAGAGACTAAGAACGTCACTGAATAAAACTGAAATTTTCTGTGAAGTGGAAACTGGAAATGTCTAATCATTTGAAAAATTTCATTTCAGAATTTCTTTCTTTAATTTTTTTTAGTTAATGTAATGTGGTTTTAATTTTTATTTTACTTATTTACAGAATTATACAACATGTAATTAATGATAGCATGCAATTACTTCTCTGAAATACTCTCTTATTTAAATTATCTTTAAAAATCACAGAGGCAAGAGAGGCAAGTGTCATTCAGCAAGTTTAAATTTTTATCTTCTTTTTTATTTCAAAGCATCTCCTGCTTTGATTTTGACGCTGGCATAAATGCCAGGACATTGTGCAAAAAAAACCACCAAAAAACCTTAAACCATTAATTCCTTCAAAACTGAATAAAGAAATTCTGAAAGCTCTGAAAATATTATTTTCATTGTAAAAGTGATAAACTGGTAACACATCAGATATTCAGATATTACGAAAATCTAAACTAAGTTTAGATTTTTATGAAAATTATACCGTCAGACAGTACAAAAAGCAAGACTGAGAATAAATTCACACTAGTCTATTACAGAATGCTCTTCTGCAGAGTAGTTTTCATATAAGTTTTGTGAAAACATATAGACTTTTGATCTAGAGCTCTTCCTGCAGAGACATACTCATAGTTCCCACTAAACATAAGAGATATGTGCATGTCATTGCATGCATAAATGTGGAGAAAGAATTGGGCCTAAAGTTTGAACAAAACAAAATGATCAGATAGCCAGATAAATTATGGTGATGGAAGATGTGACTAGGCAGGAATGGCTAAATTAATTCAATTGCCTCATGTTTGCCATAGGCAAACACATACCACAGGTTAACTTTGAAACTTGCTGCATTGCTAGTTTTTCATGTGTTATAATTCTTTTTAGCTCTATCTACTGAGAGGAAAACTGTTTTAGAGAGAAAAAATTCATTTATATGATTATTTTACAAGAATGAATATTGAATTGATTGCAGATTTTGATGTGGCAGACAATGAACCCACGTAAAACACATCACTATTTAAAATTATCTACTAGAAAATGTAGTAATTTCTTAATCTGGGGAGTAGCACCTGGCTGTGCAAGAAAGCTAAGGGAAGTTAGGCTTTCATACATGACACCCTAATAAAGAGAAAGAGTCCTCTAATGGGGCTAAATAAGCCTTCCAAAAGCGGTCATCAAATGGTGGGGAAGAGGAGGGAGAGGCAATCTCCTGCTCCTTTCAGACATGGCCTCCTGGCTTTAGTGAATGCCACAAAAAGGTACAGAGGGGAGAGAGGAGAGCACCAAGGTCCAGGCACTACCTGGGACTCCCACTGTCATCCCTATGCACAATCAGCTTTATGGCTCCTGGGGGTTGTGACTCCATGGGAAATGCATGAGATCCCTCTGCAACTCTGGCATTCAGACCTGGAAACCTCTCTCTCCCCAGACGAGACAACATCTGCTGCTGCTGCTGCTGTTGCGAGATGATGTGATATTACTCAAGCAGTTCAAGTGGTAGCAGGCTGTGCAGGAGTAGGGAAAGTTCCAGTTTAAAGGCAGCTGTCAATGCACGACTGAACAGGGAGGGAGAGGAAGGGAGAATTGTTACAGCTGCACACAATGACATTTATTTCTAGGTTGGTTGTTCTGGGCTTTTTTTTAAGTAAATAGAACCTTAGAAATTAAGTGCTGCCTGTAGTTAGGGAGCTGGTCAAGGAGCCTCTCTGGTGCAGCGTCGCCAGCGAGAACTCCCACAAACTGATGATGGCCAGGACACTTGCAAGTGTGTCAAAGCTGCCTCTTTCTCTGCACCACATTTCATGTTTGCAATCTTGTAGTGAAAAGAATAAAGCGCTCTGACAGCATGAAAAAACCCTGAAGTCTCACACACACACACTCATACACACACACCCACACACACCCACACACACCCACACACACCCACACACACCCACACCCACACACACACACAAACACACACAAACACACACACTCACTCTCACTGCCCTGCACAGGAGAGGCCAGTTCCACCACTCTGTTCCTGTTCCATATGGGAGATAATTTGTATTCACCCAGGTGCTAGGGAAGTTGTTGTACTTCCAAGAAGTCTAGCGCATGGACTAAACAGGTTCTGGATTGCCTGTATGATCATGAGGGCAGGGGAAATGTAACCCCCTGGGTGCTGCCATGAACACCTGATCCCTGAAAAACACAGAAAGCAAAGCAGGACCTTAAGGCAAATCCCTCAGGATGCAGGTATCTCCGGGATTAAGCATCCATCCCACCCTGACAATTCAGTGTGGCCATCACGGCTATCAGCAAGGTGTTGCAGCCACCTCCTGTATTTCACCAAGATGATTTTTTATATTACCCCAGCACCCAAAGTCAGACATTTGAGCACTTTGCAAACACCCCCTGTTCAAACCTGGGCCTTGTGGTGAGTCTGCCTTGCCTCTCCCTTTAAGAGTTTGGCTGCTATCCATTTTTTGTGGGGTTTGGGGGTTTTCTCAGTGTGGGTTTAAGGTTTTTTTGAAAGTCTAAGTCAACAGAACAAGTCAGTGAAAAATATAGTGATGGCTAATTTCTAATGGAAGAAATGTGCAGGCTTAAGGAATACTTGGAAAGAGCAAGCTCTGGACTCTTTTTGTACAAAAAGGGGAGTTTCTTTCCTTGACTTCTCACAGTGTCCTGGGGGGATGGGGAGGATACGAAGGTCTTTGTGTCTCTTATTGCCACCTTCCTTATCTATGGAAATTATGATACAGACACAGACACTGATCCCTCTCTCACCAGACTAAACCCACAATAAATCCAATGGTTTTGAGTAAACTGGTTACACTTCCCCCACTGCCCCCTCCCCACACCACCGTGGTGTCCCTGCCGTGCCCCAGGGAACTCTGCAAAGCGTTTGGCCAAGGGGCGGGAGGAGGGGAAAGCTGAGAGGGCTCAGTGTTGCTGTGTTATGAAGTGACAGATAGAGCCAGCCAGGCAGTGCCCCAGCTCTGAGCACGGTGATATTCATTTCACACAGCCCTCGCCTGTTCCAGCTGGAACTATAGGAGATGCAAACTTTGACTTCTGCGTTTGAAAGAGATATTGTTTGATGGAAGTGTGTGGGTGGCGAGTAAAACAAGCAGCTAAGTGTCAGCACAAGAAGCAAACATTCTCCTTCCCTCCCTCCCCGATGTAGTTTTTGACGTAATGAGCATTGCTCCCAATTTTCCTTCCAAATAGGCATTGCACCCGTCCCCATGGCAACTGTCATGCTCAAAAGATGTCCTGTCAGGAGCCATGAAAGGCCCAGAGACATTTGTATTAGATGGTCACAACCGTGCTAGCTAATGCTTAACAAATACAGCACGAGGCTGCATTCGTCAGAATGAAGAGCACAAACATTTGTGTTCCATTAAACAGAAATTAATAAGATTCAAATAGGAAGAAACCAAACTGGACTGGTTTTTTTTGTGTATACAGCTGTGCTATGAAGTAATACAAGGAACGTTAGTATGAATAATGATTGCACATGTGCATTCAATTTATTTCTTCTACTTCTTGTATGGTCTCCTTTAACCCATTTTCTCTATAGGTTTTTCAGAAATCAAACACAGGTTTAACAGCTGGGCAAGACAGGGATTTCAACTGCTCCTTTCACACTGCCGAGGTCCAATAGCACTTCTTTATTTAAAGGCACTCTGGGTCATTGGGAAGTTGTGCTTTTGAAAAACGTTCACGTACTTCATGATTGAGCACATGAATATGGTGGTCTCAATTTTACCAGGGAAAAGAAGCACTCCAGTCTCTAAACAAGGCAGGTCGTATCCAGAACCAGTGTGCATGTTCCTACCTCCCTCGGCCACAGGGAAACAGAGCTGATTTATCCCAGCTGAGGATCTCACCTCGGGTCCAGGCACTAAAGAAAATAACAAAATGGAATCGTGTTTCCAGCTCAGCTGAAAATCAAAAGTGAAAGTTCAGGAAGACAGCAGAGCCTCCTCCCACGACAGCCCTTTTCCTGGCTCCTCATCACCGAACATAACAGAGCAGTTCCTTTCACCCGCTGCAGCAAGTAAACAACAAGAGTGGACTGTGTTACACAGCCTGACAATGACAGTCTGTACTTGGCTTTACTAGCCACAAAAGGCTGTGGTAGCTTTGCTTTCTCTGGTCAGCTTAACCTCGTGCTTTTTCTTGCGAGGAGGGAAAAAAAAAAGGAAAGCTGGCCAGGATTCTGGCTCAGCCATGGGCCCAGGCCAGCTACCCGGTGTGTGTGGGCATACCAGTGCCTGGACAGCCTCCGCATTTACTGCTTAGAATTATCATTTCCCTGTTTTGACCTCCTAGCTTCACAGGCTGTAGAAACAATCAAATAATCATACCAGAACCTGGTTTTCCATCGCACAAGGTTTATAGTCTTACAAGGTCAAGTTTTGTATGCATATATATTTGTGCCTGGACTCTAACCTTCTCGTCCCCCTCGTTCCCCCTTTCTCCTCATAGTCTTGTCTCTTTCTTTTTGTCTGTGAAACTCCTGTTATCCCCCAACCCTCCATCTCTCAGGCTGAACTGGATAGCACCCTTATCCAACACTGGGCAAGTGGGAGGAAAGGCAGCAAATGGAAAACATTTCTCTTTCTGGATGTAATTGCAAAACAGGGATTTGCTATTCCATCAGCACGCACATGTCCAGACCTGGATTTTTGTAGAAAAGCCAACTTTCACTTAATCCTTTGGATAGATAATCATTTTTCTGGAGAAGTTCCACCAGACTCCCATATTCCTGTCCTTAGTTTCCCCAAGCCTTCAAGACAGGACAACAACCTAAAGAGACTTAACAGTCTTACCCAAACCAAACTGCTGCATTCAACAACAAACTCTGGTCAGTTCTGGATGACTAGAAAAAAATCCCTGGCATGGGCTCATTCCTGTTGTTGCCTCTCCTGTGTTTGCTGTGTAGTCACGTGAGATGATGGGCCCTCTGCCCCTTGTGTGAAGCATCTTCCACCTTCCTGAACATCTCCAGACTCTGAAGACACCTTGGAGCAAGGCAGGAAATTTAGTCCACAGCACATGTTTTAAATTCCTACAACTAGATCTTTCCAGAAAAACTCCTGCTCAGAAGCTCCAAGACCAAGCTTCCGTCCAAAAAGAAATGGGACAACTTCTGCAGAAGCACCTCTTGTTGCACCTGCTTAGCTGGAGGTTCAGATACTTGGCTCAAGCCCCGGCCCCAAACCCTGAGAAAGAGATTTAAGCAGTGTCTACACCCTCCAAGGTTTGTGCTTCAAGAAATCGTCAACTACTTCAGTCTGTGTTAAGCACACTGTCTCTCCCTCTGAATATTTCTGAAAAATAATTAACCTGGAATGCACTGGAATAAGGATTTATTTTTTAAAAATAAATAAGTGAAAAAAAATTTCTCAATTAATCCTCTTTATACCCTTTCTTTATCCAGCATATTCAAAGAGAAGAAACCAATATTCAGTATTCTCCTATGGAACTTCCTTTTTCCCAGAAGAAAAACAAAAACGTTCCATTTTCCTGCTAAATAGCTTACATGCCTATTACATGCTATGAACAATTCTTGCCATATTTGTGAGCAAAAGTCACAATAATGGGTGTCACTTTTAATGCCAAACCTTTCAGGAATATTCCATATTTCCCAGCCTGTTACATTTCCCTGGGGAATGGTATGATCCTCCCAAGAGACCCCCACAAGCTGTAACTATGTTAGCCTGACCCTTCCTTCCTTTCTGTATCCCATTGGCCCAGGGCCAAGAACCCACACCTACCAAACCCCAGACAAAACCCTGCTCCGCCATTGTTCTTCCTCTTTTTCCTCCTCCATCTCTAAGAATAAACATAAGGAAACTGAGCCTCTGTGGATCTCTCGCCTGGTTTCTGAAACATCTCCCCTCTGAAGCCGCCCAAGACTGGGCTGGCCTGACGAGTTGGGGGCGCCCAGGGGGGAGAGAGTTTCACCAGCCCATATCCCTCTAAAGTATTCCAAAGTTTTGTGATCTTGTGTTTGACATATCACACATGTATTCTTTCAGCTCAGGCCATTGTTTAATGAAGCCTTGGAGCCTTTGCATTCTCCAAGCCTGCATACAGAGACATCTTTGAATGCTGTCTCTGGGCTAAATCAGGCTTTGGTTTTTTATATCTTTGTCACTCCTCAGCTGGACAACATGGTACATGACAGGAGCCATCAACACTCAGGAAATGTGGTCCATGTGCCTCTTCAGCAATGTGAGTTACCATAAGTTTGTCAGGCTTTTTCTTCCCTCTTTAGAATGTTTTCTGATATTTTTTAAAAGAAGCTTGACGTTTTAAATTTCAATTTAAAAAGTAGAAGCAAAGAGATGACCTAGAAGGAACACGGTGATACTGCCTACGACTGCCTAAGCACACAGCACCAGGGTTGGGAAAGCCAGAGCCTACCTGAAGGGTGATGAGGAAAAGCTTCCACGGGTACTACCTATCAGCAGCACAAGGAAGACCAGGGAAAATGTGGGCCCACTGCCAAATAGGGCAGGAGACCTGGTGACAAAGGACATGGAAAAAGACCGAGGTACTCAAATCTCTCCTCTTTGTCTTTAGTGAAAAGATATATCTTCAGGAATCCCAGGTCCCTGAAACTGGTGGAAAAGGTGGGAGCAAGGTAGAACTTCTCTTGGTGGAGAAGAACCAGGTTTGGGAATGTTTAAACAGACCAAATGTACCATACTCATGGGACATGGCAAGCTCCACCATGAATTAGGAGGAACTGTGGTTGCCGTTGTGAGGCCGCTCCTGATGGTCTTGAAAAAGTCATGGATATCACAGGAGACTCCTTCGGTCTGGAAGAAAGCAAATTTCACTCTTATCTTCAAGAATGACATGAAGGAGGAGCCAGGGAACTATAAGCCAGTCAGCCTCAACCCAGTCATTAGGAAAGTGATAAAACAAAACCATTTCCAAACATATTAAGGACAAGTCGGTGTCTGGGAGAAGTCAGCATGGAGTTAAGAAGGGGAAAGTATGTCTGAGCAACTGAGAGTCTTCTGGAGGAGCTAGGCAGCTGAAGTGGGGCTTAGACAGGATACAGATACCAACACAAAATTGCCTTTTTGTCATTTCTTTCTTGAGACTGCTCCATAAGAGGGATTGTCAGATCCAGGGGGTGTTCTGGTAGGGTGCTACGACCTCCCGAACCGACTCCAACAGAAAGTCGCTCAGCAAGCCACTACATTCACACAGACACACACATGCACAAGATGTCTTTTTTAAAAAGCCGATGGCAAAGAGGCAGGAAGGTTCTTTGTGTGGAATTCCACGGCACACGTTTATTTGAGCCCCAGGTGCGAAGGGCACCACAGACCAAAGACCCTGAACAGTGCAGAGTTCCAGGTTATATATGGGGGTGGGAAAGCATCAGGGACAGGGACGGTACACAGGCAGAACTAGGGTATGGGAGCCAATGGGAAAATCTGAGGGAGTGGTGAGGAACAAGGTCCGATGGGAGAATGGGAGGGAGAATTTTCTAATGAAAGAGCAGATAAGGTATAAGGGGGCGTGGAGGCCAACTGGGGAAGTGGAACTGGGATTCATTTCCATAACAGAACGGGGCATTCTGGGGGAGGCTTTTTTAGTCACTTTAACCTGGGGAGCTCTCTCGGGGTCTGTCCCTTTAGGAGACTCTCTCATTCCCTGGTGGGGATATTTACTGGCTCCCCCAAGGGATGGTAAAATCTCTGGCAGGCCTCTGGCCTCCCTCATTTCTGAGTCAACTTCTTTAATTGAGCAGACTGTTAAGTCTCCAAAATATCAATAGTCAAGGCTGAACAACATGAGCTGATAAAAGTCAAACTTCACAAAAGATACTGCCTTGTGTGTACTAGCCAAAAATTCTACCCTTGCTTGCTTGAAATCTGTATTTTATTTAGTTAGTCTACATGAATATGTGGTTATGGCTGCAGCATGAAAATTCTAGTAATAGTCTTTATAACAATGAATGCCCTGGCCCAAATATTTTCCTTTATGTCAGTGAAATTTCTGATAATTAATTTTGACACCTTGTATTAAAATAAAAGTAAAGAGCCCTTACTGAGCTTCTTGAGCCAAAAATGTAGCATAACACTCAGAGAAGCTTGAAAATTTTCCAGAAGACAGGTTTTTTTTGTCGGAAAAGGTTGCCCTGATTTTACAAAATGGAAATGTTTCACAAGAATCTCATTGAAAGTTTGGCACTTAATTGTAAATACAACATCTAATTTTAGCTTTATTGAACTGTCCATAAATTATCCTGTTCTGGTCTACACCATGAAGACCTCAGAGTTTTGAATTGAAATGCTGAATGACAGAGGTGGGAAGGTGAATAAAACCCTCTCTTTCACACAGGACAAGAACATCCGGCTGTCAGGCTGAGAGCAAACAAAAGGAAACTCTTTCACATGTGTTTAAGCTGAGGATGTCCTTCACACAAGACAACAATAAAAGTTTGGGGGGCAAATCTTACATGTGCTACTACATACAAAGACACCAACCCCACCACAGAAGGTTTCTGAGCCGTGACTCCTAAACAGTATTCTGGTGCAGAATTGCTATTTGTGTGCTCTTTGATGTTTGGTACAGGATGCGTGGTTCAGGGCAAAATGAACCTTTAATCTTATGTTTCCAGGGAAGTAGAAGTGAGCTTTCTAACTGGCAGCAAAATTTTGTTTCCACCTGAGTATTTTCTGCATGTTCTATCTTTATGTTTTTCAGGACAAAATAACCCCAAACAAAACCACACACACACCCCCACACACCCCCCAACATTTAGAGGCTTTTATTACAAAAGATTGACTTTTTTACACAAAAACCCCCAAACTATATTAAATTTCAAGTTTGGGCTATACTTAAAAAACATAAAGAAGGAAATAATGAAGCATAGGAGAGACATTTTAAAGACCTTTAAACCAGGCAGTAATACAACCAAACACTTTTTCTTCTTTTCAGACTATCACTTTGCTCATAATTCACTTAGTTATTTCAGCAGTTATTTCCACAAAGTGTACCATGCCTTATGGTACATTATTACCATGCCTTATGGTAATAATACAAACAAATTCAATAACCAAGCCAGCCTGGGTTTCTGCTCTCTAAGTTTGTAATCTGAAAGAATTTAGGTCAGGTGTACCCTCAGCTTTTGGGAGAATGGTTTAGTCCATTTTGCGCAGGGGACCTAGAGAGTCCAGAAGCATGAAAATTACTTAGCTAGGGTCAAAATCTAGATTGGAGATGTCATCTTTAATTTTTAATGCCCTTGGCTTTTCCTGCTGGCAAAAGAACCACAATATTTTACTATTTTGGAAAGTCTATTTCTTATTATTTTAATGTAAACTTTAGAAAAAGCAACATGGTTAATCACTTAGTGATTAGGTATGAAAATTGTTAGAAGGAATCTTTACAGTTTATTGAAACATTTGCTAACTACCATGTGAAAATTTACTAGCCTTTTAAAACTATGATTATTTTTCCAGGACACTGGAAGCTCTTTTAAGATCTGTTACAATCTAATATGTAATTCTTGTTCAGTGAGATTTCACAAAGTATTGAGCTATTGATCTTTATGCTATGCCTGGCACATATATGTAGCGAGTTTGCAAGTTTTAGGCTGTCATGAATGCTTCTTGAGAAACAGCCTTGGACGGAAGTAATTTTTCTAAATTAAATAAATATGTTGTTTCTGATTTTCCAAAATACCCAAAGAAGCTAGCTCACATTCTAGATCAATGGCCTGCAAAATTTCACTTTGAAATATGATGACTTTTTTTACTTAGTGAAGCACAAAATATCTCTGGGAACAAAGAAACTCTGCAGAGGATTGGGTCCTGCAAACTTTACTCTCTCACAGCAAGTTTTCCTATTGATTTTAATGGTGTTGATTATCTGCATTTCCATGGCCGACAGTCAGAATGGCACAGGTGTCTGTATGGTCAGTATTATTTCGCAATTAGCTTTCCAGGATATTTGGACTTCTAAAAAGAAATAAGGTTTGTCTGCTTTCTTAGGAAAAGGAAAATTCCAGCCCTCTAACAGATAAGGATTTATGAGGGTCAAATTCCAAATCATTTTAGACATGATCCCCAAATCCTTTTCTGCATTGTCAGTTTGTATAAATGGAGCTCAAGACTCCAAGTTAGGAAGCATAGGGGTAGGAAATAAAACCTTTTGAAGGCTCTGGCCTCTGTGAAAACAGTAGCTCAAGTTGGGCTGGGAGCTCTGGGTACAGCAAATCACTGAGGGCACATTTCAAAGACACTGACTAAAACCTTTAGGAATCAATTGAGATTTCTATTTATTCAAATAATATAAATATATTTATTCCAATATAGATTTAAATGAGGTCTTAGGGATAACGGCTTCATTACAGAAGGGGGCAAGAGTATTACAGAACTTCTATCTCCTCAATACCATAAAGCATTAGAAATGAGAAGGCACAGGAGAGCAACAGCAGCCCTGAATTCAACCATCATATAATACCATGCAAGAGCAGCGAGGAACCAAAGGCAGAATGGGCTCCAGAGTGTTTATGACGTCACTGTTTGCATGAAGATATACATCACTTCAGCTTAAATCTCTCTGCAAGCAGGACTTTGTCTCATGTAAGCTTCTTGTTAGCTTTGGCAATAGCTGCACAACTATCTCTCCTCTCAGTGCTATGCCAAAAAAAGGTAAATTGGATGTGCAAGAAGACTTGGGTCTGCTCTGCAAAGTGTTATCCATAGAAACAGAGTCAGCAAGTCACACAGATGTGTCCAGAAAGGCTATTAGATCATCAGGATTGATTTCCCAGGATAAAATAGGCCATGATTTTGTTCAGATTTGTTTGGTTTTGGTGGGTTTTTTGTGTTTGTTTGTTTTAAATTAAATTAGTTCCATATCACATTTTCTACCTGGAGTTTCTCTGAATCACAGTCTTCTATATAGACATCTAGTCTTGAAGTGAAGATTTTTGGGCCAATAAATTGCTTCAGCATTCCAAAACATTTTCTTTAGTTGTACTTTTCTTCACTTTAGTTCCAGAATATCTTGTGATGAAAGAAAGTGTGGCACATTCAAGTTACTTATTCGTCCTCTTTTTGATCAGATTTTTAGGTCTTATACTGTGCAGAATTTTTTTTCCAGCACTGGAATATTTTTCCTGGCCTATTTTTCTACATCTTCTTCAGTTTTTCAACATCTCTTTATAAATATGGGATGACCAGAACTGTACATAATGTTCCAACATCTGTGTTCCTGCAGTTACGTACAAGTGTAAAATTTTATCTGTATTTCCAACCATATTGATTGGCAATATTTTCTCAACTACTATTTCCTTGTTACAGTTGAGTGTAAAATTTTCTTTAAAACTTCCTTTTTCCCACTGAAAAATGAAAATTGAAAAAGACCAATACATCTTCTGAAATAATGTTACATTTCTGAAATTATTACAGCTGAAAGCATGTGTTTTCATATACGCATGGGTACAAGGAGAACCTAAAAAATAGTTGAAAAGTATTGGGTTGACATTTTAAAAACTAAGTTTTTGAATTTTTTAGTCTGAAATGTTTAATTTCAATATTTGCTTCAGCTTTATTTTAAGAACATTTTAAACTTGAATACCAAATAAAATATATGTATGGGGGTCAAATAAAGTAATTTCTTCAATCTGTTGTGTGTTTTTTAAAGTCATCAATCTAGAACAATTTAAAAATTAGAACTGCAAACTGACTAGGAAAGACTTCTATTCTGCTTCCTTTATTGATGATTTTCACTTTGTTTACCCTATTTTTTTTCTTAAAATTTCTGTCTGATAAGAGAACCTCTCATGACTTTTGTTTATAGTTACCTATTTGCCTTCATGAATCCTGGCACAAAGTCAACATCTCAGTTATCTGAAATTATCCTGATACACTAAAATCTATTAAGCATCTCCTAAATATAAGACCAATATGCCAAAGGTCACCTCAGATATATCTTCCTCTGGAACAGGTAATTTTTAATATCCTCTGTAGATATATTACTCTGTAATACACGTGTGAGCAGCACCTAGCTCCTTCCACTGTTTGTGGAGTGTCTCATGGAATGATTTATTTCAAACATCACTGGCTACATATTTAAAAATTTTTTTGCCGTCTCTAAACAATGAAATTCCTGTAGGAATTCCTCATAGGCCTCTTTTTTTTTCATGATCCACCTATACAGTTCTACGATGGAAAGACGGGAATTTAATAGACCTATTTATTTCCCTGTGCCTTTACTTGCTGTGTTACTTTTCCACATTGCCATATTCATGTCTGCATCATCTTTTCCATGCCACAACTTACATATTATCACTATGGTTCCTTTATACCTAGTTATCTTTCTCCTTCTGTCTCTTGTTTGTGGAATTGAAATGCTCTGGTCCATGCAGTACTTGTCTTCTAAAAGGCATTATTCCCCACCATGCTTTTTGCTGGCTTTTCTTCCGATCTCTGAAATTTGCAAGAGCCTGTCTCTACTTATAATTAAAACTGTCCTAGTATTTATTCTCTGTAAAATTCTGTTAAGCATTCTTTACCTGAACATGCTAAACCAAAGCTTTTAATCTTATTTACCAGCATAACTGCACACAAAGCACATGGTTCACAAATGGGAAATGCTTGAGTTAAAAGGGCAAGGACCTAGTAGTGTCAAAGTTAGTTCTTTTCATCATGTCAATTTTCTGTGGCAATGATTTGGGGGTTTGCCTGAGCATGTATTATTTAAGGAGTTTATCACAGTCATTTAGGATGCCATCACCATTCCATGCTCAGTCCTGGCACTCTTGTGCTGACTGACGGGACTAACAGTCACAGTCATGGCTGCACAACCCACAGTTAACATCCACCCTTAGGTTTGGATTTTGCTTAACATGCCACTGGCATGGGTGGATACAGCCAGACTGAGACCACGCTATAAAAAATAGGATTGTTGTCATTGAAGTGTGATTTAATTGCGGAGGAAGAGCACTTGAGCAAAAGCTAACTTTATTGACACTGGTGGGGAAAGCCCTATTCTGTGGAGCTGTGTGTGTAAATGGTGGTTAAAGTAGTCTCTAACAAGAAGGATCTTAGTACTTAAATAATGGGATCATGGGGTCATATGAAATCCCCTCTAAGACGGCAGACTCTTTATATAAATCATGAGAGCATAATCTCTCCAAAAAGCACAAATAACAAAGAGGGCTCAGTACATAGATGGTGGGTCCACAGGTCACTCAAGTTTAAGTCCCTTCTAAAAAAGGGGAATTCAGTACCTAAATACTAAGAGAACAGTGTCATTGTGTACCATCATTACAATAAGGAAATTATTTTTAAGATGGAAGAACCAATCCCTTTTGCTTCTCTGTGGAAGTCTGTCACTAATGCTGTGACATGCATTTCTAGACATACATACAGCAAGGACTACCGTGCCTATTCCGAGAGGCTTCCTGAGACATTGAGACTTTATTGACTTCCATTCTGTGTGCAGAATGGAATGTGTCCCTTCTACCCCAGACTTACACCAGGCACGTGGTGTCCCTGCTGTCTTGCTTCCTCCCTTGCTTGTCACGTTGTCCCTCCCTGCTCATATTGTACCCTTGTCCCGATGCACTGCACTCACAGCTTTTTGCAAATGGTCCTGACTCCATCATGTGGCAGCTTTTATGTGGTCTGAAATGCTGCCAGCTGCCCTGGCCCAAGGCAGGGTGACTCTCAGAGCCCTCACAGGACTATCTGGAGATAACACATTGCTTCCCAGTGTGATGCATGAAGACTGGCACTCCAACAAAAAACAGCAGCTGAATGGGACATGGAGGGAGATGCGGCCTTCCCATAGTACTTATTTAAAATTAATCCTCACTTTCTTTGAGAGCACATGAAAGATCTGGTGTGGAGGTACCATTTATACAAGTGGTACACATTGTACATAACTTCTGTCCATTATGGGCCAAGCTGCAATGTGGCCTTAAGGGAAGATGGTTCTTCCAGGGAGTTATGGAGTGCTGGGACCTTGGTCTTGGGTCTTTCCCAAGCGATGCTACCAAGACCAAGATCCTAAGGAGTGCTATCCAGACCAGTGAGCCCCTGGTCTAAACCCATTCAGTGCATTTCTTCTGAGAGCTCCAGCCTGTTTTTAGAGTGTATTTTTAAGAGCAAAGGCCTCTTCTTATCTCATGAGTCATCTTCCTATGCAATCACTTCAAAGTGAGAGAGCATTATACTATATTTGAAACGTGTTATAATGTAAGAATCAGATTATGCACAAATATTCTCCCATAAAATGATGTGCTAGTGTTCTATTGCATGTTTGCAAGCAAAACATTTTATTACCTTTTTATACATAATGCAGTTATGTCTGTGTCCGTATGTTGCACTTAGGGGAAGAAGAAAAGCTCCCGTAATGAATGTACAGACATCTTCAACTCAAACAGGCCCACTTACAGAGATATAAATCCCACAAGTCTGACAGGTCTTTTATGTCTTTTGCTCAGAAGAAGTACATCTTCCTGGTGTAAGATCAGAGGGATGCTTTCATCTTGAGCAGGAGTTACATTGGTAGAACTGAAAGTAAAATATCTCTCTGTGCTTAACAGGGCTCTGTCATTTGGACTATATGCCTATGTACATTTCTGATAGAAGTTTTGCCTTCATTTAATCCAGCAAAGACAGCTGCAGTGAAAAGCAAAGATTTCCACCATTAAAGGAATATTGGCTTATATTTTGATCAGGTAACAAGTTTGCACAATTCTGGTAAAATAGTAATATTATTATATGTGTATGCATGCATGGAGTGAGTGTGTGTATGCATGTGCATATATAAATGGTATGTACATTCTCCTCAAATCTATGCTTCTAAAGAGAGACTGATCTGGTAGTACAAGATGCCAAGAAACTCTGAAAACACAGGTCAGACACATACTTACTAGATTTCTGCTGCTTGATAAGGCCTAGTCCTGAATAGACTGAAATCAAGAGCAAAATTTTTGGCCACTTTCCAAGTGCAGAATCAGGCCTGCTCTCCAATCACAGCTGAACTATTTGAGTAAGCTTTTCTAGAGCAGAAAAAAAAAGAGTGGCAGGCAAATTTTCAAGTTAACTCCCTGGTCACAGGAAAAAGAGCTGTTCCCCTACATAAAAGGGAAAATGCAGGCTTCGGTTCAGTGTGCAAGTGTGTGTGTAGCATCTCAGGGTGTCAGTCCTCATGGTGAGTTGATGTATGTTTTTAAGTATTCATTTGGATGGGGACTAATTACTGCTGGTTTAAATTACATGAAATGGCTGTGGGTGCAAGGGCTCAATCAGTGAGTAAAGAGATGATAAGAGGCACTAAGCCTGGTTTTACTTCAACATTATTTTTCATTATATTCCATGTTTTCTGTGCTTGTGAATATTCCTTGTAAGGAGTGTTTTTGAAAAAAACCCCAACTTTTTGGAAAAAAAAAAACTTTCCCTGGGTGGAATTCAAAGTGGCTATGGGCCTTTCCATTCCTCCAGAGCAATATAATCCTGAGGAAGGTACAGAGTTGCCTGGATCACAGTTGTGTTTTGGTAGAAACTTGTCTTTTTCCCCTTTAAAAGAAACTTAAGAGCAAAATTTTGTTGCTGCATTTGACTGTATGTCAGAAAGGTGAACTGACCCTGCTCATGTTGCCCCTATTTCTGGTCCAGGAACAGGCCATCTTGTCATGATGTGAGAAGTTCTGGACCACCAGTGATTTTAGGGTGATGAGATGCAAATACTGAGATGATGCAGAGCTGAGCCTGGTCCAAACAGCTGCAGGAATTACTTCTATAGCATTAAGTTTAAACCATTTTTGTTGCATATATCTCTAATATCTGACCAAGCTTATAAGCTTTTTTTTTTTTTTTTTTTCCCCAGAACGTAAGGTCAGTCTCCATTCTCACCCTGAGAATGGAGAGTTCCTGGCAATCCAAAGCCATGGAACCCAACATCCCCCTATACTCCAAAAAAGGGGTTTATATCAAATTCCTTCATAAGTTTTAAAATGTTTGGGGTCTTTTAGTCTTCTGTTTTCAATAGCTGTATTTTTTTGGCATGTTGCACCTACATTGTTTCAAACTTAGTTCTTATAAAGACTCACTTGTGATGTACTTAAAGGGTGCTATATAAATTAATGTAAATCGTAAATCATTTCAACAAACATTTGCTCTTCAAGGCCAAATCAAACTCAGGAGAGGCTGGTAGTAAAAGGAACACACAGGAGGATGAGAGGAGAACCATGTTCATCCTACAGCAGACCATTCCTGGTCATCACCAACAGCCTACGAGATACCAAGGCCCACCAGCCCTTTTTTGTGAGCAGAGGAGCCACTGCCTCCAGCTTTGGGCTGCTATGTAACTTCTTGGCTTTGCTCACAGGGTGTGGGGCAAGGGGGATTGAAGGTACAAGAAGGAGCCCAACCTCAGCAGCATTGGGAGAGAGGGATCATGTTGGCACACGTTCTCCTGCCTCTCCCAATTTGATGTGCAATTTTCAGGCGCAAAACTATTGTTTTGCTTGCTGGGCCTTCTACGGTGGCTGGGCCAAGCTTCCTGCTAGGAGCCAGGATCTGCAACCTTATGAAAGTTGCAGGGCCCGGCAGGCTGCCGGTATTTTCAGCTGGATTGAGCCCAGAACAATTTTATTTTCATCAGAAATGTTCCCTGGCCCTACCACATGTGCAAGCATATATGAAACCACCAAGAAGGCTCCCTCCCCCAGCTATCTTATTTAGCTAAAATTCAGCTGCCCAGCAGAACCGTTTCTTATCCAAGCCCTTAGAGACAGGAGAGGAGTGGAGAGATTTAATTATAATCTTTCTCTCCCTGCACCTCCCACAGTACAGTAATGCTTTTCATTAGCCGAAGCCAAAACCTTGCTTTATAAGCTGCAAGAGCTGTCTTTTAAAAAATACATCCAGCATTAAAAGAGTTCTGAATGGCAGTAACAGCAGCGTAACCCTCATCCACAGGTGTGGGAGATTCACTGGAGGATTGCTGGTGGAGAGGCGAGTTTTATTTGAAAGACATCTGATTCCTATTTCTGTCCACTGGCTGATTACGCCTCACATTACAACACTTCTGTGCCGACTGACAATTTCAGTCCAAATGAATGAGAGAAAAGACTTGACATCTAGGAGCTCTGGATGATTTTTATAAGTATCCAGATGTTTAGGCTTTTATCTGAAGCTTATCCAAAAAATATGAGGCCACTCCCAGGGGCAGCTTGACAAATTTCCTCAGTCATTTATTCTGTGTGTAGGTCTAGAGCAGACATTCATACGGACGTATCACTGGAGTAGGTACATCTATTAACCTCAGTGGCATGCAAATGCAGGGAAATGAAGAATTACATTTTTGACCCACAACTGCAATGTTATTTGAGTGTTAAATCAGTGTCTTATATTGATGGAAAGGTTCTGAGGAAATATGACTGGTTTAATTGTCATTGCCTTACTGAATACATAAAGCTGATTTCCATCTTTGAAAAATTAGAGGTTTTTTCTGGTACCTTCCCAGAAGGTGACTACCCTGAGATATGAGAGCACCATAAAAAAGATGGACGTTGGTTCCTCACAACACTTGATGCTCTATTCTTTTTCTTTTTCTTTAAGAAAAATATCGTTTTTCTTCTCATTCCCTTGCCCTTTGCCAGCTTCAGCAGTATAAACAGGCAAATAAACCTCAGCAAATTACTAGGGTGGCTTCAGGGCTATTTGTTTGTTTTATCTGGTAGCCTTTGGAAGCTTCGGGCTGGTTGTGCCAGCTCTGTACAAACACTGAGTGTGGTGGGAAATCCTCACGTGTGAAGAGCTGACAGGGTGTGTGGAGGGAAGAACACAAGCAGCAGCACAACAAATACCTGTCTGGTCGATAAAGGACAAGTGAAAGGGCCATGGGATTATGTGGATTACAGTACTTGCTTACACAGATTAACCAGGCAATTAAAGGCAGCAGGAATAACAAATACCTTTCCAAGAGGAGCTGCTATTGGGCTGTAGGCTGAATGCTACCATTCCAACTCTAAACTGGTTTTGCCATAAACACAAAAGCACAAAAGCTGAAGGAGAGAGAGAAGGCCCTGGAAGTGGTCCCACATATGGGACACGCTTTCCTTGATTCCTCAAGAAATTTTATACAGTTGACTGGGGTCTTTTTCATTTATATTTTGATGGTTTCTTATCTTACATTTTAATAGAAAATCTGCTGAATGTCTAAAATGCTTTTTGGCAGTCAGGCCTTTTGTTTCTGATCTCTGACTTAAAAACAGTTTAACTTATCAAGGAGCTTTGGTGTAGATCTGGTGTAGTGGATTGGTTCATTTGGTTTTTAAATGCTTTCTTTTGGATCACTTTTAATCATCACTTACATTGCACATGGCCATTTATGCATTGACAGGTTGATGGGGACTTTAATGTACATAAAACTTTGTCTGTCAGGACTTATGCCTCTCTGTCAGATTTTATCCTGCAGTAGAGAGGGTTCATGTACAGTTGCTGACAGATAAAATAAGCTCCTCCAGCAGCTGCAGCTTTGCCTCCCACAGATTTTTTTTTCTGCTCTGATTCTGTGTCCCCAGCTACGTGTTGAGAAAGCACTGGGCTGTGCTGGGACAGACAGGCAGGAGCACAGCACCAGACCTGCAAGAGGGACAATGAGTTAGCCACATCGAGGCCTGTAGTGCAACACTAAATGTTTGTCATCTTTCTTTAGCCCCAGCTGCAGGAGACAGGTGACAGTAAATAAACCATTCTGTTCTCAAGAAAAGTGCATTTCCAGCCTGGATTTCTGCAGGGAAAACCTAAAAGGCAAGAAACTTCCTTTAAAAACAGATTCAAAGTCATTAATCACGTAAAAACTGAAAGAGCTCATGAATTTTAAGTCTGTCCCATGATCTTAAGGACCTGAATCCTGAATTTGAAATTCTTGGGTTTCAATATGAAAACCTATGCTGTGTTGTGTGGTTCAGAAGGGAAAACACTAAGATTTCTGACCAGCCTGGTACAATCATCTAACACTTGAGGTATGCAGGTCTTATATCTGATATGAAAAGATGCCCAGCATCTGTAATTCACACAGAAGCCAATGGAAATGGCAAACACTCAGCTCTGAAGGATCAGGCCTTTAATCATTAATATGTTTCCAGATCTATAAAAAATGTTTCCTAAGACACTTTATTTCTGCAAGAAATTCCCTGTTGGCAAGAGACTTTTCACAGCTCCTTAAAGGCCTATAAGAAACTGTGGAAGAAATAAAGAGGGGGTTTGCTTATGGAAATGAGACCTTCTAGAAAGCAACTGGAAATGTTTTTATGAGTCTTCATAATGGAACTACAGTAGCAGTTTCATGTGGATTTTTATTGGAAGACCCAATATTTTTTTCTTCTTCTTTTGTCAGCCTAATTTTTTCCTACCTGAAGCTTCCCATGTGGTCTGTTGGCAAAGGAGAATATTTTTGTAAAGTTTAAGGCTGATGTGATATGGCTTTGTTTTAAGTAAGGAGGTATTTCGGACAACACTTCAAAAATTTCTTCAAACTGTTCCTTGTTCATTTAGAAGTTGAAAATGGGTTACACTAAAAAATTTCCAGTTTGATTTTATATTTGCTCTTAAAGAGATAGAGCTGATAAAAGCTCTATCTTTTATAGATAAAGCTATATCTATAAAAGCTTTATAGATATAAAAATATCTATTTTTGGTAATTTCAGTGGTACCAAAATTTGGGAGTTTATTAAAGGTAATTTTGAAGCATAGAATAAAAATAACGTAAAATATGAGAAAATATATTGATAGAAGATTTAAATATTAGATATAGGTGTGTCAACCAAAATGAGGATATAAAACAGAAGAGATAACAAATTTAAATGTATGCTAGAAGCTTTGAAATAATTAAGGTGTTCATGTGTATTAGAATTATTCAGCCTTGTTTTTGTATTGATGATAAACATTTTTGTAAATAACTTGTTCCAAGTAAATTTAACCCAAACTACTGTTTATGTCTAATAACTGATTTCTAGTAGTAGCTGAGAACTGTCACGTTCCTTCACTGACTTGGTACACAAGTAGCAGTTCTTGTAGGGAAAAAATAAGGAAAGGGTAGTTTCAGTGAGAGCACCACACTGAATTTCACACAGACCTATCAAAGTTGACAAAAAAAATCAAAGCACCCCATAGATGACAAACACTTCTGTAGTGATACTTTGAGCTACCCCAAGTGTCTCTGAAGAGAGCTCTGGGGCAGAGAAACTTCCTCGCTGGGCAAGTCTGGAAAAGAGCACGTAGCTTTTTCATTAGCTGAATTTTAAAATGTCTCCAGCAAAATTTTAGCCAACATGTCATCAGGTTTTGTTAGTGGACTCACTTTAGCTTGTGATACACATCCTGATCACAGAGGTCACCAGATCTGAGCTCCTTTCATGACTGCTTGTTCCAGGCTTTCCTGCACGGCCATGGCTGTCAAAGTGCCATCTGTCAGGCCTGCCTCCCTTTCTAGCACGCTAGATTGCTGACTCTTCCTCCTCCCTCCCACTAATGGACACTTCAGTTGCAGCCCACAGAGATTTCACCTCTGTTTCCATTAGGCCTGCTTCTGGAGAAGTTCTGTTGGTTTTGCCACTTCGTTTTTCTTGAGAAAAAAATTGTATGAGACAAAGTGATTCCTTTAATCTCTGGAAAAAGAATCTTTTTCCTAGCAGACAAGTGCCATATCTTCTTCCTGTGTGCTCCCCTCTACTTTATTCCTGTTCTCTCCTTTTCCTCCCCTCTGATAAATCCAAGCCTGCTGGTTTGCTTTACTGTCCTTACTAAAGAACTTCCATTACCTTTCTTTCTTTCTTTTTTCCCAAAGGATATTTTTATTGCCTTTGGTTATACTTTTACAGCAATTTATTTCCAGAAAGGAGGAAAAACATGGAGCCCCTTTTCCAATTATGCCATTATGCATATCATATATGAAGTAGAGAGTATATCCTGATATCCTGTCTTTCCTCAATTACAGCAGAAAATGAATCTACCTAACTCTTTATCACATGCAAATATACTATGTTGAGTAGGGAAGGGGCTGCTTGCTTGTTCTCTGTAAACTTTTGTTGAGGCTTGATGAAGCGCAAGCGCAGAGCACTCCACCAGCAGGGCTTCCCTGGCCAGCTGCTTGGTCACCATCAAGTCCTTCTGCTCTCTCCCTGAAAAGTGCTCAAGTGACCTGGGGCTGTAACTGCTCAAATTTGGCTCATTATAAACTCTGCCAGGTCAAAAATTCATTTCAATCACAATGCAACTATTGAAGGGTGACGTTATACCCAGGATAACAATAACTTCTATATTTCTGTTTCCATGAAAGACCCTCGCAACCAAGAATAAGAGCAATGTCAGGCAGGCAGACTATAAGGTAGTAGGCTGGTTTCTGATACAAGGCTTAACTTGCACTCTTGATCTCAGTTAAATAAATTCAAAGTTTCACAGAACTTGCACATCAGCTCTTTCCTTCTTCTGCAGCTTCACATTTCTCATGGTAATGTGAGTACCTGTAGCAGAAGTGCCAGTGGAAAACACAAAACTACTTCTTCTTCTTCTTTTTTTTTTTTTTTGCAGTCTTTGTCATGTAATTAGAGATGAAAATTGTGAGCAATCTCATCATAGTATATTTTCATGTTTTACATAAAATTCTCAGCAGTATTCAATGCTCTTAGTGACTACTTGATTCAGACTTCTGGAGATTCACCCTTATTTGCTAGTCACTGTTTCTGTTAGCCAGCTAAATATTGGCTAACACTCTACACATAAACCGAGATACACAAAATTAGAAAAATTAGAGAAGTAATAGTTCTACAGTTGTTTTTATTTCAAGGAAACCTGCCAAGTAAGAAACAATGCAAATGTACAAAAGTAATACCATCTAAATGTCCTCTTGGTATAAACTGGGAAGAAAGGCCCTACAGCAATCAAAAAAAATGTAAAAATCATAAGAGTCGTATGATATTTTTATTTGCCTTCAAACAGGAGCTGTGTGGCTCAGGGAAGGGAAACACTGACCTTTCACTTCTGTTCTCTCCAGCTTCAGTGCTGCCGCAGGCCCTAAGTGAAAATGAGTCTATTGGTCTTATCCAAACCTCGGCGCATGTTAGCCCACATTACAAAACACCAGAGAATTTGGCATGATCAGCAGTTTCTGCTCAAGAGAGGCCCAGGACTGCAATAGCAGAGGTGTTAGAGATCAGAATTTGGGAATGCTGGTTGAGTTACATGGGAAAGCAAAATACTTGGTCTCCTGCTTTCATTGGGACTGTATTCACCAGCACAAAATAAACACAGTATGAACAATACAAAAAAATATTTATATCACAGCAAATGATACTTATAAATAAGGCAAACAGCTCATTACCACCATTCACCCAAAGGTCACAGAGTGCTTTTAAAGCAGAAATTTAGCTGCACTGGTGAAGCAGTGTAACATCACTCTTATTTTACGGATGGAAAAACTGAGGCACACAGACACCTTCCTATCCAAGACCGCACAGGAAATCTGTGGCAAGACCAGCATAGGCTCCTGATCACAGGAGTCTGCATGTTTCAGGGTTTGGGGAGGACAACTGAGCTCCCTTGCACTTAGATGCCTGTGGCAAGAGCTGAAGAGCACACCAGCAAAAGGTTAGTGTATCCATTCTCCAAGCCACAAAGCTCCAGTCTGAAAAGAAATATAAATGCAATGAGACTTTTATGAGGTTTTTATTTTTCAAATACTAATTGTTTCTTGGCCCCAGGAGTCGTTTTTACACCAAAAATAGTTATGTATTACATGCTGTTATTTACGTAAGTTTGCACTGTCTCTAATTTGGAAAGTTTAATAAGAATATAAAGAAAACCTGTAGACCACTAGATATCAGTCTGATGCTGTCCTCTTAGCACCATGTGATGGCAAACTGTTCTAGCTTGAATGGCTGAATGTTCTCCTATGTTTCTTTTTCCAGGTTATTGGTTTTTTTCCTGAACTGATATCCACATTACTTTCTCCTTATATCCCCTGAGCTGTAAACGAAATTAAACATTATTCTGGGTCCCAGGCTTTTGGCTATAAATGCAGTTGCTTGGAGTAAAATCAACCACCCAGAAGAAACTGACCTAGGTGAAGCAACGCTTGGGTACTGTGACAGAAGTGGTTTGCATGGGAATGAAGCCAGGAAAATCAGTTGCTCTACAGCTGGGGATGTCCTTGATCCTTTTTCAAGCCTGGCAATACATCACCACATGTGCACAGACTGTCATTCCTACAAACTGTTCTCACTCTTCCTTCCCAGGTGCTTGATCAAGTGCTTTGGACTGCTTTTGGTGACTCCAGTCCTCTCCTCCACACCCTTCATTTTTGAAGGCTCTCCCCTAACTTGCTGCTTGCTCTCTGAAGAAACACTGTATTGTGAGTCATCAGATCCCATGTGAACTTCTCTGTGGATTCCTCAGTTAAAAAGAATTACTTGGATTCTTGTCACCCAGTTACCTTGCATTATAATGAGCCCCATTAAATGGGATTACTGGCTGAGGACACTGCCATGGTCACTAAGCACCAACCTGGTGTTGGAAGCAGCACAGAGCTGCAGGACTTCTCAGGGCTTACACATACCTCAACAGTCCTTGGCAAGGGGACCCGCCACTGCAGGGAAGAAAGATGAGTTTTTGTTAAAACTTGCACTGGACACCATATTTTAGTGGTGTCCCTCATGTGAGCTTTCTCCTGGTGAAGGAACAAGCCAGGACACAAAAGGAACCCACAGGGGACTTGGTGCAGCATACCTCAGGATGGATGTGCTCCACAGCATATCCAGCTGACAGTACCTCTGGCTTGCAATGTGAAGCACCAGCAGAAAGCACTGTGGAGAGGCCTCCAGGACGAAAGCAAACGAGAAGATTCACGCTGTGATGGCTTCTTTGAGCTCAGACATCTTGCTAGCTTTTAAAGCCAAAACACAGTGGTAGTGTTAATGCTGCTTAGGTTAAATATCTCACCTTCTTCAGACAACCCTGGGGAGTGAAACTCAGTCTGAAATGAGAAAAGTTTCCCAAAGGTGAGTTCATAGATCACAAAATGTGGAGATGGAAAGAATCTATTCAATCATC
Organism: Dryoscopus gambensis; assembly: GCA_013389985.1. Lineage (NCBI taxonomy): Eukaryota > Metazoa > Chordata > Aves > Passeriformes > Malaconotidae > Dryoscopus > Dryoscopus gambensis. The sequence goes on from WEIT01001478.1 coordinate 103,649, forward strand.
TATCCCATCTCTCTGCCAGTTCAGAATTACTCCCCATGATGTTTTTAGCATAACTGCTTTTCTCATTAAAAAAAAAAAAAAAAGAGAGAGAGAGAAAAAATGGGGGAGAAATACCTTAAAATGGTCTATGAGCTTTTCTAGGAAAAACTGTTTGATTCCTTGACTTAATTCTAGTGTCTCCTTTTGCTTTGAGCAGATGAGTTCAGCATGTGCCAGGATGAAGAGTGAACCAATATTTTCTGGAGGGGCTCTTCCACCATCTGCAACATCCAACAACTGGAAAAATCCTCCCAATAACTGGGTTGCATCTGTATTTTCTTAACTGTATTCAGTTTTTCTCCCTTTGCACGAGACTGAAGGGTTGTTCTTTCATGATAGTGTTCTGTGTGGTTATGGACCAGCTAACCTGGAATGTGCTACCAAGTGCCCCCTATTTCAAATATTACATGCAGAATGAGACTCACCTTTGCTAAAGTAATGGAAATAACCCCTGAACCTAAAAAGTGGTTTGGACGGTGCCGTTATGAAAGAAATCATCCTATTTCACTGTGGGGAAGAGAAGAACAAAGAGTGGTTTTCACCTCTAACTGAGGATTCCATGAGTCTAACATTATTTTTTTACCAGTTTAATTTATGTCCATGTGTTGCAGAGTCTGGATCTCTTTTAAATGTCTGGTTTGACACTGCAGCCTGTTTCACCCCCGGCACAAGTTTCCTATTTCCCTCTCAGAGTCCAGATGTCCTGGGGCCCTTGCAGGGCTCCTTGATGATAAATATATTTGGGATAACCCTCTCCATGCAGAAAAAAAGTTCAGAAAACTGAAGACAACACATGTATTACTCAGAATATCCTGTTAACACAGGCAAATGGTAACCTGTGGGGGCAGCAAGACTTCTCCCTGCTCCCTCTGACATTGATGCTGCAGTGGGAGGGGTGCCAGCAAGACTCTGGGTTTGCATGGAGTCCACTCTGGGGCTCCACAGCCCATCCTACAGACACTATGGCCACTTTCGGACTGTTGAGGTGTGAAACACTGATGTCAGTGTAACATCAGAGCCAACAAAGCTGTGTTTTATCAATTCAGAGTAACAAAAATGAAGAACTTCTTGCTCCACTCATCTCTTGCATTCATCACAGTGAAATGGAAGAATGCGTACGGAGTCGTGCAACAAGCTGTCACATCAGCTTCAAAAGCAATGGCCCACAAAAGCAAATTTTCCTACTGTACAGTCTTCTTATTTAAAATTATTTTATCAAGGGTGGCAGAAAACAAGATGTAGTTGTTGTTTGTTAGTTCTTTTTTCCCAAAGAAAGCAATTCAGCAATTTCCAGAACAGGCCTGAGTGTTGACAGCAGTGTCTACCCACAGATACAAGGTATAAATTGCTTAATTATGTGTGAAGATTATGAGAGCCGTGTCAAGCCTGAATCACCAGCAGTTATTGGAAAAGGTAAAACAAAAATGATTAGCAGATTCTTTTGGAAAGTGGCTATTGCAGCTTTCCCTCTTGTGCAAGTGGGTGTTGCTGTGTCTCCTGGCAGTACTGCGGCCACCCTCACTGGTGTGCAATGGCAGGGGCCAAACAAAACTCAGGGCTCGGACACTGCAATATTAACAGCCTTCCAAGGGACAATGCAAAGGAAAACAAAAGCTGGAAAATATGATTTCCTGGAAAAAAAAAACAACAAACCAAGCTAGTAAAGTCTTTCAGTTAAAGAGTATTATTGTAGCACTAAGCATCTTTCCCTCATCTGGTTTTATGCAGAAAGCTTTCAGCATTTCCAGAACTGCCATTAAAATGAGGAATGCCCAGTGATACTCCATTTTGTATAGTCTCATGCTCCTGGCAAGTGTTGAGCCCATTAGTGTAACTCTGAACACAAAATGTACCTGTTGAGCGTCATGGCACAGGGCAAGCGGCACAGGTCTACAGTTAAGTCTAATTTTGCACCAGCTGTAAGGCCCCTCTTTAGTGTGATTTTTGACTTCTTAAGAAAGGTAGGTGCTATACTGGCACATGTTACCACTAGTGAAGGCAGAGTTGCACTTGTGGTATCACCAAAGTAACCGTGTGATTAAAAAAGAAAAACCTATGCCTTGTCATAGCTGTAGATTTCCAGTGCTTTGGGGAGTGCAGCAAACATTGTATTTGAAAACAGCCTTCCCGCGGCGCTTGAATTCTTGCACTGTCAATCTCTGCAGATAGCGTGGCAGTGGGTGGAAATTTAATAGCGATAAAAAATAGCGATAGTTAACTTAATTATTTTGACGTTCTGCAAAAGCTGAGGGGAAATCGCGCAGAGAAGTTTCTTCCTTTTGTTTATTTATTTTCCTTTTTTACGCTCCTCTCCTCCCCCTGCCCCATCCCATGCCCCCACGGCCCAGCCCCGCCTCCCACCACTCGCCCAGCCCTCCGCAGCCCCCACGGCAGCATCACTTTTTCCGCTTTTAATTCCTCCCACCTTTTCGTTCCTCCCTCCC
>WEIT01001478.1:106166-123019 GCA_013389985.1 Dryoscopus gambensis
CGCCGGAAGGGCGGCCCCGAGCAGCCCCCGCGCCTCGCCGCCAGTGCTCTGAGGGGGACTCGGGGAGACCCGAGCGCGAGTTGGGACGCGGTGCTCCGGAGCCCCTCCGGAGCAGAGCCGCGATGACCATGACTGATAGGCACCGATGCAGCCCCAGTCCGTCACCCTGGGGGCTGCGCCCGTCTCCGCAGCCCGGCGCCAGAGGTACCCACGGGGCTCCCGGAGGACGCTGGCCGGGATCCCTCACCGGTTCCTGCTGGTTTTCTTCTGGGGAAACAAGGTTACGAAACAAGGAAACAAGGCATTGAAGTTACGCACCACCATATGCAGAGCTGGGCAGCAACGTGAAAAATTGGTAAACGCCCGAGTAACGCTGTCTCAACCCTTCCTGGGTTGTCCATTCCCACCCGGAGGCTGAGCCCAGGCCTGGCCTTGCCTTGCCCGTGGGAGGGATGACGGCGGGCTGTGGCAGCTGGGGTGCCCTGTGGCTGGGCCCACCGAGGGCAGCACCTCTCAGCCGCCATCTCCGTGTGCCGCAGCTCCTCCGCCGCAGAGCGGCCGTACGGGACCGCGGGCGGCAAACGCGGAGCTACGCGCGCGGCACTACAGATCGCAGGGATGCTCGTTCGGGGAACGCTCTCTGTCCTGTGTACACACCGGAGCAGGAGCTTTCACACAAAGAGTGTGGAACGAAAAACTTTCACATTATGCCTGTGCGAAAGGGGGCGTATTGATGGACTGGCAAATAAACAAACTCTGACAGCTCCTTCTTTCCATTCCGTGTTTGATGCCACTGCCGTAACAGTGCTCATTGCACACTGACCTTCTGTAGTGACCACAAACACAACTAAGAAAGAAAACAGAACACTCCGTGGTGCGATACAATTATAAAATCAGTTTTCCTGGGGAAGTTTTAGATGCTTTGCATGAGATTTTCTCAGCACGTGCAAGTTTGCACATAACACAAATTTAGCAACCTCTGAACCGTCTGGAGAGGTTCAAAGTGACAATCGCTCCTAAACCATGGGATATTCATCTTAAAATTGTTAAAAATATTAAATTTCTAGCTGTCGTGGTTCATCAGATATTACATATTTAGCCTGGCACTGAGTATTTGAAGTTGGCTGTGAAGGAAATACACTTTAATGTTTGACAAACAAGCAGCTGTGCTTCTTTGAAGTTGGTCAGGAATTTGGAAGGCTAAAGCAATCTCAGAGCAGGGATTCACGAGTGCAGGTGTGCTGCTCAAAGGTAAACGAGAGATGAAATGTGCTACAGGGGTGTGGAAAGGTTACCTAAATGGTAGGACTAGTCAGAGCAAAACTAACACCTTCTGGAAAAAAGTGTTCCAGTCTTCTTTTCTGATCTAAATCTCAAACTGTTCCAGTATCTAAAATAAAATGCAGAGCAGTTAGCATGAGATTTATTTAAGAAAAAATATCTAAGGAAAAGTCATTAACTTTTTTCTAATTTTTTTTTTCATTTTCAAATTTCATCTTAGATTTTCGAAACAAAATTCAAGTAATTTTATACATGCCATGAAAAGGGTGTATGTGTACATTTTTGTTGCATTACTATGTAAGTTTTCTATTTTGCTGGACTGCTTTGCCACATTTGTTAACCTGAGCCTCGTGTGCAGAGTACAAAAGAAGAATATTTTTATCAGATAGAATTGTTGATGCATTTGTGCTCAGGGTTTCCTTGCTGGTTCAGTCTCTTACTCACTAGTTCCCTGCTGTAGCAAGCACATCTTGTGTTTGAAACCTTGCATACTGGTGGGAAACATCCTGATCTTTTAGATGCTACTGTAGGAAGACCCAGCTGAAACAACAAGAGTGTGTGTTCAAGCAAGGACTGCTCACGTGAGTAAGGATTTGAGTCATCCAAGCCCAAAAGGACTGGTAAGGAGGAGGAAGCTGTTTCATCAACTGCCTGGTAGCAGGAGACATAAACACACAACCCGGGCAAACAGGCTGATTTTGTGGATGATATGCACAGCAGTTGTGCTAAATTGAGTGGTGTTGTTTGGAAGGCACAACAGAAAAGATGCATACAGAATCAAAGATGCTTCGGTGCAGGATGTTGGGGTGGGTATATGAAATCACAGAGGTGCAAGCAGCGTTTGTTCTCTTTCTGAACCCAAAGTGGAATATCCTAGCATTAAAAACTGAGCTTTTTTAGGTGTGGCAGCACTGTGTGTGGCACTCGAGCTGGTGACAGTCACCATTGAGAGAGGGCGGCTTCTTCTGGGCAGCAGGATCCTTTGCACATGTCCACGGCAGGGAGGCAGAATATAGGCTGTTCTCTCCGATGCTCTGATTTTCACTGGCTGCATAGCAAACACAACGCACTGCAGAGAGCGGCTAGCACCCTGGCTCAGGGGCTGCTCACCCTGCGGGGACTGCCAGCCTGCCGAGGCCACGAGGCTGGGAGAGCTGTGAATCCCCACCCCAGGGGCGTGTCGAATGCTCGTATCTTCTAGCACACTTCATCTGGATTAAGGCATGATGAAACGGGACCTTGAGCAGCAAATCTGCCAGGGAGTAACTTGAGATAAATGTGCAGCTGCACAGATCTCCTGAAAGGGGGTGAGTTGCACATTTTGCAGTTAGGGTGAGCTAATTGTATGTGCACAAGCAGTTGCCACAGCTCAGCTGATGGGTGGTTGCTTATTAAACCACAGTAATGTGAGCACTTTGAGTCATGAAACCGTACCCAAAGTGTTTGCAGACTCAGGGCCTGAGAACCCATTGCCCTCCCATTCCGTTGCACTGTCATCTCGAGGACAAGGAGAGGAATTGAAAACCTGTGCTGTATACTCTGATGCAAGATGAAGTCTCCCAAGGGATTCTTGAATTTCTAGCCAGAATTTCAAAGAATTTAACAATGTTTTCTTTTTAAATGACCATGAATCAAAATATTCATTTTAAGTGGGAATGTTTGGGAAAGAAAGAGTTCTGGAAATTTTCAGCATAAACACTAGTTCTTTTAAAAACACATGAAGAATGATATTCAGAAGACCTAAATTTCCCCCAAGTCTCTGGGCCTTGTGTTTCTTCAGCTAGCTATCTCTGCAAACCTTGAGCTATCCAGAAGGAAACCTGTCCAATTTGATGGAACTATGGCTGGACTTGCTAGTTTCTAGGAAGCTTGAAGAGAAAATTATCTGCCAAATACTCCACTCCTCTACAATTTGGTTGTTAATTTTCTGTACACATGCATGTGACCTGACAAACAAAGTTCAAATCAGCCAGGGGTTGGTTGGTTGGTTTGTTTGTTTTCAGAATCTTCCTGATGCCAACCCTGTTAGTGACAAGTGATGAGGTGAGCTTTGACCTGGACAGCATAGCTCAGATTCTGGCCCTGGTGATGTCAGCGGGATCTTGCTATTGATCTTCAGGCCAGGATTTCAGCATACTGAGCTGCCTACAAGTGAGGAGTATAGACATTCTTTGGGGAAGCTTTTCTTTTAAATGACTTTTTAATTAAATGGGAGATAAAACCATTTGCGCTTGAGGGTAATGCATTGCTGAAGAAATTGGAACTCAGGTCCTGTAATAGGGTATTTTTGTGTGTGAGAGCAGATTGAGTGAACTACTAGAAAAAACTGTAAAAAGCCTAAATGGTGGGAAATAACAATACAGCCCCTTGCAGCCAGGGCCACAGGTGTCTGGGCTCCAGAGGGTGGCTGTCACAGCAACGTGTGGGAGTGGTGGCATCACTTGGTGCTCTGCAAAGCAGGGCAATCTCAGGGCGGCAGCTGCAGCTGCCTTTTCACAGGTTTCCTCCCTTGGCCTCTCTGCTGCCCTCATGTCTCTCCTCCGAGAAGATAACATTAGAAAAATAGCCAAAAGACTCATTCCATAGGACTTTTCAGTTTTCTCTCCCTTTCCTGTGAAGGGTGGTGCCAACAACAGTAGATGCACATTCACTAGGACCTGTCTAGGAACGTGTATAATACCTTTGTGTGCATTCCCTCTGTTTATTTGCTGCCTGCTGTTATGCTCAGCATTGCCCTGGAGATCACAACATTTCAGCAAATATCACAGTGTTGTGCTCCCAACAGAGCCCTTTACCCTCTTCCTTTGAGGAACAGAGTTACACTTAAAAGAAAAAAAGAAAGCAGGTATCTAGTGCTGGCTGGACCCTCATGGCATTTTTTCCTATTTCCAAATAATTTCTAAGCTAAGACATCCCATGCAAAATTTCAACCTAAGGCAGCTGTCTGTGTTCACACCAAGAACCAATGAGTAAGTTTTTTGAGATAGCCTTAATTGTAGTTGTGAGAATGACACCAGTGTAACATTTAAGGTGTGAATGTAAAATATGGCAAATCAATCAGAGTATGGAACCACATTCGGAAAGTATTCAGCTGATGATGTTCCTGATCACACGTTAACAAATTTAAAAAAATAAAAAAAAAAATTTAAAAGTCACATGTGGAACTTTACTCCTCCAGCCAAAGGAAAGAGATACTTTGCTATCTCATAGTCTACAAAATTCCATCACCTACTACCCAAATCACAGTTAAAAGGAGCTTAATTTATTCCCTAAAAGAAAAAAAAAAAATGTTTCACAAGACATTATTCCTGCTCAGCAATCACATAGACATTAAATCTTATTGCAAAAAGGGGGGGGATGCCTCTTCTCAGCATTGCAGCTGCAGCTGTTTGACAGAAGTAAGTGACTTCATAAACCATCCTGATTTGGCAGTAGAAGAGCGGAGTTTTATGCTGTCTGCTGCACAGCCACGGGGCTGAGAAAGCTCTGCAAAGCAATCTTCACAAATGTTTCACCTTGGTTTATAAGTACCTTCGCTTCACTGTGTTAATGCCTCTTTTGCTTTCCTTTCCATTCACCTCCACTGGATCATCTACCAAGACCTTTTATTGCCTTAAAGTGATTGATCCCAATGGACCCACATATTTTTCTTATTATTTTTTTTTCCTTTTCTCAACAGAAGATACTGCACTTACACCTCTCCACTGGTTAATTGGCTTATTATGGTAATATTCAGTAAAGATCTAGCAGTCTTTATTTGCAACATAATCAGGCTGTATACCTTCTCATGAAAGAGACTATACTTAAGCACTCTATCTTCTCTGTCTCTCTCAAGTGTTCACTCCATAATAATTACTTGAAAACACATTTTCCTGAGCTCTGATGAAAACAGACTTCTGATGGTTGTCTTCTCAGCCTCCACATTTCTGTATTCATTTTGAGACCTTATTATTTAAGAATGAATTCTTGCTCCTCCAGAGCAACTCCTGGAGACATTCCCAGCTCCTAATAATATGATTTTGGTATGAGTTTGATATGAGAAGGCTATTCACTACTTTGCAGGAACACCATTTCCTCTGGGAAATCTTCACTGATGTAAAGTCAGCAGGAGCTCTTGCTGCAGTGAAATCTCCAGGATTCACCTTTCAAGATATCTGTTATTTTTATAGGACTGTTACAGCTCATAAGCTTTGCTTGTTCCTTGGGCAAGCAGCCTGCTCTTTCACATTGCCAGGGGATTTTGCAGGATTTTCCTCAGAGCAACTCGGACCAGAATATAAGAATCTGAGGGAAAAACTGCCAATGAAAAAATGACTTCCACAGTGATGGTCTTCAAACACTGGTGAGCTTCATGTAAGTCTTTCTCAAATTGTTGTCCCTCTCTTTGTAAAGCTGTATGACTACAGATGTTCCTAACTCAATGCTATCCTGAAAGAACAAGCAGAAAGAAGTGAGGGAAAAATACTGCTCCACAAGCATTCTAGGCATGATTTTCTAAGCAGAAATTTCCTAATTATGAATGTTCTCTGATTTAGTGTGAAATATCTTCAGGTCTGAGATAAATGTGTGTAACCATTAAACACCACTGCAAGCTGTCTTGGCAAGAAGCCCTAGATAGCAATTGTACCTGCTCAGTATTAAAGGGCACCTACTTCCCCAGGCCTCAACAATCAATTTTTTAAAATTTTTATTTCTGCTAGACACACCTTTTGCATCTGTCCTTAAACAATTTAACTCCCTCTACCCTGTCAGGTAGGGGTAGGACCTCAGGGAAATGTTATATCCAGAGGTCTCTGGAGAGCTCCCAGTGGCTCCTGAGGATACTTTATGGCAGCAGCCCTTGCTGAAGCATCACTTCCATGCAGTATGCCTCATCTGTGATGTGACTGAACTCGACAGCTCTGCCCATTGTACATATTCTGAACAAATAACAAATTCTGAAGACTTCCTTGTCCCCCAGAGGTGGCATGGCCTGCAGCATGGAAAGTGCTGCTCCAATATTGGCCTGTGATGGGGAAATGCTCTGCATGGACAAACACATTCCTTAATGCAGTCAAACTAACACTGTATGTTAAAGCTCATGGAACCCCTTGTCTGCTGTGTTCAGAAATAAAAGCCAAGTGAGGCCAGTTTTTCCCTAAGGATGTGTGGTGCTGCTGGCTGTAGGACCTTGCCTATGGCAGGGGCAGCCTTCTGCCTGCCACTGACCTGGGCACAGGTTTGTGAGTACTGTGAGGGGATGCACGTTTATACAATGACTAAAAGAAAACATTCCCTTTTGCCTCTGTCTGCTCCCATCCCTCCCTAGAAGATCTCCATTTGACCTAGACAATCCCAGCTTCATAAAGGCAAAAAGGATTTGCAGTTAAGGATTAAAATGCAAGTTAACCTCAGAACCAGTGCTGAGTGACTGCCTCAGCCAGCAGGTAGAAGACATTTGTTAGGGAAACTTGGGAACTGGCCATCCAAAACCTTTCTTGGGCCCTTTGGTATTGCATGATAGCGCTTGTAAGTCTGCTGTAGGCAAGGTGAACTCACTGCTCTGTACGTCCCTGTGCTGAAAAGTCAGGGAGTCCTGAGCCAGGAGCTCAGCTGAAAAGCAGCCTTTTTCACATATATTTCCAAAGTTTCCTTTTTCAGAAAGATTTTGATGTTTCCTTTGAAGGTCACCTTTGAAATCTGTTCTGTAAAGTTGCCTTAGATATAAAATCCTTACTCAAATATATTAAAAGGTCAAATAAATTGCACTAAATAAACAAGCTGGCTTTGCTAGCTTTTGCAGGTGTCCAGCACATGGGAGTGTTAGGATACATGACAGAGAACAAAAACTTAACTTATTTATCTCCTTTCAGTAAAAGTGGGCAGTAACTAACTGAAGAAAAAGTTTCAGACTAAAAATTCTTTCCATTTTAGCTTCAGGAAATAGGCCCCTTGTGAGCTGAACTGATAGAGAGCAACAGCTCCTGTGGTACTTTGCCATTTAAGAGAGGGTAACAGGAATATTTGCAGTAATTTAATTTTAAGTGTTTTCAATTGCAGGACAGGAGCAGATCCTCCCTGCAGCTTTCATTTGTCAAGATCCATAAGTTTAGACCGATGAGTTAATAAAGAACCTCCCCCAGAATAAAAACAACATGGCCTACTGGTTTCATGGCTAATTTATGGCTTAAAATTTTCCACTGCTCTGGGTCTGTTTCATGCAGTTGTCACTCAGTGGTAGGCTGAAGTTTCAGGATGTTTCTGATGGCCCAGCTTTTATTTTTGAACCTTAACATAAAATTGATATTATCCACCAACTTGCTCTGCATTTGTGAAGAAGCCACTTTTATAAAGGCCTCCTTGGAGAAGATACAAACAGCTTTCTTCCATCTTTTGTTTTACTCAAGAGATGCCGACCTGACCCATCAAACAGATTCCTACAGCCGGCTGTTACAGACAGCTGCCTTTTTCTTCAGCACACTCGGATTTTAGACCCAGGCCTGCTGCCAACCCTCAACATTTTTTCTTAATCTCCATGCATCCTGGTAGACAAAATTTCCACTGAAGGCAGAGTGGCAGTGGTGGTGCCCTGGTCCAGGTGCTGGAGGCGCTCCATGATTGGCGGGCCAAAATCTGGGAGTCACAGCTGGAGTGCCAGAGCTCCTAACGTCCATTTCTGGTAATTCAGCCCTACCACCCCCACTGACCTATTTTTTATTTTTCCAGTATAAATTCTCAGCATAGCTCAACTTCTGGAGGAATAAAATGGCCGTTTTAGAAAGTGATTCCTGTGGTATAATTTGGGTACTCTAAGATGAAACTTTTTCCCAGAGGCTCTGCATGGAGTCAGTGGGGAGCAATAGGAATGGTTTATCTGACCCAGCTTAGATGGCTGCTATAGGATGAACTGGATCTGGAGTGCCTCTTTCTCTCTGATGATCTTAAAGGGAAACATGGTTTGAGCAGCTCAGTCTTTGGGAAACATCCATGGGACAGATAAGCCCCACTTCAAGTCTGTATTTGTCTCCCACCGTCTGTTTTCTAAAAAGGTTGCATTTGGAAGATATCTCGTAAGACATATACCACTGAGAATGGTGGAGTTTTTAATAACTTCTTGTAGAGTTCCTGTGGAAAAAAGAAATCCCCCAAGCCCCTCATGTAGTTTGTTCTGCAGTTTGTAACTGCAAACCTTTTTCTAACACAGCAGGTGCAGATTCATGCAGAGTGCAGCACTATTATATTAATAAAATGGAATCACCTAAGCGTATTTCCTCTGAGCTTCCAGAAAGATCTTGGAAGCATTTCCTCACTTGAAAAAGTTCAAATTCTGCATTTTTCAGTATTCAAAAAAATAGCCACACAAACGAGTATTGATGCCTACAGCTTGCAAATAACTTTATGGAGGGTGAGGCAATTTTTTCCAGCATCGCTCTTCACATTAATTACTTTAAAAAATGAACGTTCAAAGCTATTACGTCCAGGAACAACTTCATAATATCAGTGGCTGCAAAATGAAAAATGTGCATGTTGGCACATTTGTTCAATCCGTGGTGGCAAGCAGGGACTATGCTGCTGTTTTATGTGAATTTTAATGAAAGCAATTTATCTCATTTCCGCCGACCCGAAGCCATTATTTATGAATCAGTCATCAGATCTCCTGCATAAGAAAGAACGAGTTAGTTTGGTACTGAGAACCAATCTCTGATTTGTGGCAGGAAATCAGCAACCAGAAAACAAGCTTATTAACTACCATTAGAAATGTCATCTAGCAACCGCCACACTTTCCATATTCCTCACCCAAAATGGACAAATCCCCCAGGTGAAAAGCCCTGGGCTTATGCTATGCTGAGCAGCTGGCAGAGCTGCCTGGCTGCACCAGCCCTCGCTGATCTTCTCCTGAGGAGCAGGACATCTGCAGATCTTCAGTTCACCTGTTGCCAAAGCCAGTAATGCCTGATGATGTGTTGTTGTTTGGCCTTCGGTGAACTCGCAGTTTCTGTTTTGTTCCCAAGGGATGGGTCTCTCTATAGCAGGAAAACAAAGCCTGTGTCTGGCACCACTGTGGGCAGACTTAGCAGAGGCAAAGCACTGCCCCTCTGCCTACCTGCCAGCCTGCAAGGAGCCTGGCATATCTGCCTCTGCCATCACTTTAGTCTTGGTGGTGTGACTCACTTTCAGTACCAATTAAGTGCCACTGGGCTGATTTCACAGCAACTGCACTGTTTCACCTGGATGGAAGATCCAGGACCAGGGAACTACAGGTGGATATGTGAGCCTTCTGATGTTGCTCCTTTTGTCTAGGAGTGCTGAGCCTTCTGCCCTGACCTTCCTCTGCGCTGGGCAGAGCAGAGGCACCATAGCATAGGGGCAGGAGAAACTTGCACAGTCAGAACTTTTTTTATTATCCTTCCCTGCCAATCTGGCACCTTTTAAGGATACTATTTTCTTTTCCCCCTTAAAGAAAACACCATTACTGTTTTGCAATTGGGATGGCTATTTTAACCTAGCATGATTTATATTCCATTCCCTTCTGGCTGCCGTTGAGATTGGACCAGTCCTATCCACAGCACATTTCTGATTTAGTACTGCCCTCACAACCTCTTGGTAACTTCAGCACAAGAGACAGGATGTTATCAAAAAGCTGGAGTAATGCATAGCTGCACCTGAGCACAGCCAGGGCAAGCCGCACACTGCTATTTTGGGAAGCTTTTATACCTTGTATTTTTCCTTTTCAAAAGCACTCATATTGCTGCTTAAAATACAGAATCTATTTTTAAAAGAGGCTGTTCTGTTCACCTTGGCAGTGTGTAATTACAGGAGAGAGACAGCGCGGACATTAATACAGGGCGCCTTTGTGGAGGCAGAAGGCACGAGGAGTTTGCTTGTGGGTGTGATGCCAGTAATCAGCTGGTGAAGGGGTCACCTGGGTCCCGGGATGGGGGAAAGAGGCCCCTTGCCCTTCCCCATCTCCCATCTTCCCTTTGGCTAAGCCATCTCTACAGTCATACTGCAAATTCAGTAACAACATGCTCGCTGTCAATATCAAAGAGTTTGCTCTAAATTCCTGCGAGGGTGTCACTTTTCATCAGAAATTAACACCTGCCTTTTAACTGCTGAGGACTAGCACTGTCTAATGTGCACCGGAGTGCAGCACAAAGGGTTGTTCCCAGGACCTACAGAGGATGAGCTATTTCAGTGTGTTCTTCCCATTCCTTGATTCTGTATTTTCTTCAAGCCCATGTCTGTCTGTTTTGGGTCTCTTTTAGAGAGTGTTTTTTTTTTAACCACTCAGCTTATAAATCAAATAATTAAGGGAAAACAAGGAACAACCTCAAAGCAAAGGGATAACAGGAGAATCAGGGATCCCAAGAAGGAACTGAAAGAGACATAACTGTAGCAACAAATGAGAAGTATCAAATACTGACTACTGTGAGTAGTACTACTATGAGTAGTACTCTGAGCATGAATGACTGTCTCTGAGACAAAAACACGGAGCTTTCCTTCAAAAACAATGAGTGGAGGAACATGTTATCAAGGGCTTTCATTTTGAAGGGACTTTGGCCAATTCATCAGCTTAGAGCTTACCTTTAAAGGCTTGTTCATTGGAATTAACAAACAGGTTATAATATAAATGAATCCCTTGGAATCCAATTCACCTCAAATTCAAATCTGAAGCAGTGAAACTACTTGCAATTAAAGGTGTTTGCAACCTGTGACACAGCATTTGAGGAAAGCTATTGTAGAATGTATGTACCCTCACTGAAAAAGGATTGGGATGGAAAGCTCCAGAGCTCAGCAGTTCGTGATAATGGGTTTTCACCGAAAATATGATCTAACTAAGTTTCAAGTAGAATACAAAAATCAGAACCCAAGTAAACTATATTCCCAGTGGTATCTAAACACATGCTTTCATACAAGTAGATATTAAAGCCGTTCTGGGAAAGAAGAGGAAGAAAATAAATTCTTCATTGAGATGGCTGTATTTCATCAAGCTAGCAAAACCCAAATGTCATTAGCCTTATTTATTTTAAATTATGAGCAACAAAGAAGTTTTACTAGGCAATTGGCATTGCGGAATTCCAATCTGTCACTATTCTTTCATTTTTAAGAATAATGTCTAACTATTTAATTTGATTTTTTAACACACTCTTTTTAGTTTCCAGTATCATCCATTCCACCTCAGCATGTATTTCTTTCTAGTGGGCTCTTGGGTAGATCTTCATGAAGACTGAAAATATTTGGATCTAAATGTTTAAACGTTGCTCCTTATTCTTGGTGACTGAGTTGTGAGTGAGTTGTATCTTGATTTGAGATAGCCTGGATTTAATTTTTTAACAAATTATGAACAATCACAATGCTGGACACAGTACACATGAAAACAGCATCCTGCAATATGTCAAGTTCATCACCCACATACTGAGACAAAAGAAGGCAAAACTTCATTCACAAGTATTCATCCACTAGATGAGACTTTATAGTGGTTACGTCTTTGCTGCTTCCATTTGCCCCAGTATCCCACGTTGTACGGGTCTATACTGGGAAGGTTGGCATAGAAGGAAAAGAGCAGATTCCAATTTTAGCTCACCTGCCCAGCAATTGGTGTCTTCTGCTGATGGTGTTTCTGTGGTGTGTACCTTTGGTACTAAAAATTGGATAAGAACTGCCATGTGGTTCTACATGGTACACCCAAGACATAATAAGGTAAAAACCTTTTGGACAATGCCTAAGTAAACTGACTGGGGACAAGACATTGGAGAAATATTGGACTCGAAAAGCTGAACCCATAAATTGCAAGCCCATACCTAGGCTTTTTCTTAGACTTCTTCCTGGGCTAATATGCATAACAGTTGCATTTATTGGAAAATTGAGGATTTTTCCAAGTATATGTTCATTTGGCCTCTTATGCTGGATATATAGTGTGTCAGTTTTGAACAACTGTGAGCCCTGTGGTCTGTGAGGTCAGTCATATTCTACTTGCAGGTTACATCTCTGCATCTTGTGTCATTTTCTGGCTCCTTGAGGACTGCAGAATAGCTTCACAGTTTAAGAATTTATGTGCATTTCTAGAAATTTAGACATATGAAACTGGCTTTTGAAAAAGCTCTAAATAATCTTTCCAGGCTACTGAGCATGTCAGTAAGCCTTCATTCTGCCAAAAAAGCTTTTTTATCCCCTGAACTCCTGTGATGCAACTTAACTGTCAAGTAGCTTTCTGTTTTGCGGGCTTTAGACTTAAATTACTTCACTGAAAATTACTGTAATTGAAACTCTTCCAGTTCACATGGCAAGACCCAGTGTGTGCAATTATGGGTGCCGTCCACTGTCATTCTGTCAGAAACCCAAGATCAGTGTACTTCTTTTCTCTCTCTTACTTAGGGTTGGGTGGAGAGGAAGAGGATGCCGCTGTAGGAGAGACAGCAGGAGATGTTCTACATGTAGAAGAAGAGAAGTTGCTGCTACTAGTATGGACATCTTGCTGCACAGAGCCATCTCTTGAAGTGGCTCACATCTCTCCAGCCTGGGCTGGGCCAGCCCGCCTATCCTGGGCTCATCAGGGCTGAGAGGTAGGTCTCCACTCTCTTCTTCCTTGGGGCTTTTCCCCAGACCTTTTCTCTCTCCTTCCAGCCCCTGAGCCCCACCATGCTTGGACACCTCCCCTTCCTCTCCTGGTCTGTGCCAAGCTGGGCCAGACCTGCTGGTGCTAGGGAGTTTAGGTGTGGGAAGGCTGTGGGGGCTGTGGGGAAGTGGGGGGGTGGGCTGCAGCAGCCCAGAGGATGAGGAGAGCCCCTGCCTGGTGCCTGATGGACACAAGCAGAGCACCCGGACCAGCCATCAGCATTCCCACCTCTCTTCCTACTCCAGACCTGGGTGAGGCTTTTTTAACCCAGTTTGGTCCTTTCTCTCCTTCTTCCCTCTTATCTCTGGCCCTGTGGTGGGTAGCCACCTGCCCCACTTGCCTCTCCAGCACCCCCCGGCAGGTTGAAAGCTGCATGTCCCTGGGAAGAACAGGCAGGTGAGTCCAGAGCTCAGGGTTGCCAAGCTTCTTGCACAAGGTGGTGTAAATCCTCCCGTGGTCCCTGCTGGGAGTGGGCTTGCCATGGCTGGCCCAGGCAAGGGGGTGAGGTGCATGTGGAATCAGCCCTCTGAAGGCTGCATTATAAAGCTCAGTGCAGAAGGATTTTACAGTGTGTTTCCATGTGTAATTTAAAATGAGAGCAAGGGCCAGGAGAAAACCCCTTCGTTCCAGACCCCTCCCAGTTTTGGGGATGGATCTGGTTGATATTCCTGCACCATGCCAGGTGCCTCCCAGTGACACCCACATGGACAGGCAGAGATCCCTGGAAATGCCCAAATGGGTCTGGCCATCAAGGTTTCCACCAAAAAGGCTGCTGATAAGCCCAAACTTCTCAGACTACCCTCATTTTTATTACTATTAATATTATTCACAACCCCAAAATGCATCAAATGCATTCAAACCTGTCAAGCTGAGAGTACCACATTTGGAGCATGGGAAAAAAAAAGTCTCAAGTAGGAAAACAGTGGGTTGGAAACGGGAAGGCTGAATGAGCCCCACCTGAAATAACTCAAAAAAGCCGTATTTTTTGCTTTAGCAAGTCAGCCAGAAGGATCCTATATGTTTCTGTATATAGTTCCCAGAGGACTTAAAACTGTAAGATTTGATGCTAAACCTATTTCTGTGCTGTGAAACCAGGGACAGCTGTACAAATATTTGCTGTTTTTAATTAAACCTAACATTGCTACTTCCTTCATTTAAGTTAGGTCAAAGGACTGGCAATTTTATGCTTTGATAGATGAAGAAAAACAGTTGTGGGTGTTGTGTTTTAGAAATATGTTATAAAATAAGAAGTCTGAGGGAAAAGGCCTCTGAGGCTATAATAGCTCTACCCTTGTGCTTTCTTCTCAGAGATGTTTTCCTTGTCAAATATTTTGCCTTATCCATATAGCAACTGTTTCTGCTGCAATTCTGCTCATTATTTTTCCTTGAAAGACTTTTATTTAAGCTTTCCATATGCTCCCTACTTAAATTTTAGGTTACCTTCTCTCAGCTTTGTGTTTTTCATAAATGTAGATAAATCTGCTTTGTTAGGGGGAAATGAAGAGGGGCGTGCCAAGTCCCAATCTCTTTAGACCCCCCCACTACATTGATTCAGTCACTCAGCAGAATTGCTCACAATAATTCCCACTGGAGAAGTGCTGGGCTTTCTCCTGCTCTTTAGAGGAGGGCTTTATTGTCACTGTTTCTTCCAAAATCAGGGCTAGATTATAAACAATCAGTTCAGAGACCATTTTTTTGGTTACACAGCTAACCAAAAAGCACTGAGCTGCAAGTAGCAGGGGAATGTTCTTATTTCAGCTCCATGGTCTGTTGCTTGTCCTGGGGCGAGTCCCTCAGTCTTCCACTGCGGCAAATGAGGATAATGATGTTGATTCCCATGGTGACCTGTTTTAGGACCTGTTCAGTGAAAATGTCAGGTATTAGAGTTCATCAGGCTTTTAGAGGAGGGCTTTAAAGATGACTTAGAATTAAGCAGTTGTCTTTTTGTCAAAAATTCTACATCCATGAACATGCACTCTCTGTTGGAGAACAGACATTTTCATAATTTTTTTGTTTAAAAATCAGGAGAAATGCATAGAAAGTCAGAATAATGCATTTAAACACCCAAGCATATATTGTAAAGTTTTATTTTATTTTAGTGCAAGTTTTTTAGATTGCTTTTAAGTCAAGGTATAGACAAAATACACCAAGGAGGACTAAGATAAGTGTTTTTCTTGTGTTGATCCATATTTTGTGTTTTGTATTGCTTTAGATTTCCATTTACAAAAATTTTTAATATTTCAACTTTTTATTCTAGTGAAAAATCTCAGATTTTTGGGGGGGGATGAAAAAGCAACATTTCTTCCCTCTGCTATATATAATGAAAGGAAATGAGAGATTGTCCTTTCTGTGTCATTTTTTATTTCTGCTTTAAAATCACGTCTGATTGTGCTAAATGAAATCAGTATTACAGGATGTAAGGGTCTTCAGTATGTTCTCAGTAAAGCTTGTAATTATTATTATCAGTGTTAGCATTATACTACTACTGCCAGCAGTTTTACTGTTGCTGTTGTTGTGGTGCTGACTATTAGTATTGATGTTAGAAGAAAACAGTTGTTTTCCTAAAGATGTAAACCTCATCTATCAGTTGATAAACATTTGTCAGCAGATAGATATCTGTTCCTTCCTATTGAGGACGATCAGACTGGCCTGGCATCAGTTCAGGACCCATGTCAGGCACTCAAACCAAACTGCAAATGTGCTAGATAGTAGAGAATGGGCACAAGAGTGGTGAGAAAAACCTGCAGATTTGCAGTTTATCAGCTTGATCACTTTCTAAGTGCTAGAAGTATGGTCTTCCTAGGTGGTCTGAAGTTTTGAGCTGGATGAACATTTTTATAATACTTTTTTTGACACAGAAACCTAAAAATCTTCAAACCATCTAACAAACCCCTATCAGGAATTTTCTGAAAGAAATACTTCACCAGGCCAATTGCAAAAATGAGAAGTGGAAGTGTGTCTTTATTTCCATCCTCTGCCTCCCTATCTGCTCTTTGTTTATCTGTGTACCGTGGGGAGTCCTGCAGACACTGAGCCATTGGTCAAGTAGAGAGTAAACCATGAGGAGATACATCATGACTTAATGCTAAAGAAATCCTATGCTATGACATCTACCTTTGTTACCACTAGCACCTCTCGCCTCACAACTAAAACCTTGGCAGAATGGGTTAGTTAACTGGTTTTAGCAGGGTTCTAGTGGGTATCCACAAGCCCAGAGGTTCTCTTCCTGGCACTGCTGCTGTCCCATCTGCATTGCCAAGCAGGCCTGAAGGGGCAGAAATGGACGTAGGAGCTTTTGCGCCCCACTCCAGGACATAAAGGGAAAAGCCAGGTTTGTCCCCTCTGTACTTGTGCTAGAACTGAAAGTATTTCCATACTCAATGAGTTTTTTTCAATGACTTAACCATCCTTTCAGAAAAATAAGATGAGTAATTGCTTATTTTAATCTGGCAGCACTTTGAGCAAATACAGGATTTTTTCTGTCTCATGTAGCTCAAGGCTGAAAACCCAAAGAGCAAGAAAACTCCTCTTCCCCCCGCTCTTCCAAAATGAAAGTCAAGATTTTGTGGGATTCAGCACAATCCATAGGATTTATGTTGCACCTGTTGAATTCTCATAAGAAATATCAATTAAAATACTGTGACTTTGGAAGGAACATAGGAAATCTGCAGGGAGACTCAAACTCCGTGTCTTTCCTGCACCTGCAGCAGTCTGCCCTCCCTGCCGTGTGCCTCTTGGACCAGGAGAGGCTGCCGGGCTGGTGCCATGTGCCACTCCTTTTCCATTGGCGCATGGGGAGGAGCCCATTTCCCCCTCCTGCGCCGTGCTCACTCTTTCTTGTTTAAGTTGGCACACACTGAAGGTAGCAGGACTATGAGGCCTTGCAGGCATAATGCCGGAGCGTTTGGTGGCGTGCATTTCGGATGCTCTCCCTGCCCTTGAGGGTCTGAACCGCGGGGGGGGGGAGGATGGGGGA
>WEIT01001478.1:123352-153645 GCA_013389985.1 Dryoscopus gambensis
CTTCCCTGAAACTTCCCTGAAACTTCCCTGAAACTTCCCTGAAACTTCCCTGACCCTTCCCTTCCCTGAAACTTCCCTGAAACTTCCCTGAAACTTCCCTGAAACTTCCCTGAAACTTCCCTGAAACTTCCCTTCCCTGAAACTTCCCTGAAACTTCCCTGAAACTTCCCTTCCCAGAAACTTCCCAGAAACTTCCCTTCGTCACCATCATTAAAGGAGGGTGAAAACTTCTGCTGCCCAGCGTGGAGGTGCTGGGGATTGCTTTGCTGCTGTGCAACTGCCCACAAAGATAAGCCTCTAGGTATTTGTCCAGAGAAGTACCTGCCCAGTAGATATTAACAGAGCTTTGGCATAAGCCAGGTGCTGAACAATTACAGATGCTCCAGAGAATTTCAGAGACCCAGTAAAATGCTTATGGAAAAACAAGTGGAAGCTTTCAGGAACGGGGTTTAGAGCACAGACATAATTTCTGCCATTTACTTGTCCATTGCTTTGGCTGCATGTTGACAGCTGTGATGGTTTAGATCTGAGTAACTCAAGCCCACATTCCAACTCTCAGAGTAACAGGGGATACCTTCAGTGTTTTCCCTGAATGAGGCTCATCCCCAGCATTTTGGTTGCACTTATCTTGCAGCTGTCCCCAAAACAGGCAACTCATTTCCCTGAATTGTGGCAATGGGGAACTGCATTTATGGTCTCCCCCAGGGAAAAAGTAAAACAATGTCCTCACTGGGTTGCCTGCTGATGAATGACAAGAGGCAAGTAAGGTGTAAAGCGTTTCCACAGTCTCTGACCTTTCTCAACTAGAGGCATTTTTTTTGTGCTTGTAACAGTTTCTTCTGTTTAGTAACCCATAGTAGATCCCTCTCCAAGCGCTTGTCCACTGTCCTTTTAAACCTGTGCAGACACAAGGTCTTTTGGCAACAAAGTCATGCCTACTGGCTACTCGAGGAATCACTTCCTTATGTTTGTTTTTAACCTGGCTCCCTTACAGCACATCTGTCCTGTACGGAAAGGGACAAGTCAATAGTCAGTCCTTCTCTTTGGCAGACAGCATTTTGCAGACCTCTTTTTCCTAATGCTCCTTTTCAACTTCTTTCCATTCTCCTGCTACAGGTTAGTGTCCCCTCAGAGGGCCAGCTGGGATTGTGCCTTCTCCTGAAAGCATGGAGTCAGCCCAGTACACTCACAAAACCATGAACATCTGAATTAGCATGGGTGGCTTAGCACTGGCATGGTGCAGACATGGCTGGCTCTGCTGGCTCAGATCTGGGGTCTGGACTCTGCAGCCAAGGGCCAGGCACAGCAGCTGGGTGCTGCAGCCTCTTCCACCACTGTGGCTCTTCCTGTGGGGAACACTTGACCAGATATAGGTGTATGCTCCTAGGACACAAACACAAAAATATTTTCAGTCTCATATGTGTCATTCTGGGGAGACATTTTGCCCTCAGAACCGATCTTTTTATATAACACCAACTAAATACACATTGCACCTAAGTGGAGATACTCTGTTAGAAACAAATGTGCTTATAAGCATTTGGAAGTGTAAAGGTGATATTTATAAAGTGACCAGAACACCCACTATGTGCTGCATAAGCCAGTGAAAATAACAGCTGCTGAGTTTTATCAGCTTTAGAGCACCACAGGAGCAGCACACAGAGTGGTTCATCTGCGATGTGTCAGTGCTGAGCACAGCTGACTAATGCACTGCTGTAGCTAAAGACAGTGTAATCATATAGGGACTGTAAGTACATGATAAAATGAGTAGCAGTTTTATGGCTTTTCAGATGCTTTCTCCTAATACCCACATCTGTACTGTATTTGTGAGGGTAAAAGTAATCAAAATTCCTGCGAAAATAACTTTATTCTTTAGAGTATACCTAGGGGTGTTGTCTTCCCTCCAGCCCAATGGTAAACATGTTGATGTTGGAGTGAAGAAAGGGTTGTTATTTTTCCTGGATGAGTGAAGTACAGCTTTATCACTCTGCATTAACTGTTTCATATGCTGTATACACATTTTTAATGACTAACTGATGGTTCATAAGTCACAGCAACATTTTTTTTTAAATTTTGAAACCATTAAGACCTCCACATAAAATCTAGGGTATAAAATCTGACAGGAACTGAAGACAATGCAATTACCTGAATTGACTGTTTTGTTCTCAGAACAGTTTCCACCATAGAAGGTTATTATTTTTAAAAATTTTCTGTGTCTCTGAAAGAGATGTAATTTTCCTTAGGTGCAACATCAGGTAGACTAGTGGAAGCTGCAAATTAATGGTCACTGAAAGTCGGTATAAAGGGGCATTGGTGCTGAAAGACACAGCCTTTATCTTCTCCTAATCGGACCTCTCATTCCTGCTTGTGCATCACCTCCTCCGTCATAGTTGTGCAGGGAACTGGAGTGAGAAGCTGATCTAGGTTTAAACCTACCCAGCAAAAACACTTCAGATGGATTCCCTCCCCAGAAAAGCTAATTTTGCCGATATGGAGGCTGCTGTGCTAGCATAGGGAGGAATGCTGTGAGGCATGAACAAGTGATGGAATATCAGAAATTTCTTTCCTTAGTAATACTTTGCCAATTTACAGTGTTCATCAGACTGTCACCACGACTAACCTAAGAGGAGAAATATTAATATTCGCCAGTAATAAGTGGGACTAGGTATTTATTTCTTAAAAACCACAAATAAATATAGTTCTGTGTCTTTAGAAGAGGGGCCATGAGAACGGTTCGCATTTTTCTGGAAGTCTAAATACACATTATTTGGCATGGAAGGGAGTTGCTACAGGCTCAGTCTCACCTGTGTTAGCCACAGTTCACTTTGCAGATGTGCTGAAGGATGTTTCACATGTTAAGAGCAAGTGACTCATAATTAGACCTTCTGGGAAACATTATGGGTCACCTAAATTCAGCAAAGAGTCCAGAGGGAGGAAACTGAGCTTAAAAGACCTGAGAGACTTGAGCTTGTGCTGAATACAGGATATCAGGTGGTGGAGGAGGAACTGACTCTGACCAAAGGGGCCTGGAAAGGAAACTGGCTTAGTAGGGACAGACCTGTAAGTCTCCTAGTGAGGATATGGGCTGGGTAAAAAGGTGGGAGGGAGTCTCTGAAAAATTTTGAATTTTGCATTAATGAAGCTGGCTTTCAAAGGGGAAATGTTCTTAGTAAAACAGGAAGAGAAAGAGTTTGAAGCAGAGCCAAAAATTAGGCTGAGTGAACAGCAGAAATCATAAATCTGGGCACAGTTTTTACCTGCTCTCGAAAAATCCCAGTCATGAAAGAAAACCAAACTTTCATGCTTGAGATCTGCACAGCAACACGTGAGCAGTTTCTATGGGTGAATGCTCAGCTGAGCAGCTGAACAAGAGGCTGTCTTTTGGTTAAGAGTTAGTGATTGCAAACAGAGAGCTGTTTATGTTCACAGGACAAGAATGGCATACAAATATCCAACTGTTAAAGAGACAAGGTCGGGTCAGGTGAATAAAATGGATAAGACATTGTTTGTATAACAAAAGGGGCTGAGTCAGGACTTCAGAGTGGGGTGTGGATGAAGTTGCATAAACAAAACCATTAATAAATGTGCTGTCAGTATTGTACACTTGCCACTTATGCATGTGGGCTGGATAAGGGGCCAACTGAGTACACATTCATCAGTAGATTCCTAATTTTAGCTGGATAAAACTTTACTGTATCACTCTAAATGGTCATGTATATTTTCCCTTTTGTCAATGGAAAAAGAGGCAATCCCACATGGGGACATATTCTGTTGTCAAACTGTTACAGAACTCCCTATAAAGGATGTTTATAGAGGGGTGGCTGAGAGTAGGTACCTTTTTTCTGGATGGCTGAGTTTAAGTAGGTAAATCCCAACCACAGAAAGTACTTTTCCTCAGAGTCGTTTTGGAGTTTATGTAAAACTAATGCCTGAGAAGCTGAATGTAGCTTGCAGTCACTAATATTGATCTGTATGTACATTTCCATCTCCCCAAAACTATTTATTTCTGCATCTACCCATCTTGCACATTTATGATGGCAGCCCCCACTAGATTTGACCAGAGAGGTATTGTTTTGCCATTGATGCTCCCATGATGCATGAGTTCATCCGAGTCTCCTGTTTGAAACAAGCATGCAAGGGGCCAATCCATTGAACACAATTTCTTCCAGATCTTTGCAGAAATATACTATGCTCTTGAGCCTGTACAGATGTGTAGCCAATAGGGAGCTGAATCAGAAATCCAAATGCAAAAGTCAGCACTCAGATGTCTACATGAATTTGTGACTCTCCTGCCTGAGTTCTAAGGTTATAAACCAACTGAGGGATTAAATTCATATGTACATTTTTTTTTCTTTATCTGTCAGACCTAAGATGAATAATTGCTCATTTACAGAATTAGAGAACATTTAAACGGGAAAGGTTTCTTTAAGCCATTGAGGTAAAAACATGGATCTTTTGAGAGGGATTTTAGGCTTGTTTTGATAGCACTCAGTGTCACTATTTTTCACAGGAAGACATCTCTTCTGCTAACTCTGATGGTTTCCCATGTGTATTTTTCAGAGCCTTAAAAATACCCAGAAATGGGACATATGCTGGCAATCCTGAGGCGTGTACTAACACAAACCAAAGTTATTTAATAAAACTGTAATACACTTCATTTTATTCAGTCCTTTCAGAAAGCCATATGTGAAAGAAATGGAAGACAGTAGAAAAGCGATGCCATTGGCAGTGAGTACAAAAATGCTCAGGTTGCTTCAACCCACAGAAATGGGTTCAAGGATTATTATAGCTCAGGATGTACACATCAGGTTCCTGAATCCTGTCACGCCCACCCCTCTGACCTTAGTGCTGTCCTCATCATCAGCCCACCAACAGCTACTCAGGTGCTCAGCCAAGTACATGAGAGTTGTGTCACACCTGCTGCCAAGCCCTCATGCCAGAAAGGAGGGGTCCGGACTCACCACAGGCAGTCCAGAAGCAAGAAGGTGGATGCAAGCCTGAACTTCTGCCCTTGGGGAATATGGACCAGTGGGACTCTGGTGGATAACTGCCCGCCCCTATTAGCAATAGCAGTTTCAGCTGAGGTAAATGCTGAATTGCTGTGTCCCTCCATCCCTGCTCCTGCTGCTGGAGAACCTCTCTGAGCTGGGAGGGCAGCACAGGGCACTCGGTGGGTAGTATAAACTCTCTTCATGCCTGTGTACAAGCCACACAACTTAAATCCAGCAGTGATATGGAACATTTGGCCCAGTGTGACTTACAGGCAGACTGTCCTATCCTGCAGATATTAATTGCAGGCAGCAGACACAGTTATGCAATGCCACTTCAGAGTATTTCTGTGGTGCTAAGGAACAGAGGACCAGGAATGAGTTCCAGTACTGGATCCTTATTTACCTACACTACTTAGTGGTTTATTTTCTCCCTGGCTTTATTTTGGACCCCAAATAGCTCTGTCCAAGATAGTGCCCAATCACTGGTTTTAGTCAAGCCTGTGCCAGCTTTGCTTCTCTCCATCTTATACCACTCCTTAATGCTATTCCAGCAGACATTTCATTGTCAAACTCCCTCATATGCTATTATGTCACAGTCCAGGGCATGAAACATGGACTTCACAATCTTGCTGTAAAAACATCACTGGTGGCATTGCAGGCTTGGCCTGCACTTTTTTGGAAGAGTTCAGCTGAAAAAAGGTTACACAGAATAATGCTGACACCTGAGGGCGGTATGCACAACATGAGGCCTGCAGGAAATGCTGAGCCAAGGCGGCATGGATGCAATTTGCTAGGGAGAAGGCTTGTTCCATGCAGTGTAGACTAAAGCCAGTTGGTGCCTGCTAAATGGACACTCTTAATCTAGTTAGACCTTTTGCCAGGGTCCAGATTAATAGAAACTGGAGATTTTATCTGTTCCAACTTTCAGATGACGCCCTGACTTCCCTTTAGCTTAGAGTGCTTTTCAAATGAACCCCATATTTTCTTGGATTAGTGGCTGATGTCACTGCCAGGAGCATATCACTGACCTTACAGCTGGGGCTGTGCTGGTAACTACGCATAGGGAGGGTATGGAGGTCAACCAGCCCATGCTGGTGAAGCTTCAGAAAAGACAGTCCCTAAACTCCTGTGCCTCAGCACCACCTAATCAGAGAAGGAAGGCTGTACCGTTTACAAAAGGCTGGAAGAATCCATGATGAAGTGGTGAGGCAAAAATAGGGCCAGTCTGGAAGGAAAATCTTATATGTGCAGTTAGCTTTTCACTATAGGAAGAAGTGATGACAGCCTGTTCACTTCCATCCAAATCCCTCTATCATCTAGTCTTGGAGAGGACCAGGGTCTCTACATGGGGCACACTATATTTTTAATCCAATTATAATATGGCTCAGTCCCTTTCCTACAGCTCAAGCTAAAGCACTAATACAATTAGACAGCAACTGAGTTTAACAGCCGTAGCCATAATTTACATAATTTAGTTGGGAGTCTCCTTAGAGATTTGCTTAAAATACTGAACTTAGGGTTTTGTTTTTGTTTTTCTTCCAAAGGTAAAAATGGAGACTATTACAAAGGCTATAAATACAAAACTAATTTCCCTAGAAAAAGGGGCCTGTGCAGTGCATGTTCTTATTTTGCAAACATTGTCATGAGCTGCTATTAAGTTCAGTATGGCTTTGCATCTTAGGTAAGAGCCTGCAGTTTGCAGGACTGGGCTTAGATCCATGGAAGTGCATGCCAGCCCTTCCACAAGTATAGCATTACCTCTTTTCACATTGTATTTTTCAATCAGATGTGTGACAATCAAACGTGCAATTTCTATAGACAAATTGAAGAAAGTGAATAGAAAAGAAAAAAGAAAAGGGAAAAAAAACCCCCAAACCACAACTGTCAAACTGATGGCAGAAGTCAGGGATGGGCTTATAAGGGAAGGTGAAGATGATATGGCTGTCCTGTGAACATTATCACCAGCCAGAGGAGCAGCATGACATGGGAGCATTTGTGTAGCTCCACTGCAGGCCCCCTCCCAGATAAGAGCTATATCTGACCCTGAAAGTCCCTTACAATATAGTCCTTGCAATAGGAAAAAACCCTCCTCAATTACTGACAACTTCCTTGTGTTTGCTGTAGGTGACTTGCTTTTTAATGTCATTATAAATTACATCCCACTACTATAATACAAAAATTAACCCAGATTAATTTTATTTTTGCTGCTCTGTTAATTTAATGTAATATGGTTTGGACAGGTAAGCATTTAAAAATCATAATTCAATTAAATTGCCAATGCTAAGGTATGTCCCTGACCAAAGAGCACTGAGGTCCTTAGAGTGGAAATTTAGACAAAACAGAATGTCTCATTTTTGTTCTATGATTCTATTAAGGCAATGTGCCTAAATGGAATCAGATTCTATTAGATGTGTTAACAGGATTGTAAAACAAGTATGCATGTTTTCGTCCTGTTCGTATAGGCAAGATGCTACAATTTTCTTGAATAGTTGGAGGAAGTAGTTAATTTTCCTGTGTAGATCTTCATTCATGCATGTTTGAAATTGTAATGGGCTGCTGGACATTTTACAACGAATCCTCTGTATCTTCACTCACCTGAATGCCCCATGGTCATGCTGAAAGTTAATTGGAAGATGTAAAAAAGTCCAGGGGTATAATTTTCTATTTTCCATTACAGGCTAACAAAAGGAAAGGGGTGGTGGGGGGGAAGGAAACTTTTGGTTCCGGCAGACTTCATTTGAACCATTTGTAATTGTACTTACCTATAGATTCATACCATGTGGTCAGTTATTTAGAGTTTAGAGTTTATATTATGAATGGTCATAGTTACTTAATATAAGAACATTTGCAAAAGAAATGCGCAATGGATACAATATATACTCTATCTCTTCCCAAGTAGAAAAAACTTGCAGAAATCTTCTCCCTCACCCGTCCCAAAGGTGTGGGACTCTGTCCAGATATCTGTCTGCTTCTGCTCTGAACTTTCCACCCAGATTGTGTGAAATATATGTAAAGCTAATTCTGTAGGTCATACTCATGGCGGAGTTAGAACCAGTTAAACAGGGCTCCCAAACCAGACCTAGCAGTTTGCTCAGCAGGTGAGTGGGGAACCAGATGCAGTGGCCAGATGGATGTCAGATTTCTGTGACTTCATCTTTGGCTTCCACAGAACATGCATTGGTGAACGAGTTTCAGTTTTGGAAAAGGACGGCAAGGAAGAAATGGTCTGGGTCAGCTGCAGCCTCTAAAGAGAGTGGGGTGCTCTAAAGGATCCAAAGACATCCCCAAAGGGCTGACAGATGAGACACAGGGCTATGGCAGACCAGCACCTGTCCAGGGCAGCGGCTGGAAAGCAGGAGAGGTACAGCAACACATCTCAGTCACCACTGTATGGTTACTTTTAAGCAACAATGTGCACTCTAATGTTTTCTTACAGTGCCTTGTACTTATATTTTTTTCAAATGATTTTAAATAACTTTTAGCTGGCTAAATAAATAACCTCGAATGAAATATTTAATTAGACTTTTCCAAACAAAAACTGTCTTTTTTTTCTTTTTTTCTCCTTTTTTTTTTTTTTTTTTAAACAAAAGCAGTGCTTTCCAGTGTAGGTTTTTGCAGAGAGTACTGTTTCTTGTCTGGAAGGTCAGCCCGAGCAAAAAATTCCCAACAAGCTCTATGCTGAAAAAGAGGTGGGGTTTTTTCAGCCTCTGAGACCCCGAAAAATACAGTCTGCGGCTACTGTGGCTTTTCACAGCATTTCATACTGGCTCATTTGTCTCACTGTTTATGTAGTACATAGGGGGCTGCTAAGAAGTCTTTTCTGGACCTTCCCATCTCAGATGTCTGGGACACTTTTTTACTCCTTCATTTTGAAATCAGAGTGAAAGGATCTTTTCTCCTCTCTTTTCACTTCTTTTCATGATGCCAAAAGCTGTCTTGAATTACGCAGCTTTTGTAAAACTCCTTGAAATGTGTTTATATAAGAACAAACCATAAAAATTGAAGTGAAAGGACCAAATCCTGTGCTGCACTTACTCTCCATTGATGAGGTATTTAGGGAAAGCCTGAATGGCAGCATGTGAATAAGGGCAGAAGAGAGATTAAATTATACTCTAGGGGAGTTGAGGCACCATGGGCAGGCAGTGCTGATTCCAAACATATTCCCCTATGGATCCCATATGTAATGGTGGATGGTTCATTCAGGACACTGACACAAAATAAAGATTGAGCTTCTTACCCACTTTGCGTGGCAAACTCATGAGGTAGCTGACAGCTGTTTCTGTAGCGACCATACTTAGGAAATTTGTGCACTGCCAAAGAAAACACAGCTTGACTTCTCTTTATAACTGGTTTCCTCATGGCTGGTGCATGGTACTGCCCAGCATGGCATGCATACTGGGCCATGGCTGGGGAAGGCACTGTGTGAGAGAATGGGTCCCCAAGCTCGGTGGCCCCCAACATAGGAAGGACGTGGACCTGTTGGAGTGGGTGAGAGGAGGGCCACAAAGATGATCAGAGAGTTGGAGCACCTCTCTTACAAAGAGAGGCTGAGAAAGGTGGGAAAGTTTGGCCTGGAGAAATCTCCAGAGAGACCTTATACCTCCCTTCCAGTACCTAAAAGGGGGCTCAGGAGACCTGGAAAAAGGATTTTTTGCAAGGGTATGTAGTGCTAGGACAAGGCAGAATGGCCTTAAACTGAAACAGGGTAGGTTTAGATCAGATATTAAGAAGAAAGTCTCTACTGTGAGGGTGGTGTGGCCCTGGCACAGGTTGCCCAGAGAAGTTGTAGATGCTCCATCCCTGGAAATGTTCAAGGCCAGGCTAGACTGGGCTTTGAGCAACCTGGTCTAGTTGAAGGTGTCCTTGCCCATGACAGGGGAGCTGGAACTAGATGATCATTTCCAACCAAACTATGCTATGACTCTATGATTCTTTATCCTCCTTGGAGAGAAGCTTGCAGGCTTGCAAATGCCCTCTACAACTATGTCGTGAAGGCCACCAGAGTCCTTTCCTTTAACACCCTTTGGTACTGTCATTGCCAACCAAATTTTAGTAGTTTTTTAAAACTAAAGTGAAATTACTAGAATTGACTTATTACAAACAGCTTTCTGACCAGTCACTGAGCCCCCTCCACTTTTACCAGGGTGTGGATACAGAGTTTCTAGGTGTTGAGAACATGTAAACCCCAGTGACATAGGATCTCTCCAGCAGACAGATAGTCTAATTGTTCCAAAATTAAAACTTATACTTTAAATTGCCAGGGACAGATCCACAATTTATGGAAGCATATGGAGGAATTCATGCCAGAGGAGGAACTGGGTCTAGAATTTGGTTCATGTTAGAGATCCTTAACCAAACAGATATCAGTTTATGCTTCTGGGCATGAAAAAACATATACATTTAATTTTAAGAACTCATTTAATTTATTATCATATCAGAAGTAAGCAGGTAACATTTTGTGGGGGTGGGTTTTTAGTTGCATTCATTTGGTTTATTCCAAAGGAAGTGGGAGTTCATCTTTGTAGGAGACCTCTACTGGAAAGCATAAATATGCCACAGCAGAAGTCATGAAGCCAAAACAGCCCATCCTCTGATTCTCCCCTATGAAATGACACCTCAGTCATGGCATTTACAGAACTTCCAGAATGTCCAGGCATTTTGAAGCAAGACACAACTCTGTCTCTTACTCGAATTTACTGCACAAAAGTAAGTCGCGATTGCCAAATCCGCACCTTCCCACTCCATACAGCAGCTGTCCTGTTGGGGAGACCAAAGCAGTAGCTGGCTCTAAGAGCCTCCCTCATAGGAACCATGAAGAGTACCTGGAAGACACAGCACTCCCCAGCCACACCTGACTGGTCTTAATCCCTCCCACCCCAAAGCCACAGTATGGGAACTGTAGGGGACCTCAGCCTTCTGCTGGGGAAGAGACTGGAACAGAAAAGGGTTTCATGACTTTCTTGCCCTCCTATGGATCTGGTTCACCCCCACCATGTCACCACAATACCTGACCAGCACAGGACCAACCCTCTCTGGAGCCTCCCCCGTCCTGTGCAGGGCTGCTCTGTGCAGTGATAAGAAGCTTCCCTACTCTTTACTGTCTTATAAACAGAGGATAATGCTTGGCTTTATGAATGTGACTTTGCCTGATTTTTGAGATACTGACACAGTGCATATTTGCAAAGACTGTTCCTTCCTCTGGCCATCTGAGTACAGTGTTTGAGAGAATATTTATGTTTGGATATGTGAGATCAAAGACTTAGGCAAACAAAGGCTTCAACAGAAAAATAACAAATAAAAGACGCTTGTAAGACCTGAACACAGTTGAAAGCACAATGCATATGAGGATAAATACAGGTTCCTGTGCAGCTGTATGCTTGCAGGAAGAGATCAGCTATAGACACAACACTCAGGCACAAAGGCAGAGTGCTACAAAGTGTTTACAAAATCATGTTTGCCAGGGAGTGCCTGAAGTAGGATCTGAACCGGGTACTGGGAAAATCTATGCATAGGTGATCTCAGCCAGCACCAGAAAAGGCAATGAACATTCCTACTGCGGTCTGGAAGGACCTAGAACAAGCCCCAGAGATTGTGTTTTCCCAGCCTGTCAAAGCACAGTTAGCAGCTGTGTTTTGCCAGTTGCTGGACAGCACAGCCTTTCCCCTCTGGTACCAGGGGACTTACTTTTCAACCTGGTTTTGGCTGACAGGCAAGAGATTTCAAAGGACCACTTTTCTGCAAGACAAAAGGGCACATGGAGTTACTGAGAGATGATGTCAGTGGCTTTGCAGCTAATACTTGCATGCTGTCTTTTCCCCATGGTAGCTTCCCTCTGTCCCAGCAGAGTCTAGTTGCAAAGCAAAGCTGCAATACAATTAAATCACTTAGGGGAAAATCTCCCCCAGACCCCTGCACAGGTTACAGTGGCCCTCAGCTACCTCTCAACATAGACTCTATTGTTTCATTCTTTCTGAAAAAACTAACCTAGCAGTTTGATTCTTACATTTTGTTTCCTGCCAAACCTTCCAATTCATTTGCCCAGAAAAAAAAGAAAAAATAAAAACAAACAAGCAACAACAACAACAAAAAACAGCAAAAAACCACTTCTTTCCTTTAGCTCTAAGTAAGTATATTGGAAATACATACACCCTAAATCTGTTCTTTGAAATCTCTACTGACATTCCTGGTAAGTTGTAGAGGACAGCATAATTTGACAATAAATTAGACAGACAGGCAGATAAATGTCTGACTTCATGCACTTTTAAGCTCATAAAAAACAAAGATGGCAATACTGCCAGAAGTCGTGTTACAAATGACAGTAACTGTATCTACAGAACAAAACGTGGAAATAAAGCGACAAGGCACACACACATGCTGAGAAATGACTGCCGAAACTAATGTTAAATGCAGCAAATTAGGCATCTTGAAGTAAGACCCAGAAAAATTAAGACGAGCAGAAAACAGAGGAACCGACATATTTCAGGAATTGTATATTTTCCCATGCAGGATCCCATGCAGGTCACGTACCTAGGAGCTATGTGCTTTAGGGGAATCTGTCCCTTTAGTGCCTTGATGCTGATGGTTCTTATCTACACACTGCCCGAATGACTGGTGGTTCTGGTTTGCAGTTCATAAAAGCAGTTATTCTGACAGCAACATTTTATTTGTGACCCATTGTGTTTCCATTTTCCCGCTGAAAACCCCTAAAAATACATCATGTCATTTTTTGAGGGTGAAACTGTAATAGCTCATTCTTTTTATGCATGTTTGCTATCTTTTCTTATTGTTTCTCTCAGGGATCTTCTGTTAAATGAGAAAGAACATAATGCAATTGAACAGATACTATTAAATACTTATTACTAAATACTCAAATTTTAAAAATTACAATGATTATACAGATAAGTATTAGTTCAACAGCACAGAAACACTGTAGAATATGTGAGAGAAGTGAGGCTGGTTTAGCGCATACACTTACACAGCGTGGCCTCCTCAATATTTCATTTGGAACATTAGGGACATGGGATCTGTACCTCCACAATAAAGATGGGTGATGAACATATTGTTCCTCAAAACAGGGTTCAAAACTCTTCTTCCAGAAACCTCCTACTTTGCCATTCCTGGTAGGATCAGGATCCTACAGGTATCTATATGCAGGTATTTATCTGAGAGCATGTTGTGTTAGCTCCTGTTGCAATCAGCTGGAATCTATTTACTGCTGTCAGTGGAGTTCCTAAGTATAGGTGTCTAGTTGAGATTCCCTGGCTCCATAAAGAGGCCTCTAC
The DNA here is from genome assembly GCA_013389985.1 of Dryoscopus gambensis. Lineage (NCBI taxonomy): Eukaryota > Metazoa > Chordata > Aves > Passeriformes > Malaconotidae > Dryoscopus > Dryoscopus gambensis. The sequence goes on from WEIT01001478.1 coordinate 136,623, forward strand.
ACAGGCTGGCAGATGTGACAGAGAGTTAGGATAGGACTTATGGCAAACCAGAACCCTGCTGCAGCAGCAGCAGAAGAATGCTGCAAAGATACCCTTTACTATCTGACTCTTGACTGTGTTTCAACAACTCAGTGAAGCCCAGTGACTTCTAGTTTTGGTTTTACTGTGATCATAATAATTGCATTTTTTGACATATCGTGCCTTTATTGAGTGACCTGGGCCTGTTCCTGACATGCAGGATAATTCTAAAGAAGCTGTACGTGACACTTTCAAAAGGTAATGGTACCTATCATGAACAGCAATGAAAAAGAAATCACAACATTGTTTCAGACTAAGGGCTGCTCTAGCACTGGTGGCAATCCCGCTTTGAGAGGGAGGTTACATTGGATAACCAGGAAATCTCTAGGCATCTGCTCCAACTGACATTTCTATGATGCTACAGGCCTGGCTTACTCAGTCCTACACAACGGAACACATTCATAATCTCTCCATGAGATCTGTTCCATTCTTGAGTGGAACCTGAAGTCAGTATTTACATTTTTCATTACTTTTTTTTGAGTCTGAGTTGGTTCAACAATTGCCCTGGCCATGGGGTCTGTCTCTGCATTTGTAAAGGGTCCAGCACACCCTGTGTGCCACACAAATAACAGTGTCTCAAGAGACTGCAACTGTTCTTCAACTGGATCTAATTATATATGGAGGCCTTACATCGAGAAATATCTCACCAACTTAAGGAAATGCTAAATGTGAACTTAAAGCTGATCATATATTTAAGTGGTTTGCAGAACAGGTAATCAAGAAAATAGCAAGTATTGATTTTAACCAGACCAAGACTGTTGTTCCATGAGCAGCAAATTCTTCCTGATTGTGACAATTCATTGTATTTATAGAATCTTCAGGCAAGTTTGAGCTGTTAGGAAGTGTGAAGGTGTGCTGCTACAAATGGAAGGAGATACAGCTGATCTTGAGCACAAGGTCCAGTTGTCCCCACTTCTTCAGTGTTAGCTTCTTTTCTGCCTTAGCTCCTAATAGTTCTCCCCAAAGCAAACGTAAGAGAGAGAGGAGCAGTGAGCAGGGTAAATGGGGGCACTGATGGTTTCTAACTCTCTTTTAATTTGTAGTAGAAACAGCACTGGTGAGACAAGCCTAGAGCAGCTTGGGCTAAGATTTCACAGATTTACCCAGAAACTGCAGGCAGCAGTGGAAAGGGGGAAGGGAAGGGTGGATAGCAGCAGTGCAGTAGGTGTGTTAGTTAGAAAGCACCTCAGGGCTGTCCAGCTTTGGGGGGCCCTATTGCACAGTGTTATGGTGAGTACTTGTACAATTGGAACAGCTGCATCAGCAGTAATGCAACAAAAAGGCCCAGAATAGGACATTTATGCATCATTTATCCTTTTCACCCAAGAAATTATTTCAGAACAGAATTAAACAACTGGATGTAATTGAACAGACATCCAGCTTAATACTTGTGTTTGTAACATTTGATAACTATATTTTTTTTTTTGGAGAACATGGTGTTGGATTCTCAGTTGACTCATTCATTGTGCAAGTATCCACTAGATTTCCAACCACTGAGATTTATTTCTTTTCATTAAAAGTCCACATTATTATTTATATGGTCAAGAACATAAGAAATGTTGGAAAAAATAAGTATTAAAGTCTAAGAAAAGATATTCAAATCAACAATAACAGAAGAAAAGAAAAATATTTGGTAGAAATAAAAAATGAAAACAATTGTTATAAATATAATGGCCTTAAATGTTTGCTTTTATGTGACAGATGTTTTTAACAAAATGTCTATGTTGGCAGTTCAAGCACACTTATGATTTTAATTTGTGTAATATTCCCTTTTAGTATTGATGTCTATTTACAACATCTGTGAAGGGTCTGTAACCTGAATGTGACAGGGAAAAACTAACAGACTGCTATTGGAATCTTTCCACTGGGTCCATGTAACAGACTATTAACAAAAATCTTAAACAGCTATTCTAATCATCAACAGCAATCTTACACAAATTATATCAGACCCAAAGGACCCGATTAACTTTAAAATGCCTTACAGACCTGAAACATAAATTTTGCTCCTCCTACCTTCCTCTGTAGAGTCAAAATCAGATCATATCACAGGCACTGGTTTTAGCTAGGCACACACAAAATCAGTACGCAAGGCAGGCTGCAGACACAGGCAGGGTTCCACTTTCATGACAAGGAAAGCACATTTCTGAGTATTAAAATTAAATGTAATCCTCCTTTTTTTTTTTCCTGTTGCTGTTCTATAAATCTCCAACTGGAATTCCCATTCTGTAACAACTCTTTCAAACAGCTGGAACTTGGACAACATCCTGGCATGGGGAGGCATTAATATGTCATTGAAGTGATACCACTGATAGAGGCAGATACAAGATTTCTGCTGGAGGAAAGCCAAGTCTTACCAAGACGGTTTCACATAATAGGAAAGCGTAAATGAGAGAACATGCGTTGGGGTTTTTTGCTATTAATTTCTTAATATTTGCACCAAATTTGAAATGCTGTTATTGTTATGTCCCAGAGGTCTTTTCCACAGAGTTCTTGCTTGTTCACGCCTTCTAAGTCAGGAGCCAAGATTCCCCCACCTTTTGCCACTTAGGCCCTCTCTTTCCCTCCCCTCCCACACATACCCTTTGTTTGACCCCATCTATACTACAATAACTATTTAATTAACAACAGTTGTTAAATTTGTTTATGGCCTGACCTTGTAACACAGTTTGGCTGGCCAGTTAAGATGGAGCCAAACTGTTTTATATCTCGGTTACAAAAAAAGCATAGGTAGAGACCTAAGCTAAAGAGCTTTTTTTAATAAAAACCAAAAACCAAAATGCAACAAAGGAAGGTCATTCCATTTGAATCCCCTGTTGGCCTCCTCCACCGTGGCTGTCCAAGCTGCATTATAACCAAGTCCTTGACAGCAGAGCCCAACAGCCATTGATTGCTAAAGTTTTCTATTTTTCATGCGGTAGAGGAAAGGGAGGCAGTCCTTTGAAAGTTTTTATTTAAGGTAATGCTTTTCCTTTAAGGTAAAAAGCTTTCTTCATCTCTAACCCTGTTTTGCTTGGCATTTGGAAGTTGGGTTTAGTTTCTGTCAAGACAGCCCCAGGGTCTCTGACAAATCTGGGTCTCTGCTGGGCACAGCTGCTTCTGTCTGAGCCACTGATATGGTCCCATGGGTAGGAAATTTCCAGTGTTCCCTGCAGTTACTCCTTCCTTCTCTCTCACTAGACGTATTTCACTTCTCTGTTTCTTTCTCTATCTTTTTATCCTCCTTTGCCAAAATCCTCCTTATTTCTTGTGGGTTTATTTACAATTGGTCTTTCCTTTTTCTGCTTTTTGTCCCTCAGAATTTCCACATTAAATCACCTAAGACTTGAGCATAGAAGTCTTAGTTTAACAAAAAAAAAATAGGTGTTAGCTTTGGTTTACCACTCTACTCCTAAGTTAAATGTGGAAATCCTGCAAGGCAGAACTAAGATATCCTCCCCAAGGACTGATACTGTCCTAGATGTGTTCCATGTAATTCACAAATTATATATGGCACAAATAAACCAAGTGGGTTTTCCCGTATTTCTTAGGCTTTCTTCTTTTTCAGAAGTACTCAGATAATAGTTTTAGTACTTCCTCAGTGGAAATACCTCTCCCTGAGTCCAGGATGGTTCCCCAAGCATTCTGCTGCTTAAGCAAAACTGACTTGTAAAATTTTATTTCAGCTCTGTGAAGAAAAATGTGACTGCAGTTGGGTCTAGAGCCAGACCATAGAAGGCTTAGAGAGTATTCTCAGTGGAGAAGAGAAGCAAAGCCTCGCTGCAAGTGAAGGAACTCACCCGCTTGCCCTCTGAAGACCACTTGGTTGTTGGTGGCAATGAGAACTGCTCCACCTTGTGCCAATGTCACTTGTCACAGAAGAGGACACAGCACTCCTGTGGCTGCTGTCTATGAAACAAAGCCAGCCCAGGTGATCAGAGATTTATTAGCACTTTTCATGAATGCATACCTAGGTCAAACCAGCACTTAATTAAAAAAAAAAAAGTGGGCAGGGGTGGACAAATAAACAGGCATTCCATACTGTGGATGTCAAGGTCTTATAGCAAAGTCTTCAGACATTCACTGAAGAAAACTAGGTACTCTTACTCCTAAACAGCTCACTTACTCTGTTGTGAAATTGAGCTCAAAACAGGCTTCCTGTGAGACCTCATCCACTTTCCAGTCACATTTGTGGTTGAGCTAGCACAGTGGAACTGCCAGCAAAGTTATCGCCTCACTCTGGCTTCACCCCAAGAGGATGAGAAGGCACAAACCTTCATTTTATAGTGTGTTCTTTGCTATCCAAATGTGCCAAAGATTTCAGCTTGAAATCAGTCGGATTCTTTGACTCAGGTGGTTTCTTCTTTTATTCAAACTGACTTATTTCAAGTTGTGTTACTATCCCTTTGAACCAGCAGTTCTCCAGTTCTTTTTGTGTAATGAGCTGTACATGTTCCAAAAGAGTTGAAGATAAATAGTAAAACAGTAGATCTCTGATCCACATGAGTGTCAAGGAAAAATTAAAACCTTATTTTGGAGAAAGATTGAGGAATCACATCAGCCACCAGTCTGGGTACTTTCAGAAGACACAGGTATATTAGAAAAGCTGAGTTCAACTGGTGCATGGCTTTTCTACAGAAGTTTGTGTTCAAGAAGTTTTAGTCTTCTGTTCAACTCACTAACAAGGTATGTAGCAGAATCAGTTCCCTTACCTGAAACGAAATCTTCAACTGAACTCTTCTGCATTTTTGAATTGAATTGTTTCAGATAAACACAAGATTTGGACTTATATTCAACTATTCAAAAAAACTTTTAATGAAACAAAATAAAAATTTATTCTATTTTTGAAGTATTTTTCTACATTATCTAGAGCAATATTAAAGGAGATAAACCATTACATTAAATACATGTGCCTCCTAATTGCTATTACTTTTAGCATAGTTTCCCATAATTCCCCCAAAGGAGCAATCTCTCTGCCCTCCTCTCCTGACCTCCCTGGCCAGTTTCAATCAAATTGGAAAGAGTAAGGCTCAAATTGGAGTCTTACCTTAGGTTTTTAACTTGACCAAACATTTCAGGAAACTGAAGAATAAGCTCTTCTAAAGGAAAGTTTCCCACTACAGCCAGTGTAGGCAGGTAAATACCTTTGGATCTCTCTGAAGGCAGACCTTGTCTGCAAAAATTAGATGCCTAGTCTCAGACAGGCAGTGATGATCTATTGTTGCTTTTGGTATGGCAGAAACACTGAAATAAGGCTGGCTCTCCAGCTCTCTTGAATTTAAGCTCAAGTTAGGTCCCTCAGTTAGGCAGGCTTGAACCCCTCTCAGGCATCTACAGAACAATGAAGTTTTTCTGGAGGACAGAGGTCCTCAGACAGCTTGCCCCACTGAGACAGAGACACAGTGAGCTCAGCTATGGCAGGGCCAGGGGGCCAACAGCACACCCCAGCTCTGAGTAAGCTGCAGCATGTGATGAGTCTCAGCTGGTTCAAAAAGTGCAGAGGACCTGGGCAGGGGAGCTGAGGTTACGATGAGGGAGGCTGAAGAACAAAGACAGAATTCCATAAGGAACAATTTGTTCCTTTTAGAATTTGTTTGCATTCATTAGTTCTGCTGCTCACAAAACAACTTATTCAAGTATGTCAATTGCTTTTGTTTACTCTCGAAAATGCCAAATGCATTCCAAATTCAGCTGCTGGAGTAATGGGTAAGCCTATCCTTACCGTACCAATTGTTTTTCCAGGACATCAAATGAAAATCCTCTGTTGTAGGAATATATCTTTTGTGGGTGGATTTGCTGATATTGCAATCCAAATGCCTAACTCTTACAGGAACAACCATTGCACTGACTCTTGCTTACATTTTTAATCTTTCTTTGGCCCCTGGCCATATTCTAAATAAATGAAACATGCCTGTATTGTTCCATCCAGCAGACAGATGATAAAAGGTCTGTTTCAGACTATGGGCAAGTCAGTCTTCAGCCAGTCGCTTCTAAAGATATGGAACAAGTACAGCAGTCTTTAAGTTTAATACAACCCTTTCACATTTTAAATCAATTTACAATCTTTCTTTGTAATCAGTTTGGTTACTTCCCAAATCCAGTACAGGGGATGTTTTATTGCCAATTCTTCATTTCTGGTATGATGTTCTTGATAAGGGTTATGTCAAAGACAACAATTCTTGAGCTGCGCAGAATCTTTGAAACAGCATCTCACACAGGTCCTTTGTTTCAATAAAGCTATGGATGGTACATAAAACTTAACAAGTTATTCTTCTAATTATCTGCCTTGAAGGTCACAAAATACTGTTAATGATGTTCCAAGTAACAAGGACCCTTTGCCTCCCAGAATTCCCCTTGAGAACATACTTGGCTGAAATCAAATTTTATGTATATTAACAATGTAATCTTTTTGCAGTGCTCACAAAATAAGACTTACTTGCAGTAGTGAAGACACAACGCTTCATAAGCCAATACATAATTCAACTGATAATACTGGTTTTCAGTCTGAATTAAAAGTAACCTTAGAGTATACCTAGTTTCAATATGATTAACACACGCAAAAAGCTAAGAATTCACCAAATACCTAATTACCAGTAAGATTCATTTTGCACATGATTTCAGGAGACTTTTAAAAGATTAATGAAAAACTGTTCTGAAGTGATTTGTATGGTATAGGAGCTGAAACCATTAACTCAGAAACAACTGAAAATCTTAAATTCTTAGGTATATCTTCATATTTCCACAGAAAAGAGCCCTTTTTCTTCCTCAAAATTTCTACTGTCAGAAAAAGAAGAACATGGTCAAGGATTCCTACATGCCTAGCTGTCCATTTGGAGCCATGGCAATCACTTTGCCTGAGCTGCACCAGCACACCAGGCATGCATCAGCACCTGCACTCATCTGCAGCTGTTACACAGTCTATTTCACACATTACAGATGCAGACATACAGTAAGTTTTCTTCATGTACAGTTAAGTCTTACACTTCCAGAAATGTCAAGCTCACAGTGCATTAACTGACCATTTCTATGAAATCTTCATACACAAGTCCTAGAAATAGGTGAGCCTTGCAAGATTTATTCGACTACTGACCTGTTGTGCCTGCTTGCAATAGTCCTATTTGGCAAAAATTCTCACTGGGCACATTATGAGCCATGTTAAAGCATGGCTGTGTCTAAACTAGCATATAAATCAACCCAGAGTGCCGTCCATGGACCCAAGGGAAGAAGCACGATGCTCATGCTGTACTCTTTCCGCAAAACAGGGTGGCCCTGTATGGTGGGTTGACCCTGGCTGGGTGCCACGTGTCCACCAAAGCCACTTTGTCAGTCTCCTCATCAGCTGGGCAGAGGAAAGAAAATATAAGGAAAGGCTTGAGGATAGAGATAAGGGCAGGGAAGGATCAGTCTACAGTCACTGTCATGGGCAAAACAGACTCAACTTGGGGAAATTAATTTATTGCAAATCAAAACAGATCAGGGTAATGAGAAATAAACCCAAATCTTAAAACACCCTCCCCTCACCCTCCCTTCTTCCAGGCACTCACAATTTCTGTACCTCTTCCCTGCCAGTGGCACAGGGGCATGGTGAATGGGGGCTGTGGTCGGTTCATCACACATTGTCATCACACATCCTCAGCAGGATGACTCACTCTTTCCCTGCTACAGTGTAGTGTCCCTCCCACAGGAAACAGTCCTTCACAAGCTTCTCCAACATGAATCCTTCCCACAGGCTGCAGTTCATCACGAGTTGCTCCTGTGCGGGTCCTTCCCATGGGGTGCAGTCCTTCAGGAACAGGCTGCTCCAGTGTGAGTCCCCACAGAGCCACAGGTCCTGCCAGGAGCCTGCTCCAACACAGGCTTCTCATGGGGTGAAAGCCTCCTGTGGGCATCCACCTGCTCTGGGTGGGGTCCTTCACAGGCTGCAGGTGGCTCTCTACTCTCCCATGGATCCCCATGGGCTGCAGGGGCACAGCTGCCTCACCACGGGCTGCACGGGAATCTCTGCTCAGGTGCCTGAAGCACCTCCTGCCCCTCCTTCTCCACTGACCTTGGTATCTGCAGAACTGTTGTTCTCGCATAGTGTCACTTCTCCTTCTGTCTGCAATGGTGCAGGTTTTTTCCCCCTTCCTAACTCTGTTATCCCAGAGGCACTACCACTGTTACTGTGGGACTCAGCCTTGGCCAGTGGAGGGTCTGTTCTGAAGCCAGCTGGCATTGGATCTCTCAGACATGGGGGAAGTTTCTGGCAGATTCTTACAAAAGCCACCCCTGTGGCCCCTCCTGCTACCAAATCCTTGCCGTGCAAACCCAACTCACACTGCTCATATTACTTATTGGGCCAAAGTCTTGTTGTCCCCAGCATTGTGCTGGTTCAGTGTCTGGGAAGTTTACTAGTTGGCACAGGACTAAGCCTGGAGTTGCTACCAATTAGACAATACAGATGGTTTCTGGACAGTGTTTGAGGCCATGCTCTAACCCTGTTTATTTTACTTCTCCTGATATCACTCACAGTTAACAGTAAAGAAGTCACAACTAGGAATAATGGAAGAGGCAGGCAAAGCCATCTGTGTTCTGTGGGACTTGGCCACTCCAACAGTGGAAGAACCAACAACTTGTTTTAAATACATTTCTTCATCTGTTAGGGCAGTATTTGTATTCTGCGTTAAATGAGGCTTCTTGGACTTAAAACTCAGGTGTCTCAAACTGCTTATAGATCTTCCTGTTCTTTCTAAACCCACTCATGCCTGTGCCTTCTGCTTTCAGCTCACCCTGCTTTCACTTGTGGGCAAAGTTTGGTTCTCACACAACCACAACACAGTCCACACTTCTGACCCCATGGAGGGATTTCTATGCATAACCACAGCTGGGCATAGGCAGATAACCCCTGCTAATATCTTTGGGTTTTAGAATAACAACAACAAAACAATAGTTCCAAATTCACCAGTGAAGATCGTTTTCTAATGAATTTGAGTTCTGTAGGTGATTGAATTTTCCTTTGAACTATGGCACAAGCTCAAGTTCTTGTTAGACATCACATAATCCATGCACATGTTAACCATTTTACAAATGCTATTATTCAAAGCTGGGAAGCCTTCAGGAATATTCACACCTACATGTGTTGCGGTTTAACCCCAGCTGGCAGCTGAGCACCATTGCAGCTGCTCACTCACTCCCTGTTATGGTGCATTATGTTATTTTTCCCTTGGTTTTATAGTTGTTATAAAGATGGTTTAACCCCCTCCCCCTCTCTCCCCCTCGGGTGGTGAATCCCAAGCCCTAATCCTTCCCCTGATTCCCTTTCAAGGTTATTCCCCTCCCTTACCTCCCTATCCATCACCTGGGGTTCCTCCCTTTGTTCCAGTACCTTCCCTGCCCATCACCCAAACCCCTCCTGTAGCCCATGCCCATCTCCCTTGAACCCTTCCCCTATCTCCAGAAAGTTCTCTATTCCCTGTTATATCATTAGTTCTCCCTGATGTCAGTTATTATCAGTTACTCTCATTGGTTACATGTATGTATGTTCCCTCCCTAAACCCCGCCTTATGTTACTCCTCATTGGTTGTACCCTTTCCCCGCCTTATGTATCCACCCCCCTTTATAAGTTGCTGTAAGCTTTGATTTGTGGTTCAGTCTGACCAAACCCTGAGGAATAAGGAACTCTTAGGACTAATTGGTCTGGCTGGCCCCTCCCTCACCTCTTTACTTTGGAGCTTCGTCCTGAGCACCACTATCCTATCGCGTCCCATGCGCGGAGCTAGCCGGGGACGAGAGCCAGGATTGGCGCGTGGCCGCGACAACTCCCACCCTCTCTGGTCAGGAGGAGAACCAGAAAATCTTCAGCCTCATGGGTTGAAGTAGGAATAGTTTAACAATTCAAACAAAACAAAATATATTAATAATACTAATACTATTAATAAAGGAGACGGAGAGAAATAAACCCCCAAAAAACAAGCAATGCTCAATACATTTGCTCACCACACACTGACTAATGCTAAGCCGGTCCCCAAGCAGTGATTTTCCTCTTCTGGCCAACTCCCCACAGTTTAAATACTGGCCATGATGTTCTGCTGTATGGAATATCTCTTTGGCCAGTTTGGGTCAGCTGTCCCGACCACGTTTCCTCCCAGGTTCTTGTGCACCTGCTGGCTGGCAGAGCATGGGAAACTGAAAAGTCCCTGATTCAGAGTAAGCACTACTTAGTAATAAGTAAAACGTCAGTGTGTTGTCAACATTAAGATATATTCTCATACCAACTTCAAAACACATCACCAGCTACTCAGAAGAAAATTAACTCTATCCCAGCTGAAGGCATGACAACAAGAAAGAATAATTAAAAGAGAGAAATCTTGGCTATGATGTTGATATTCCACTGCCTTATGGCATTTGAACATCAAAAACCTCATGACTTAGGCCTTTAGAATTTGTGCTTCTTTCTCTCACAACCCTCTTCTTCCCTAGAAAGGTCACTAATGTCATCAAAGATACCCTAGAGTATCTGACATATGTACATGCAACTAGAGATTATGACAAAAGACCTATGGGAGACAGTGCCCTACTGGACCAGAAGTGAGTGGCCAGGTGCTCCCACTCTGCAACCAAACTGAGCCTGCAGTCAACTGCCATGAATTTTAGAGAGCTGATGGGCTGTCCAGAGATGGGTCTCTGTTTTAGGGGGAGCTGAATGTCACCTGAAGGATGTTTCTTTCCTTAGCCTAGGCGTACGCTCTGATAAAATATGAACCTGCGTCAAAGGTGTCTGAAGTCAGTGACCACTTACTGATGGAGGACTCAGACATGCATACAGATACACAATATGCTCCCCTAAGCCCTGCTTCCTTAGGAGACTAGGCTATAAACACCACTCACAGTTTCCATAACTATTTTACCATTGGTGTTGGTTCCCTGTCCCACTCTATTGACGGTAGAGGACAGAGACCTTTTATGGCAGCCCCAGTGACAGAAATTCAGTGAGTCTGCTGTAAGACTAAGTCTGGGTTTGAAGTGCACAAATGACCATCACTGGTGACAGTTGTGCTTCCCAGACTGGCACACAGTATTTGCTAGGAAAGAAACTAAGTCTGCATGGAATTATCTCTCTGAAGACAGCACTATAAACAGTTCTGTTCTTTGAGATTCCACCTGGTGGGCCTTCTGCAAGAGCATAAGTGTGTGGGTTTAGGCTGGTATGTTTGAAATCAGAAGTTAACTATTCAAGTTTCTTAATTAACCATAAGGGACCTCTTTAATACTGTCTTAGTTGTTGCTGGATAAAAGAATTATGAATGTGTTGCTTTAATAATAGAATTGCTGTTAGTATACAGTAGGGAGGGAAAAAATGACAGAAATAAAAACATTAATCACACAGTGGTTGTTCAGAGAGAATTCCTCAGAGAGAAGAAATAGGAACACCAAAGAAATTATAGGTGTTTAAAGATGTTTGAGGAGAAGAATAAGTGGCATTTTCTGAACTATATGGATAGTATTCTAGGATAAATAGTACTCTAGGATGCAGTAGGATGCTCTAGGATAAATATTATTCTAACAAGTGTCTGAAAAATTTAGACTTCTATTCCTCAATATCAAAGGAGTGAAGCCTCCGTAGAACAACACACAGACAGACATATGCATATACATACTGTATATGGAAGATATTTATATACATATATATAAATGGTTGAGTCAGTATACACAGATACATGTACAGTGTATGTACCCATGTATAGAAATTGTGGTAGAAAGATATTATTAACTTTTTTTTTTTACCTTATAGATATTACATTGCTAACCATTGATACTCTGGAAGGAAAACTGCAGCATCAAGATTGTCAAAGTACTTTTGGCTAACAATAATAACAACAATGATAGTACCAGCAAAAATAATGATAATAATACCATCACACAGCACTTACAAGGCTCACTCTAACATTCATTCTCAAGTGTTGCTTGCTTTCTTACTGACCTGGATCGTTTGTTTCATAGCTTTTTTTCATGCTCCGCTTTTCAAGTGAACATTTGCTTTCTGAAAGTGTCCCAACGGGGCTGAGAAATTTGTTGAAATACACAGTAAAGGAAGGCAGGGTTAATATGGCTGCTATACTGCTTGTGATGCAACAACTTTTAATCTGAAAATATTAGAAAAGTCTCATATGTTTGGAGTTTTTAAAAAGAATATTTCAGGGGTTTTGTAGGAGTTTTTTTCTTTGGTTGGGTTTTGGGACCTTTTTCAGTGTGTGTTCCTTTGTTGTTGGTTGGTTGGCTGGTTTTGGAGCGGTGCTGGTTTTGGTTTGGGTTTTTTTGTGTGTGTGGTTTTTGTTTTTGTTTTTTTTTCTTTTACGAGTGCCTGAGTTATAATGAGGGTATTTTGCTGTAACGTACTGCTGTGGATAAATGTATCAAGCACATTAAACAAGTGTTGCTACTGTTCATTTCAAGCCAGCTCATAATCTGTATACTCATTCAACTTTTTTCTCTGAACAGTATACATCATTCTGAGCAGCTTCTATAAACAGACCAAGGTCTGCTTGCTATAGCAACCACCTCCAATAAGTGAATTTTCTGGTTGATTAAACAGAGGAACAATAACATTTCTTAGATCCAGCATACTTGTGTCAATAAATATCTGCTGGTGCTAACCCCACAATAAGGTCCTCATCCATTCTTAGAGTGTGATGGATGCACAAAAAACAGGGGGAAAGGGAGAATTTTAACAATGATAACAGTTGTATGTAAACTGGGGCCTTTCCCAGTATAGACAAAAAAAATAAAAAGGTAGTGGAGAACAGTTTTTGCCTTTCATCTGAGGTATCTGCAATTTGGATATCTACCTCTAGATAGGTGGGCTAACTCTGACATAAACTTATGAAGTAGGCCAGATGAATGCTACTCTGTTTCTCTCCACTAAGTATAAAAATACACTAAATAATTGGATTGAAACCACACATTCACACTATAAAATTAGGTAATATGAATCCCATGGTTTCTGTGGGTGTGCCTATATTTTCCCATCTAATTTTGCTTTCTTTCCTTTTCTCTCTCTTACTGCTATTTGACCTGACATACCAGCAAACTTGGGACTCAGTAGGTTATTTCTATTAAAGCCAAAAATTATAATTGTTACTTATAGGTGCAAAAGGTGATGCAACCTTGTTTAGTGCAAAGGACAAAGTGATTCATGCTCAGATCTTGTTAGATTATTTTTCACCATTGCTTGAATGCTTTTAAATGAATACTGTTATTTTCCTTAAAATGGACTATTTTCAATAGGAGAAGTACTTGCTTAGACAAATGCTGTCATGAAAAAATATTTAAAATAACTCTTTTTCAGTTTGACAGATTGACTTGAAATTTCAGTTAGAAATTCAAATGATATTTTATTGGTTTGCAATGCTGGTATGTGTTCTTTCAGGTGAAAGCCATCTCTGTGTTTGGCCTCCATATCTTTCATTTGTTTCAATGCCACACATGCTTTGTTTTGAATAAAACCAAACAAAGCAATAATTTGGCCCCTGATAACCTTAGAACAGTATTTTAAACTAGATAACTTAAAATGAATTATAATTATCTTGGAACATCAGCTAAATTATATGTATCACTACGCCTTTTACTGGGATTAAATGTAACCCTTGCATCCATACATACAGGTGACCCTCAAATGTGCAGAGCAATGGATTTAAAGCTACGCATGTAAATGCTTGAACCACTGAAGCATAAAATAGATAAACCTGGCCCATATTTGTTGAAACAGTGTAAAATGAAACATAATCATGTGGAAATATTTTTGTCTTTTAAATGAAAACCTTGACTTAATGAATCACACTTCTTTCTACACATTCTTTTGTTTCCAGCTCCGAACAAAGTTTAAAAGTGCCTTCACTTAAAACTAGTGGAGGGGAGGAGGAAGAGGTAAATTCTGCAGCTGAAGGTGGACAGAAGTAGCATTTCTTTGGCAGCAAAAGTAAGTAATTTTTGTTTGGCAAAAAAGGGATGCTTGCATTTGCACATATATTTGGATTATAAGAAGCAGCCCTAGCAGAAGTGAAAGAACAGACAGCATGCAGGTGAAGTCTGAATGCAAATCAAATGGCTCTGAAATGTGGAAAACAATTGTCCTCAGATTGGATGCAGTCCCATATTGGATACATTTAACTTTCTGGACCTAATGAGTCATATGGACCCAAATGAGAATACCCATGTGCATGAAATTAAGATCTGAGTATTTAAAATGATATCACCACAGGAGTTCAGATCAGTCTAGTGTTGTAAACTTCAGCCTTTTCTTTCAGGGAGACACCACTACAGTTTAAAAGTATTGGCAAGCCTGAAGGTAAAGTATCTAATTTTTAAGCAAGTAAGATTTTAGTATCATCAGCTCCTGACAGAAATCCCTAATTAGTTTATCTTTTGCTTATAATGATATAGTATATTCTCTCTTTATAAAGGGGAACAGCATATATCAAGTGTGCAGGAGTAACAACAGAAAGTTTTAAATATTTAATATGTATAAATTACTGCATTATTTTTATTCCAAAACTGATGTCATTCTAGAGCCTTGTCCAGGCCTATTTGAGAATTTCCGTTTGGGGCATTTCAAAGTATCTGAGAAAAACATTTCTATCTGAAAGTTCCTGGAAAAGGACATTATAGATCCCAGGGCCAATATACATCTAGAGATTGAGGGAGATGCTCATAAATCAAAAGAAAGGAACAGCTGAAATGTCCATTCAGCTCAATTGATGGTAGGAGTACTCAGCACCTCTGAAAATTAGCTTGCTTACCAGGTGCCTAAATAAGGATGGATTGGTGCTTTGAAAAATGTAAGCTTAATAACTCAGTCTTGTAAACATTCAGCAATGTTTGCTACAACATTTCCATCACCCACTACAGTCAGGGAGGAAATAGGAGCTCTGGAACAACTGCAGCTTATGCTTCTAGACTTGATCCTAACACACACTGCATCTGAAGGCTGGCAGACTTGGATTCCTGTCTTTTCCAGAGCTTTGTTAAGCTAGTGGTGTACAACATCCTAAACTCATTGTCATTTTCAGGACTAGAAGCCAAATCTTATGGAGAACCCTTTTTTCCACATGGAAGGCTTTCCTTCTAGGAAGGTTTCAAACACAGCAATCAGCTCTGTTCTGCTCTTCCAGTGGTATTGTACAAATTACAGTGGAACTGGTGAGCATCCTTCTCTCTTTGCTAACACAAGTAGTGAGGAGAGTTTTACATGACCCATTAGTGAGTGCTGCAATCCAGGCATACGCCACGGCAAATTGCAATCACTCCAAGAGCAAGTGATTTCTCTGGGGACTTCAAACACATGGTGCAATGCGGTCTTTGGCACTTAAATCTTGCCTTACTTCAATCAGTGGAAAAAAGTCAGAAAAATTAAAATAAAACAAATTTAGATTAACGTAATCTCAGTGATGAAGGTATATGCTCAAACTTCAGGAAATTATTTTTTTTCAGCCTTACATCAGCTCAGCTGTTTTGCATATGCTGGCCTTGGTTAGTTCTGCTCTGTTTCAGGGAATAGATGTTAGTATGTTTTTAATATTTGTTTCATATCGCTGAGATTTACAAATGATATGTATACTTCAATACTTTCAATAACATATTTATTCCTAAATCTCTGGGAAGGTGGCCATCCCTCCAGTCTTGTGCGGCTAAAGCCAAGTTTATGTACATATATATACACGTGCATGAAAATAGGCATTTTGTGTTGTGGCTATGGCTCCTCGGTGAGATCTGGAGGTAAAGAACCTTTTTACCAGGATCATGGTGTACACTGGGTAGGATGACTGCTATGAGAGAACTGTGGCTCTGCCCACGACCAGGCTTGTAGGACTGAGGTTCCATTGAATGGCCGAGGCTGGCAGGCACCTCTGGAGAGGGTCTAGTCCAGCCCCCTGCTCAGGGCTGGGCCAGCTACAGTGGCTGCTCAGAGCAACACCCAGTCCGGTTTTTAATGCCCCCACTGAAAGAGACGCCACGGCCGTTCCGGACAACCTGCTCCACTAAAGACACTTTTTCTTACATTTAAATGGAATTTCCTTAATTTCAGTTTGTGCCCTTTGTGTCAAGCCCGGTCACACTGTGAGAAAGAACTACTACAGTACTGACAAGTCGTGAGAAAGAAGAAGGTGTGGCTGGACAAGAGGGTTATGCGGATTCTCTCGGCTGGAAAAGGATTTTCGGGCAGCACTTTTCCTGGACAACCACTTTTGTTCTAGTTCCTAAAGATCAGCACGACAGAGTACAGCACAGGCACGGGAATGATGAAGCCAGGAAGTGGGCATGGACTGCAGAGGGGGGATCAAGACCACCCAAGCCCCACACAGCCCTCCGACCCATTTCCAGAAGGGTCTGAAAGATCGGACTGTGTTTGGTAACTAATGTACATGGGGAGTGAGAAACCTGTCTTCAGGGTGGAGAAAACCTACCTATAAAAAGGTACCCCTCCCAAGCCTGGGCAGCGGCCCACAGGACCATGAGCGGGATCAATGCTGGAATCAGGACTGGTGATCTCTTTTCCCCTCTCCTTTCTTCTTTCTTTCTCTCTCTCTCTTTCTCTCTCATCTCTTCCTTTCTCTCTTCCCTTTCACCCTACCCCTATATCCAAACCCCACTAAGCCGTGTGCGTACATAATAGGTCAGGCACTAACAAAACAATTTCCACGCCAAGCGAGACATTCACTAAGGAAACTTTGTGATTGTTCGCGGACTCTGTGACTTCTATCGCTCCTTTGGACCACGAGCGTTTACGAACCTCAGGAGCTCCCTTCGCCTTTCGGGCGGGACATCACGCCCGCGCGAATCCCGCGGGCAGAGGAGAGGCTTTGCCGCCGGCAGTCCCGCCCTCCAAGGCCGTACCACCCATTCCCTGCGTGTGTGGGGAAGGGGAAGAGGCGGAGCGGTGGCGCAGCCTGAGCCGTCGGCCCGCTGCCGCCCGGCCCCTTCCCGGCGCGGCCCG